>CM060858.1:39549572-40149572 GCA_030737845.1 Acorus calamus
CTTCAATTGTAGACTTTGATACTAGTAAAGATCGAAGCTAGGTCTGTCGGAATCCAGAATCTATTAACAAACCTCGATGTTATCTGAAATGACTTGTCGTGTGTTCCCCTATCATTAGTCCAGATTTGGGTGTTAAAAAGTGGGGAAAAAAAGAAAATCATGGTGTTTTGTCTTCTTGCTGCTGCTATGCCTCATCTTTATCCTTTTTCCACTGCTTTTGGTCGATGACATGCTATATTTTTTATTCGGTGATATAACCAATTAATAAAAAAAAAAAAGGGAAAAATCCATACAACCCCCGAAATTTGACTGAAATTCTCATATAACCCCGACTTCTCTTAAAATCTATATAACCCCTTCAAAACATATAATAAATTCAAATAACCCCTTCAATAAAATATTCGTTAATAGATGAGAAATATTTTACCAATATTTTTTTGGTTAACACTGACTGAAGACACGATATACTAAAAGACCACTATAAAGTGTTCAAAATGCAAAAAATCCTATGAAAATGATGATTTTACCATATCTGAATATATTATAAAACCCTATTCGGAAAGGTAAAATTATTATTTATATAAGATTTTTCACATTTTTAACACGTTATAGGGGTTTTTGATATATTATATTTTCTATTAGGGTTAACCAAACATAATATTCACAAAATATTTATCATCTATAAATGTATATTCAAAGGGTTATTTAGATTTTCTAAGTGTTTTCAGGGGGTTATATGGATTTTAAGAAAAATCAGGAGGTTATATGGATTTTTCCCTTAAAAGAACATGTTTTTATCGATTTTAACATATGAAATCAAAAGTCAAATTAAAAAACTAAAGTTTTTTTTTTTAAATTAACTGAATCAATTTAACAACTGATCTCCAAACGAAAACGATTGGGATCCTCGATTGTAAAGACTAAAAAGTAGAAGCTCTTCAATAATCCTAGAATTAGTAGTGCTTGATAATTTTTTATGCGTGCTTGTCTGCAATCTGCATTCATGTATGCCATGATGTTCTTTAACTTGCACATATTGAGAAAAGACAGAACTCCATATCTTTTTTTTTATATTATAGCAATACAAATTTAAATACCAAATCATAGTTTTGATAATCAATATCTATATTTATATTTGGTGTAAATTAATGTATATGCTTTTTTTGAGAAATTGGAGGAAGTTTACTTTCTTCTGAAAGTTTTAATTAGTTCGCTTAAACACCAATTAAGGTAAAGGTAACAAAGTAAAAATAACGTAATGTTACTTATGATTATTGTAATTGAACCCTCCCTTGTGAATATGATACATTCAAGCTCCCATGCAACTTAGGGTGTGTTTGTGTACAAATTTGAAGGGAAAATATAAGAAAGTGAGGGAATTTAGGGCTAAAGGAAAGTGGTGGAAAGTAAAAGATTTCTCCTTTGACCAACTTTCGTAGTGTTTGTGCATATGGTGGAAAAATTTTACAATTACTTTCTCTTAAATTTTCATCTATGAGGAAAGGAAAATTTTTTCTCACTTTTTTCTAATAAGACAAAATAGGAAAGACAAAATGATGGAAATTTTTTTATTTTCCTTGTTTGGCACAAATACTAGCTTTTTGGATTGTCAAAGAAATTTTTTTTTACTTTCCCTCACTTTCCTCTACTTTCCATCGTGCACAAACACACCCTTAACATCCAGGATTTTAGCGTGAGCTTTGGTGCCACCTAGTGGCTATACAATAAAATTTCAATAACTATACATTAAAAATTTAAAACACTTGATATTGTTATTCATCAATTTTTCTTAATTACATCATATTATTACAAAAAAAAACTGACATTATTTTAGTACTAATCCCCTGCAAGACTTTATAGTTGGAAAATCCATCATGATGGTTTCATTCAAATGCATCATGACGAGGTGTCATTAATTATTAAAGTATACTCAAGCACAACATATACAATAAAGACATTAATACATTATGCTTAATTAGATGATAAAGAAATTATGCATACACAATCACACCATATTTCATTTGGTAAAAATGATAAAGAAAATACTTATCGATCACTTTGAATGGTTTAGAAATAAATTATGACAAATAAGAAGTTAGGAATAAAATAAGTAAATTAAAGTATAGTACTGATCAAATCTGATTGTGATTTCTTGATTAGATGAAAATAAATAAAATATGAAGGATCTGAAAATAAAGAAAATAAGAAAGGATCCTAAGTGCGTTTACTGATCTAGATAATAAAAAATGGAAAAACAAAGTTAGGGTTCGTTAGAATTAGGAATTGAAGAAAATGAATCATTATATAATAAGGATTTGTACCCAATATTTAAGTACAGAAGGGGGAAAGACTAAAATGACTAAACTACGCCTAATACATTTTACACCTCCCCCCCCCCCCTCAAACTTTGAAGGATAACGCTCTTAGAGTTTGCACAAAAATGAGGCGACGACGGAGGTCGCGCGGATTACTCTCGGGGAAGGCTCACGGAGGGTGATGATGTCTCTTGTAGAGGGCCCGAGAATTGCTCTCGGGGAAGACTCGCGGAGGGCGAGGATGTCTCTAACGGAGGGCGCGCGGATTGCCCTCACGGAGGGCTCGAGGAAGGCTAGAATGTCTCTTGTGGAGGGCACGCGGATTGCTCTCACAGAGAGCTTGCGGAGGGCGAGGATGCTTCTTGTGGAAGGTGCGCAGATTGCTCTCGCGGAGAGCTCACGGAGGGCAAGGATGCTTTTCCATGGACTGGTGCGGTGGTGCACAAAGGAGGGCGAGTAGTGGCATACGGAGGCATGGGGAGGCGCGTGATGGTGCGCGGAGAAGTGCGGAGGTGTGGGAATGCGTGTGGTGGTACATGGAAGAGCGTGGAGGCATTGGGAGGTGCACGGAGGAGCGCGGAGACACGCACGGAGGGCACGCTAAGGCGCGTGGAGGGCACGTTGAGGCTTGCGGAGGGCGTGGGACAGCGGACACATGCTTATGATCTCGTGAACAAAAGTTTTCCCCCGCTCCAATTGAAGACTCCTCAAACAAAGCAACAAAATAATAGAAAATTTTGTGAATTTAGGGTTTTTGGGTGGAGGCTTTGATACCATCAGGGGCGGAGCCAGGGGGCGAGCTAGGGCTCGGGTCCCCAAGGCCGAAATCATTGGTGAAAGTTGCAATGTAATATTTCCTTGGTAAATGATATTATTTCGTTGGTACATATTATTTCCAAGGAAATTATTTCATTGGTAAATGCGAGGTTAATAAGCCTCCCCGTACTGTTTAAGCAATTGAAATGATATTTTTTTGGCAAAAGAATCCCCTACGAAAAATAAATTCCTTGGTAAAATATTTTTAACTAAAAGTTTGTATTAATCAAGCATTGTAAATATATATTACTCAGAAAAACATTTCATTGCGAAAGACCATTTACAAAATTGAGTTTTTTTTTTTTTTTTTTTTTTTTTTTGAGGGGAGGGGTGTAATGTAATGAGTTTAAAATGTTAGGTGAGCATTAGAATTGAAAATTGTTATATTCAATCTAGTTCACAATCCTATTTACATCTCACACAATTTTTTTTAATTATCTTATCTCAAACAAATTAAATACATACTCATATAAATTGGATGCATATATTTTAATTATATTTTCATATAAAAAGTATACTAAGATAATGAAACATATATTGTACTACGTGATTTCATATAATGCATTAATGACATGACTACAAATGGGATGTATTTTTTTTAAATTGTTAAAAAAAAACCTGGTTTTAAAGGATGGAGGTTGAAAACCACATCTTTTTATTTGTTAATGATTTATTTATTTATTATATTTTTTTAATGATCTCTAATTTGAATATCTCAAGCTTTTTTGGAAGTTAATTTTTAAAATCTATGCTTTAAGGGTATCCTTGTGTTGTGATCAATTATTTTTAAATATTTATTTTTTATTGTTTTCAAGCTTATTTTAAAAAAAAATTGTGAAGGTAAATAATATGATTTCAAATTATTTTTAAAAAGATTTTAAACAAAAATTTTAGATTTTCAAAATGTGAAAGAAGCTGTTAAAAATAATTTGCTATCTAAATTGTCCATTACTTCAAAGACATCGTCATTATTCGTCAACTTTAATTATCTTGAATTATCATATAAATATATTTTTTCTTATTCTAAGTCTATTGGCTTCTCGGCCCCCCTTGTTCTGATTCCTGACTCCGCCCCTGGAAGCCATGTTAGAATTAGGAATTGAAGATAATGAACTATTATGTTATTAGAGTTTGTACTGAATATTTATAGTACAGAAAGAAAAAATATTGAAATGACTAAACTACCCTAATATATTTAACATGCTTTAATATAATAAAAAAGTTCCCTGGAGGACAACGCAGCTAACATTAAGAACAAAAAAACATAGTAAACCTTGACCCCGCTTGGGAAGCGGAATAGGCGGGTATAAGGGTGGTATAAGAATGGATAAGGAAAATCATTGTTTATTTGCAGAGTATAACTTGGTATTACTAAGCCATTTTAAACGAGTATAAAAGAGTATAAAAATTCTAAGTAACCCATAGAATGAGCTATACTCACCTTATCTATTCTCATGGGCCCACATTTCAAATCAATTTTTTACATCTTATCACATCAAATCACCTATCAACACCTTTTATACATCAAAGGGCCCACATGCCAAATCAACTTTTTTACACTTTATTTATATTTTATTCTTCATCAACTAAACAACTCAACCTTTATTGTTACGTTTTCCAATGAGAATAAAAAAAACACAACCACACAGAAAATATTTTATTCATATAGATTTGTTATCTATGCTGGCATAGTTATCTATAAAGAATAACTCAATTCTGCTATTCAAACGGGGGGTGAAAGAATGATGAAACGGATAATATATGAGTGAATGGTTAAAGTATAACAACGGAGATGACATTATTAAGGATAATTTCTTTTATAATGATGAATTGGCTGATAAATGAAATGATTGGATGGTTGAGATGATGAAATTGTAAAAGAAATTTAGGGAAATGCCGAAGATTCCACGGATAGCAACTTTGAAGAATTCCTACAACACTTTGGGAAGACTACAAAAAAAAGAAAGAGTAATGATACTCAGGTCCCAACTTATAAGCCCCACTCATAAGCCACATGAGATGTCATAACCTTATTGGATGACCTACTGACTTTTAAAAAAGGGTAAAAAAGAAATAACCAAAAATGCCCCCACATAAAACCCCATTGATTTCGCACGCACTAATCAAATCACCCTAATTTCTTGTTCATCAACTGATCATCCCCATCTCTTTCGACAAGCCAAAACCAAACTGCTAATGAAACTTAGGTCAATAGAACACTTTTCATTTTGTCAAAATCGCCAAAGCAAACCTAGTTTTTCAAATTTTTTGGAACCTCACATTTGATCGAAGATTTTTTGCGGGTTTTTCAACAGAAGATATAAACAATGACGACAAGGAGTAAGCACCTTTGTTTTTGTTGTTCAAACCTTCTATTTTGTTTTGATTGAATTATTTGTTTTTTTTACGATATATGGAATCAAAGTAATAGAACATATAAATAAAAATTGTCGATCACTTTCTGTTGAAATGTGTGTAATATTTGTCAAATGCAAAATTTTAAAATTCATAATATGTAACATTTATGAGAAATAAATGTTTTTATTTATTTTTTTAGAAAAAAAATTGATTCACTACTACTGTGCATTGTTGAATATATATATTGAAATGTAACCGTTTTATGTAACATTTGTTATAAAAAAGACTTGATATATCCGAAGTTTTTCTATTTTTCTTATTTAACATAAAATGAAGAATGTAACATATTTATTTTTCCATTTTTAAATGTTACAATTGAAAAATGTAACACACATTTAAAGAGATATTTAGGTTAATGTTACTATTATGTTGCAATTCTATAAATGCAATAGTGCTAATTAGATAGTGCATTGAATGTGAGATATCTATGTACATATTAATGTTATGTTACATTTATGTAAATGTAACAGTGGTAAGTAAATTTTTGGAAGATATGTAAATGTAACAATGTAGTAACAATCAATTTGAAACTATTTTGCAGAGAAAAAAGTCAGTATAACGAGCACAGAAGAAGGGGAAAAAAATCAGCGGTATTTCATATCATCTTTGTATATGATATTATGAGGCAATATACAATTCAAGTAGAGATATCAGCAGACATGAATCCAGAGATGTGCAGTTACATAAGATCACAACTTGTAAAGCAATTCGTCAACACCAGAAGAGGACATATACAGAGGAGTATCACAGATTATTTACGATGCATCTTGACAATTGATCACTCAATGTTTTGTCGAGTCTGTATAAAAACAAACAATTTGCTATTTTGAAAACAAACAAGTGATATGTTTTGGGATGTATGAAATGAAAATATTGAAATCATATGTAATTTGCTATTTCGATATTTTTTATTAATTTGTGTAAACTTTGCATTTGATGTAAAAGCATTTATTTAAATGTAACTGTTATGTTACATTAACATAAATGTAATTATTTTTTTGTATAAATATAACATGTATGACATGTTACATTTACATAAATGTAACAGGTTTTATGGAAAAGTAATGACAAATACATCTACCAAGATAAAATGTGACAAACTTCTCAAATAATTTCTAAACTTGAATGTAACACAAAACAAATAAAATATTAACACCTTAAGAACTCGAATGTAACACAATTAAAAACTGTTACATTTCGATTAACTTTGTACATTTACTAAGACTCAAATATAATACAATAGAACATTGTTTGTCCATCACATTAAAGCAACATTCTAACACAGAAAATTGAAACTAGTTACTATCACTTCTGCAACATTCTTCACATTACTTTTAGAATTCTTCATGTGCTTATTCTTTGGTTTGAAAATCTTAGGTGCCTTCCTTTTCAATGGTGGTCACCCTTTACTTCAAACCTTTTTAGGGGAGTGTAGACTTCTATCCGACAGTAGTTCTTCACCTATCTTGTGGGCTACATTCCAATGAAAATGCAACGGACTCCCTTGCAAAAGAAATTCATACATTTGCTATTGAATGACTAGTTACATTGTGTAAATGTAACCACCATATTATGTAAATGTATCTATTTTATACTAATACACACATGTAGTTGACTGTTACATTTATGAAATGTAACAAATATCAAATATGGAAAATGACTATTTACATTGTTTAAAATGTAACAGTAACACCATACAAACTATCTATATATAAAATATAACAGTATCGAGTGTTACGTGCATTTATAAAATTGGAACAAAAACAAATCAAAGTGCAGAAAATGACAATCAATACACAAAAAAGAAAGAAAATGATTGTGTTTTAAATTTAAAACATGTAACATAAATTTAATATGTGATCATAAGAAGGTTAATTTTAAATTCGGATATAACTTGCTTTCCAATAGGATCATAACATGATAAAAAAACACTTTTAATATCAAACAAAACCAATAAGCAAAAAACAACTCGATTACGAATCTAAAAAAACTAATAAATGCCAAACTTGATGCGAGAGACATTGAGGGGAAATCCAAATCGAAAATAAAAAATGAATATGTGACTTCCAAATCTTTAAAAGCTGAAGAATCCTCTAAAAATCAAATCAGTGGTTGAAAAATCCTCCAAAACACATTTATGATATGCTGCTATGTGTTCTTCAAAAAAATAATTGTGTTAAAAAAAGATCGATTATTATGAATGAATAACAATTCAATTGTGATTAACACAAAAAAGGGCAATTAAAACTCCACTCTTTGCACGGTTTCATAAGGGGAAATCGTAACCGTTTCCTTTATTATGGAGAGTAGTTACCTCAAGAAGTTGAAGGGTATAATAAGTATTAAGCATATGCCATCTCATGAGGCTTATAATAGGGCCTGAGAATCATTATTAAAACTGAAAATCAAATTTGTTCAATAAACATAATTAAATAGAATTTGAGGGGTTGCATCCAATAAAAAATAATCAGATGAAATTTTCACGTAATAAGTGCCAAGTGATAATTGTGCCTATTCGTGTGTTGGTCCCCTTGATCGTTTCCAAGATACAATATATAAAGTGAAAAAACCTTCTCAATTTCTAACGTAGGATTATTCCCAAGCAACCACCTAATATTTACTACAATCTCGATGATCTCCAAAGAACAAAAGTAAAACCTGTTTTTGTTTCCAGAATTGAGTGGAATGTGAGAGCTTGAACCTTTTGTGCAAGTCAAACATCACGTATATATTTCCAAGACCAAATGAGTTTTTAATTTTATTCTCGATCCTTCATTTTTTTAATTCAAATCCTCAAATATCCAAAACCCTTTTTCGTTTCCAGAATTGCCCTCTTTTTGTCTTTAATTTCATCCAAGTCATCGTCATCACTATATTACTCTTTGTTTTTATATAATCTCAGTGGATGTCACCGCCCCCACTCACTCCTTGTTCGGTCTACTCCTAATGCCACCTACTCTTTTGAAGACCAATTGTTCTAATAACCTAATAATATTTTTTTATTTTCTTTGTTTCGGACAAACAAAATCTTCCACGCATAGGCCTAGTTTGACATGAGAATGAATGATTGAAATAAAGGTGTTTGCATGGTTCTTATCCTTAGAGCGCCTCCTCATGAAGCCGTGCAGTGTTAGGTGGGACCCAACGATACAATTGAGTGTCCACTATGTGTGGCTGCCCTGGAGACAGCCCAACATCACTTCTGTGTGTGTTAGGTGGTGAAGGAGTATGTTCTGGGCGGCGGTGGGTCCACAGATGAGGCTGCAGCCCTCCTTTTAAACTATGGAGGACATGTGGGCAACGGGAAAAACGGTGGGACGAGCAGCTGACAATAGATTGTCCGCAACCATCTCACAGTTGATCATATGGGCTGGGGCGTGGACGATATGGCGCACCAGAAACGAGGTTGTTTTCTAAGGAGCGCAAGTTTACCAAGAGAACATGCTCAATATGTTTCATGGACTCGTGCAGGACTGGGGACGTTTTATCGCAAATGCCAAAGAGATTTACTTCAGAGATGGCCAGATGAGGATTGTGGTTTGAGAACGGGTGGGCGTCATCTTTCGGTTAGATACCTCTTCTAACCGAGAAAGGATGTGCAAAGTTATCTTGTTTTCTTGGTTTTCTTTCCTTTACTTTGTTTAGATATATATTCTCCTCCCTTTTGAGAGTTTGTAATTCGAATTCAGAAATAGAATCGAATAGTAAATATCTACCTTTTCTTTCAAAAAAAAAAAAAAGAATGGTTGTAATAAGAAAATGATTAGATTAACTCAAATGTTATCTCATTTAGCATAAGAAAAAAAAAAGATACAGCATGAACAATTATCCATATTTTAAGATATCTATTTATCAAATCATCATGTCATAAAATACAAACATCATTACTAATAACACCAAAATCGAACATAAATCCCATAAGTCCAACCCACATGACTGATGCAAATTTCTTGTTTTTTATATATATATCTAGCGAAACATGATCATTTAAAACAATTGAAGCACGCACTCCAAATCTCCGATTATTCTTCGAATAAAGAATAATCGTCTCAAGGAAAAAGAAAAAAAAACATATCCTTCATTACATGTTTGAAAAATACAAAGATGAACTGCTTGTAACAAAACTCTCCCCAGTCCCCCCACTAATGCTATTTGTGTACAATTCGACAACGTTTTAAAAGTGTTATCGCCTGGCGCGCGCAACATAAAAACTTCCTTTCTCCCTTTGTATATACATTATTCACATGTGCCGCGTCACCATTTGAACGAGTCAATTCTATTCCGGGCGAGTGAGACGTCGGAGAACCGCCAATGCGACGACACGTCATCTCTCCGCACGGCCTCATCCACAACCAGCCCAACCACCTGTCCTCCTCCAATCACCCTATAATCCGAAATCGGTATCCCCACCGCCGTCTGACCCCACCCACCAGACCCAACAAACGCCGGCGGGGCCTGAGGGAGGCGGCCTTCCGTCGCCGGACTGCCCGGACCAAGACCCACAACACAAACAGCGAAGTTGACGACCCCCTCTGCCTTAGACCCGTCCTTACACATCAATCCATAGCTCAGCCGGTGAACCGTCCCCGGCGGGTGGAGCCCGTCCACCACGTCGGACGCCGGGATCCGACACCACCCCAACAGAGGCCCCTGACCGGAGAAGCCGCTGGAGTTGTTGAAAACGTGAACGACAATGCCAGGGTCGCCTCTCCCGTTTTGGAAGAACCCGGGACCGACCGGGATACGCAACTTGTCGCCCCAAGTGGGGTTGACTGAACCGTCGGTGACGACACGTGTGCGGTAGATCTTGTCGGTGGGTGCTGGTGATTTGTCGGCGGAGAGGGTGACGTAGGGGCGGAGGCGGCGGGGGGAGAAGAGGGAGGTGGGTTTTTTGAGGGATTGGGCGGATATCACGGTGACCTCTATCGTTAGTTGGTGGTTATGGTGGTTGTTCTTCTTGAAATCCATGGTGGGTGTCTCTGTTTTTTTTTTATGTTGTTATGCAAGACAGATAGAGAGAAGGAGAGTGGAGTTGAGGAGATTTATAGTGATCGAAGAGGAAAAATATTGGAAGGATCGGGTGGGGAATTTCGAAACATAAAAGAAGACCAGAGGAGGTAAAAAAGTTTGAACAGAAGGTGGAGAGAGTGCGTAGAAAGTGATGGGAAGGCACAGAGAAAGGCAGCTCGCCCTTGGGGTTTAATATTCTTATGCGGCGCGTGTATTTAAGAAACTAATAAATAGAGCCGTCCAGTCGAACATGGTTGGGACCCATGGGCCATGGCTAGGAGTCTTTTTTTTTTATGAACTTTGAAATTAAATTACTTTCTAGTGATTTTATCATTGGAATAATAATAATAATAATAATAATAATAATAATAATAATAATACAACTTCGATGCCCAACATCCACTTGGTATGAGGATTGGGTTAGGTCCAATGCTAGCTAATTTGATTGTCCAACGCGTTTGTAACTGTTAAATCTTATCATTTTAAGATAACATATTAAAAGTTTTTTTTTTGGTGGGTAAATTTTTTTATTTTTGTCGAATCTTCCCCTATCAACAGGTGGCAAGACTAGAACCCAAGTCACATCACTAAAAATGGGTCATCTCTCTCATCCTACCAATAAGAGATTCGGTTACCATTTAAACATGGGTGGATCCAAGATAATATTTTAGAGTGAGCTATATTATTAAATATTTATATTATTATTTTTTGTTTGTGTTTGATGTAATTATATGGAAAAATACCCAAAAAATATTTTAAAAATCAGAAATATCAAAATCAATGCTTTTTAAAATTATAAAAAAAAATCTCACTTCAACATTTTGAAAACTAAAAAGACTAGCATACTCTTATGTAATTTTAAACTCTCTCTCATCGTATCTAAAACTTATTAATATAAGAAATGATTTTTTTAGAGTGATTTTATATGTTATTAAATTTTTTAAGTATGTTATCAAAAATGTTAAAATTGTCATTCATTAATTTATAAGAATTTTGTTTTTGGATTTTTTCTAACTTTTAAAGTTTTTTTTTCAAATTTTTTGTTATTTATATTTTATAAATGTATTGCATAAAGACTTTTTTGTATAATATTAAACATATATAAGTGCACCAAAAGACTTTAGAAAGTTTATAATATCTAAAAAATATTTCATAACGAAAGATTCAATTTTTTACAATTAAAAACTTAATGATGTATTTAGATATACAAAAATTATTTAAATAATAAACTTCACTCACAAATTAATTAAATAATTTATTTTATACTAATTTTTTTAATTGAGGTGTTAAACAATTAAATATATGAGATAATTTTTAAATAACATAGGGATAGTCAAATTATTATACTTTTTAAAATTGTAAAAGAAGACTTTTTTAAGTATATTTTTTTTAAATGGCTAATTTAGGTATTTTTAATACTTAGAAGGTTTTTTTGGGGTATTTTACCTAATTATTTTATATATCAAATAACAATTGATTTGATAATAATGTCCAAATATATATTAACAAAAATTCATTTTTTGTAAAGTTTTGAATTTTTTCTTGTATAGTAATACAAAATTTTTATTAACAATAAAGAAAACATTAAAAATATATATATACACTATTTAGATTGGGATTTTTTTCTTAAAATGATCTGAATATATTTTATGTATATAAAATGCAAATTTATATAATGTAAAAATATAAATATCATAATATATATCATCAATAACAAAAAAAAATTACAAAATGGGCCAGGCTGAACCTTTGGGTCCGCCTCTACATTTAAAGAAAGAATTTAATGATAAAATATCTCAATCATAATAGTTGTTGATATGTGTATCTTGATATGATAAGATTTAACGGAGTTGGACAATCAAATTGGCCAACTAGTGTTGGACTCAACCAATTTCCCTTGATAGGATGGTAGAGATACCCCCTCCTCAATGAGAGGACCTGGTTCGAGTCTTATTAATCGCTGATAGGGAATGATTTGACTAAGAAAAATATTTACCAATAAAAAAAAACTTCTAATTCATGTTGTTTAGTGATAATTGTAATGGTTAATTATTGCTTCTGATATTGAATTATTGTGGGTGCTATGTTGGGATTATATCTTGTATCTTAGTTTCTAGATCATGAAGAATTGTAGCAACAAAGTTTTTCTATAGTCGAATATAGTTTGTCCCTAACAATTGGAAACACGGGTCGAATATAGATCACCATAAGTGAAGGGAAGCAGCTGTAAATTTTTTGTATGAGAACATTATGATCATGTATTACAATCGCAGATTTTTGCAGAATCAGTTTTGCAATCGCGCAACCAAATGCACTTGAGTCTTATATACTCTCTTTTTAAGTTTTCTCATAAATTTGAGAGGTAACCATAACCTTTGAGAGAGTTACATTTGTAGCCCATAAGGACTGTATTGCAAAAAAATCAATAAAAATTCTATCTTCCATCTTTGTGGATGTAGATAACTTTTTTCGAACCAAGTAAATTTCTTTTTTGGGGTTGTGTGATTCTTTTAGTTTTTCAATAATGAGGTCCGTGGCACGATATTTTTTCAACATTGTGTTAATGCCGCTGTGTAAGAACGTGATTCGTATCATTTTCGGATGAATTTTGATTCCAAGTTATATTATTAGGAAAGTGTGTAAAATCCAGTGTTTGTTTAATTATATTCTTGAAAGTAATTGTGGGCTCCACTAAGAACCGGCCTTGAGATTTAAAAATTTGAGTGGAGCCTTAGACAAACTTTTAAAATATGACCTTATAAAAAAATCTTGTTTAAAAATCAATTTGTCATCTCAAAAAATGAGATTGTTATGCTTAATTAAATTTTTAATTTTATCTCCAATAAACAAGAATATGTGAATATAATTATAAAAAAAATGTAACAAAAAATAAAAAGAAAAAGAAGAAAATTAAGCAAAATTAAATTCAAGAAAGGGCTAAGTATCCTAAAACTGACTTCAAAAGTCTATAAGAGAAAGAGAGTCATTGAGAAACCCTGGAAGAAAAAAAATTTAGAGAAGGGGGGGTGACTATTCACCTTCTGAAATAGGCCTAAAATATTTGTTATGTAGAAAGAATTATAACAATTGGATGAATGAAATTTTATTTAGATGGTTGGGATTGTTTTCATTTTTCACTTGGGGCTCTTATATGTGTTCAAAATAATCAGATTTCAGAGTGGGTTAGACTATAAGACTCATAACAAAAATATAGAGCTGTTGTAGGCTTTTGAATTCTGGGGCCCTTTGGGTCCCTAGGCGACCTGTCTATTGGGCCTACACCTAGGGCCGACCATGGTCCCAATGGAATTAAAATCAAGACATGTGGAAAAATACGATGGAATCAAATTCTCACCATTTTGGGTGGTAATATCAAATTCCACCCGGAATCTTAAATTAGATTACTATTCTACCATTTACAAATTAATTAAATTACTATCTACATCATTTCTAAAATAAATAGCCTCTCTTTTTTTTAACCACCATTTATATATTCGTTTTGATTTTATATAATTGGTTTTTTTTTTGTATTCGTTAAATATTTATAAATAATTACTCTTTTTCTATAATTATGATACGAATAAAGAAATGAATTTTGCAAGTATATGTATAATAATAAAGATATTTTAGATATTTAAATTTTTTTATTAATCATTTTCCATGTGAGAATCAAACACTGAAAATTGATTCTTTGAAGAAATCCAGCAGCGAACTAAACAATTTAATGGTAAAATGATTTCTGGTAAAATGATTCTGGATAAAGTAATTCCATCCAAAAAAAATTGACACGAAGCAAACGGGCCTATTCCTCTCTCTATGAATCCTTAGATAGGATCGAGTGAATCATTCAACCTGCATTAAGTTCACTGATCCAACTCGTTGTAGCTAGAAATTATATTTTATGACATGTGATTAACAATATCTGATGATCCAATTTTTTATTGAACAATTTTATGACATGTGATTAACAATATCTGATGATCCAATTTTTTATTGAACAATTTTATGACATGTGATTAACAATACATAAGATATAATGCAGGTTGAATGATTTTATGACATGTGATTAACAATCCAATATTTTATGACATGTGATTAACAATACATAAGATATAAAAAATTCATGAAACATGCATGGTCATAACGCTGTATATATTTCCTTTTTATATTTTAATTCAAGACTTAATTTTTGTATTGAAGTTTGTCTTTATTAATAATGACATGTGCATATTTTAATTTAGGTCTTGTTTGGAATAGAGGCACGGACGCACATAGCAAAGAAAGCCGTCTGCGGTAGAAAAACGTTATTTTCAGAGTTTTTCTAACATGGGCAAAAATGACTAAACAATTTTTCCTTTAACACACGTAATAAAAGCATTTGGATCCGAGGTATTTTTGGCCTCAAAATCCGTCTTACATGCCATGGATCCAAACGTTGCCTTGACAATGGTATAATAATGTTTTATTAAATAATTTATTACCCGCTTAAATATTTGTATTTACTATAACAAAATTTTCCTATTTATCCTATATTTTTATTTTATAATTTTATATTATTCTTTAATTTTACATGTTATTAATTGTTAAAATATTTTTAAAATTAGATGATTGAATAACAGACTAAGATCGTTGACTCAATCACCGAGTTAGGTTTCTACTTTTTTTTTTTTTTTCTATTCTTGGTAGCAAGGCTCACAAGGGATGGATAATGACAACAAGCCCATGAAGGGCCAACAACAACACCTACAAGGGATTATCCAGGTTCAAACCCATGACCTCGTATACCAAGAGGGTGCATCTCAACCAACTCGCTAGGCCAGTGGTGGTGCAGGTTTCGGCTCCTTTTGATGTCATGCTATTGTCCTCTTTTCATTTTGTTGCCATGAGTACTTTTCAACTTGCTGGTATTGTCTAACATCCGTTTCATATGTCTCAATCAAAATACACGCACACATTTGGAAAGATTGGCATGCATGTCTTTATCATGTCTTCGGAATGTAATTATGTAAGTTGATTTTGTCCAAAGAAACAGTTGAATTACTTCAAAGCCGGAAATGTTGATCCTTATTTAACGCTTAAACGAAACTGCATAACCACGAGGGCTACCAATTAATGGACGACTCCAGCAGTGCACGAGACGGCAGGAGAAGGAAACCATGAAGGCCGGTGGAAATTAAGTAGTTTTCATTGTTGTGATTGACTTGAAATTATTTTAAAATAGGCGATATTACATACAGTCTTTTTTATAGTTTTAAATGCAGTCTCATATAGTCAGGGGCGGAACCAGAATTTAAAGTAAGGGGGGGCCAAAGAGTGAATGAGTAAGATAAATTTTTTTTTTTATAGATACATGATGAGTTAAGATAAAATCAAGTCAGTTGGTGATCGATTCTTATCAAAAGTTTTTTTTTTTTACTTATTTTCTTGTATTTAGTCATATGAAATAATTTATATAAGATCTAGAAAAAAATCTTGAAGTCTCATTATTCACATCACAAAAGATGAAAAAAATGAAGCTCCATTTAAAAAAATAAATAAAAATGAAGTAAATAACTGATCTCAAAAACATATAGACAATGATGTCGTTTAACCCTAAATTTTGAAAATAAATTTTAAAACCCAACTTCCAAAAAATCTAAGAAGACTCGGTATTTTATTATTGAAAATCAAAATAAACAAAAAAAAAATCATTAAAACATCCAAATATTTGATTTTCAACTCCTCAAAATGAAATACTAATATTCTCGTGAAAACAAAGCTTTTCACAATTATTTATAAAAAAAAACTCATGATTCCAATTCTCAATGAGCTATAACACATCTAGTTCATTTGTATATTGGTAAACACTATTGCTGAAATGTAAATAAAATATATATATTTAATTACGTGAGCATGTACATCATTTATATAAAATATTAATATATTTTATTATATAAGTATACATTTTAAAAAACTCAAATGTATGTATGCTAACCAGGATGCACACGAGACTGCATGTAACATTTTTCAAATTCAAACCCACTCATTTTGTTAGGATTTTTTTTGCATATACCCCTAAAAAGAGCTCATTTTATCAAATAACTCCAGTTAATTACTATTGAAAGCTATACTCCTTCAGATGATTTAAATTATTCATAAATGATATTTCAAAGGATATTCCTATAAAAAAATAAAATATTTCTATTATGTAAAAGTATCCCTCAAAAGAGTATTTGGTTTAATTCAAACCTTTTGAGGGGGCGTTGATGGAAATAAAATTTAAAAGGGGATATATAACAATATAAATACTTTGAGGGGCGTATATGTAAAATCCCTTTCATTATTCATCAAAATTCCATGCATGTATTAATTAATGACCCACCTATTGAACCTTGGGGGGGGGGGGGGGGGGGGCCATGCCCGCCCCCGCTTGGTTCCGCCCCTGCATATACTTCAATAGATATCTGGTAAAATATACACCTGTTTAGATGAAATATATTCTCATTAAATTTTTTTTTACACTTATGAAAATTGAGTTCATTCAACTAGAAATGGAGTGATATATTTTTTTATCGAACATATAGCTCATTTGATTGTAAAAAAATGTAACATTTTCCTCTTATAATACTATGTGACAACGGAAAGAAAATGTTCAGATTTTATCTCAATTTTTTTCCTGTGATGCTCGGGAATCTGATATTAATTTCTTTTAATGTTAAAAACTTAAATCTTTTGCATCGGGTAAATTCGAAAGGATTCAGACTGATGGAAAACAAGCTATGACTCTAGCCAAATTATCAATATTATGTGATTATTATCTCAAATATTTTGACCTAAAGTAATACAATTATCATATTTTTTTAATTGTTTGAAAATGTTCTCTCTAAAATGAAGAAATATTTTTCCACTAAAAGTTTATTACAAAACTTTACTTTGGTAAGGGGACAAGTGATGAGATAAGAGATATTGTGAGGATAAGTGAGGGTGAGGATAATTTATCCTCACTTTTTGTCCTAATTTTGACAAATATAATAAAAATATGGGCAAAATTAATTATTTTTTTATCTCCTAAAATTAGGACAATTTATCCTTATAAACCTCTTGTCAAACTAGTTCTGCAAGTGTAGTTAATCTTTTAGAACTTAAGTGTTTTTTGCACATGTGAGATTTAATTATGATAATCCATTATTCCTTTTCTATGTCATTCAACCTCATTTTTTTTAAGTCGTGTATAAATATATGCTATTTTAATATAGAAAATGTTACATTCAATCTATTTTACTGTTCAAAACACAAGCCGCATATATAGTGGCGGACAAAGCCCCCCCCCCCCCTTCAAGGCCCAAGCCACGTGGAAATTTTGTACGTGAAATTTTTTTTTCTTTTGATTTATTAGTTTTTTTATTATTATTTTGGTTTCAATTGATGGGTTTGCCATGTGGAAATTTTGTATTTACTATGTGATCTGGTGGCTAAAAATAAAAATAAAAATAAAAAGAGCTGGTGTGGATAAAGCCCTTGAATTGATGAATAGTGGGTTTAAATTGAAACATATTATATTCAGTCTATAGCATCCCAATTAGCATGCATATATTTGATTTTTTTAAGTGTATATCAATATAATAATATATTTTAATCTTTTATAGAAAATAAAATACATGCTCATATAAAATGAATGTTTATATTAATTTTTGGTTTCTATACTTGTATACAAAGATAGTGAAATATATACTGAGTTTGTTGATTTTATATACTGCGTTAGATATGACGATGCAAATAGGGATGTAAAATAGATTGAGTGTATAAGTGCCAATTTTTGAGATTTGGAGTCGAGTTTTTTCAAAAAAATGTGAAAAGTTTTCATCTCAAGGGACAATTACTAAATGGTTTTGAAGGGTTGAAAATTATTTGATTTATCTTTTTAGTGATATTTGTTTATTTTTAATTTTTTATGATTGCTATGTAAATGAAAATCACTAAACATAGCATAAAAAAAACTTTTGATTTCAATTTTCATTACTTGAAGGACTAGATCATTATCCAACTATATTAATTTTATGTACTTATAATTTATTTTTTTTATCTTAGTTTTAAGTCTTTTGTTTCTATGCCCCTCTTGCTCTAATTCCTAATTCTACCCCTGCGCATATATTTTTATTTTTTAAATCATATATATCATTTAATAGAGTATATACTTTTATAAAAATATGAAATATATTATCCCATGAAATAAATGATATCATTTATTAAAAATGTAAAAAAATTTCTACGAGTTACATATATCGATATAGTTAGTGGAGGGGCTAACGAGATATATATGAACTATATCGAGTATATATATTCAATATTTTTCTAAATGTTGAATTCCTACATAATATGACTTGTTGATGTGTAGAAGTATTGGTTTTTTTTTTGTATTTTTGAGTAAATTTTGGGTATTTTCATTTCAAAAGAACTTTCAAAATGGACAATGTTTGAACAAGGATAAGAATAAATATGTAGAAATCAAATTAAACAAAATTAGCATAACATAAAAAAAAAACCGCCTCTTTACGATGAATGGGTAGAAAAGGCTTCTACCCACACGTCCAAGGGACACCGCACCAGTCGTTATTCCGAAATGAGGAGGAATGCCTCATCCATCCAAATTATAAGCACCCCTGCAAACCCCATACCCCATTCCGCTATGCTTCTCCTCATTGATTCTCGAAGGTTCTCAAAGTAGTAGTTCACCCCTTTAAAAATCACTTCGTTCCTTGTCCACCATATCGTCCAAGCTCTTGCCGGAATCAAAGAAAGCATAACCTGCCCACGCTTGCTCTTGTCACCTCTCCTCCTCATCCTCATCCTCATGGCCATCCCCACAAGTCTTGAAGCGATCGAACCTCACTCCCCATCCCCACGACGCGCTCGATGATCTGCCAAACCTTGGCCGCCACTAGGCACTCGCAGAATAAGTGAGACAAGGATTCCTATGCCGCTAGACACAATGAACAAGTGGTGGGAACTCCCGACCTCCACCTCACTTGATAGGCCTACGTAACCACATGACCCGGCCTCGCAAAGATCCACAAGAAGCATTTCACCTTAAGACAGATTTTCACCTCCCATATGACTTTACTACATGCCACCAGCCCCGAATGTACCACCTGTTTCTACTCCACCAGTCGTAGCCCGCGTGCACCGAGAAGACAGACGAAGGCTGACCAGTCCAACCTACGCTCTCTAGTCGTCCCTCCACCAGCTCCTGACCCTCCAGTAGCCCCAACATCTAAGTCAACTACTCAATCTCCATCCCCTGCAGGCCCCTTCTCATCCTCGTATCTCAACCTCCCTCATCCATCAAAATCCAGAAATCCTTGACTCTCCCTTTCTTTTCGCACTGCTTTATCGTATAACCTTGGTAAAATTGTCCGGAAGGCCCCCTCGGCACACCATCGGTCTTCCCAAAAATGAATGGACGATCCGTACGTCCCCTAGCCTCCAACACATATTCTCCATAAACTCCGACCAAACCCCACAAAACCCCTGCAAATGTGGGAGCAACTCGAGTCCCCCATTGGTAATTGTCTGTCCGCGACCATCCCTTGGATATCTCTCCTTAGAAAAACCCACCCACGCCACCCCTGGATTCACGAACCAATTCCAACACCATTTTGCCAAGAGTGCTTTGTTAATATCATCAAGCCTCAACATCCTAGCCCCCCCCCCCCCCCCCTCTCCTTCCTCCAACACACTGAGTCTCATTCAACTAGATAAGGAGTGTGAGAGTTGTCCTTGGTCCCCTTCATAAGAAGCGTCTAAGCGTCCTTTCCAATCTGTCAATTATCCCTTTGGGTGCCCTGAATACCAAAAACTAGAACAACGACATCGCTGACAACACTGCCTGCATGCAAGAGAATCAGCCTCCCTCCCATCAACAGGAGCTTACCCTTCCACCCACCCAGCCTCCTTTCCACCCTCTCCACTACCGACATCCACTCCCTCTTCGCAATCTGGCTCATCACTAGCGGTAAGCCAAGGTGGCAACAGTGGAGAACCTCCCTTTGGCACTTCATTATCTCGGCTAGACGGGCAACCCTATTATCCCCAAATTCAGCAAGATAATCGAACTCTTGGCGAAGTTGACACTCAGCCCCCAAAGAAGCTCAAAGCAATGCAAAATAAATTTCAACCCATGCATTACATGCACATTGGGTGGTTAGAACTGTGGTTAGTATCTGGAAGATGAGTTTTTTTTTTTTTGATTGGTAAAACAACACTGTATTACTATAAAAATCATAACTTTACAAAAGGTGGAACTCACTGTACAACCCATACTTGGAGTCTAACTGTAGTTTGCTTTGGTTGAAGGAGGGAAGGACAGGCCAAGCTGCCCTGCATCCCCTCTACCAAACCATCCTCAACTTAAGACCCCAAGAAGCCAAAAAACCTTACATTCATAATCAACAAAATCAAGTGTTAGCTTTTAGTTCTATGGTAGATTGTGCCAGTCCTATCCAGCTCCAATGCTTGGCGAAAGTCACTCCAGATCCTATTGGTGTTGATGATAGTTTCTCCTCTATCTGATTGAAAGGTAGCAAGAATATCCACCGGGGAGTTTCTGTAACGCCCCCGAACCCACGGCTCCCTTTTGAAGCGTGAAATCCAGTTACATTAAATAATTCCTCGAAATCTCACAGTTCTTTTTTTTTCCAGAAACATAAGAATACATCACCATAATTATACATCAATACATCACCATATTTTATTCATCAAATTTTCAGGATAAAATCCAAATAAATTCTCAATTACTGGATATACATCGGGATCAACTAAATTCTAAATATCACCATGCTATCATACATATGGGTCTTCTACATGCCAAGAAATGACCAATGTCTTCTACACAAGTCTAGTGCTCCAGAAAATATGACCTCGTCCACAGCCACATCGAGATCCATCAATCTAAGTCATTAAATCTAAAAGGTTGGAAAAAGAGGGGTGAGCAACCACACGCTCAGTGAATGGACCCATGGCGTCCCGTTAATATATTTATAATCAAAATATAATAGTCATAAAATGTCTACGCAGACATATAATATATATAAAAAAAAGAAAATATATAAAAGGCCACCAAGACATGCAATAATATAAACACGCACACATGATCTACAGGCATGGCCACGTAGACATAGCCACAAAGACTTGGGTCCTACGTTATCGGACCTGGCCACGTAGACGTACGCCCACCTAGACGTTGGCCACCAAGAGCGTGCCTCCTAGACGATGCAATGCATGCATGATCAACCATTCATTCCAAAACATATGCATGCGATAAAAACACAGTCTCCAAATATATAAGTTGTATATGTAAAATAACGCATAAAAATCATGACGACATGTTCAAGTACTACAAATCCCAAATAACATTATATATTTTAAAATAACGATGATGCGAAATGATATACCATATAGATAGTTTCAAAAACTACATATGAGACTAGACCCACTCACCTTCGGTCCACGCAATACAAACTGATCCACGTGCATGAACGATATACACTCGCACGTTGATAACCTAGCATAACAATTATGAAATAATAATTCAGAAACAATTCAATTATGACTCAAACCCCTGATAACCAACTTACAACAACACTAAGCCCAATAATCTCAAAAGCCCAAACCTAACAGACCTACAATCCGCAATTCATCTCAAAGGCCTAACGAAAATCCCCAACTCCGAATAAATATTAAAAAATTTCATATACCTACAATAATCCGATAATCAATATCCATTTATTCCATAAGACCCATATAATCGATAATTCCTCGAATAAGTATTTAGATAAATCCAATAAGGCTCAACTATAATTTCAATGATCGAAATAACTGAATCCAATCAATTTATAACCCAATAACAGTAATATCCCATTAATATTAGTTGATCCCACTAAACAAATTATCGATTTAAGATTCAATTTGAGCTATCAAGATCAATAAAATCATCAAACTCACAAATCAACATATACTCCATCAAACATCAATCTGGGATCTCTTTAATCTCTAAAATTCATCAAGCTTGGTCATGAAACTAAATATTGAATTCTAAAAAAAAGGCACAGAATCCTTTCAAAAATCATAACTTTCTACCCGTAATTCCGAATTGGACGATTCATGATTCGTTGGAAAGATCGTTTCAAAACCTATTTCTGTTTGTGAAATACAATTTTCTCAAAAACGACTCTATCATCATCAAAAATCCAATTTAACGTCCATACATATAATCAACCCGAAAATAACATTTAAATCCCCAAACCAATCAATATATTTTGATCTTAAGAAATCATTCAAGATCCATTGAAATCAAATCAAATAATCAACCAATTAAAAATCGATCAAACCCTAACTCTAATCAATCCAACTTCTTCCCCAAACAATTGATCGACACAATCATATCCTAAAAAAATAAAATAAATTGAAACCCTAAACAACAAAATCAATAGGGAAAGATATCTCACCTTAGATCCGGTTACACCACTCACCATCTCCATCTAGGGTTAGGTCATCACCACCCTTTACACCTTCTGAAATTTGAATAAAACCCTAACTCAAACATGTTATTTAAAGGGGTTTACCGAAATTATAAAACGACCCCTGAAGTGTTTCCAATTTACAATGAGGTTCCTATCCGATTTACAAACAGATCCCTATCCAATTTACAGAAAGGTCCCCGAAGGCTATAAAAATGTATTCTGGATTCGCAACTAGATCCCTAGGCCCAATAACTTGACACTAAGCCTAAAAATTAAATTTTTCGAACTCCGAATCTCACCAAATTTTAACCAAAATATCTTGACACTATGAAGATCTATAGAAAAATATAATATAAAACAAATATTTGAAAATCAATTTATAATTATCATAATTATAAATCAAATTTGACCCATTTAGGCCCACCGCTAAATCTAAAAATGAAATATAAAACAATTAAATTTAAAATTTCCATTATATATTTAAAATAAATATATAAGGCCAAAAAATACCGAAACGTTACAGTTTCCCTCGCGGTGGATGTGAGTGAATTGCCCAGCAGCAAATGATTCAAGACCAAGAGAAATGCTTCGAAGGCATCGTATGCCACTCCACGGCCTATTTCCCCTGTTCATGACCCATGCTAGAGCAGTTGTAGAGTCAGCTTCAACCCATATGGAGCGAAATCCAGCTTTGATTGCAATCCAGAGCCCAACTTCTATTGCTTTAAGCTCTATGAGATTGATCGAGGAATGGTCATTACTGCCCGCAATCCCCAACAAGAATTACCCCCTTTCATTGCGAATGAGAGCTCCATAACCCCCTCTATCATCCGCCAAGGATCCATCAGTGTTGACCTTAACCCAGCCCTCTAACGGGGGAGATGAGAGGACATCTATGGTGGACGACAGTTGTTCTACAAACTGGAGTGAGAGAAACTTAGCAACTCGCAGTAAGGTGGGAGTAGAAGAAGCCTTAAGAGACATAGAGCAGCCTATCTTTGATGGAGAAGAGAGTTCTCTTAAGAATCCCCTGTTTATGGAAAAGATCTTGCGTTACGCTCTAACCAAATATCCCATAAGATATGAGTCAAGACAACCTGAATGATAGTTTACATAATGGGAGCAAACTGGTTCTTGGACAGCCAGTCTGGAAGTTCCAGCATGGATCTAGGCGGAAAGTTCCAACATTTTATTTTCGTCCTTCTCTAGGAATTTTTTCCACGATCTTGAGTTCTTTTCTATTATATTGGCCATGTACCATGTCAATCTTGAGATTGGTTCTTTGTTTTGCCATGTATGCCAGACTACATACTGCGTAACCAGTGACTATTTTAGAGCAAAGAAATCCAAGTGCATCTATGTATTATTGGCTGTATGGTCCGTGTTATCATGCTATCTGGATTCACTATTATCAGTCAGGAATATTCATTGTACATAAATCATCTATATCAATTAATGATAATAGCAGAAATACAGCCCACCGCATTTAACAGACGTAGGAATTGTAGATTATTTCTTTATGTAGAATCTACAGGACAGTGGAGCTTGGAGTAAAAACTAGTCCTCGAATCCATTTAGCAAGTTGTCCAATACAATAAACGTCACCGACAGTGCTCAACAATCACTAAATCCAGTTTGACATCATCAAACTCCACCAACCAGATATATGAAAAAAAATCCATACTATTACGGTTATCAGATCTACAATTCACTCAATCCACTCATCATCAATCACCATGAAAGACATAACTTACTTGACAATAGTAAAAAAAACAGATATCAACACACAAGTATCACAGCAAATCGAATCTAGATCTCTAAATAAGGCAATTTCTCGCATTCATCAACTGACCGTACAATCAAAAGTTACCAACTTAGAAAATCGTGCCTGCATTGCTCCATCAGCCGAACAAGAAAATCTTACACGCCAAATAGAGACTCGCAGTTAACAAACAAGCAACAATAATCCGCTTTAAAAATGTACGGAATTTCTACCGGTCCACAAACCCTACAAGAGCTCAGATTCTTTCATTCTCATGACATCTTAGTTGGAAAATGGTAGGTTGAATGGGAGACATTTCATGGACATTGGTTGAATTAATGGTTAAATGAAAAATGAATGATACGAAGAATTGAAAATCACAATGATATTGGCATTGTTTCTTTTATTGAGAATTATACGAAGAATTGAATGGTAAATTGAATGAAATTGTTTCATTGATTGAGAATGGTTTGAAGCATTTGTCTATGTGCTTGGTTTAAGGCTTGGTTGATTTAATGTACTTACGTGAAGATTGAATGAATTTTTTTTTTAAGAATTATTCGAATCATTTGTCAAATTTCAATTGGTTTGTTGGGTTGATTAAATTATAATGTTTGTACATTAGCATTAGTATGGCGCCAAAGCAACACATTCCACAAATGGCTCTCTTTGGAGATGTTAATAAGAAAGACTTGCGAAATTTTGTGTTTTTTAATTTTTTTGTGGTTTGTAATGAATGGTTATTGTTGAATTTTATGTTGACTAATGGTGTACCCATGTTACACATCATTGTCAATATATCTTTCACTTAATGTATCTTTGTTAGGGTATTTGGTTTTGTTTATTGTACTTGCTTATTGTATACCATTAATCCTTTTCATGTGAGATATATGGTATCTATCTCATATCCAATCAGTTGACAAGATTACAAATCAGTATTTTGAAAAATATTTATGTGTTAGATGGTGAAGAGTTGGGATTGTAATGAATCAGATCCCAACTAGAACCAGTTCAAATTCACTTGAACTATTCACATTTATTTAGAAAGACAGATATCCCCCTTGTAGGTGAATATTTTTTTCACGGCTACAACATTATTGTACAAAATATGACCGTTTATATATGTCTGTCTACATATATATGTTTGTTGTGTTGTTAATGTTCTACATATATGTCTCTGATCTTTATATATATTAATTTTTAAACATCTATTGTATAATCTCTACATATATGTCTCAATATATGTCTACCATCTAATGGGATAGATTGCATTTGGCTTTTTATTTTTAATGTTGTTTCTGGTTACCATTCAACAAGGGTAAGGTCGTATTTTGTTAGTTGGATCAACATGAATACTATCGAACTGTGCTCAAGAACACGACAAATCACTTGTCCAGCAAGTATAAGAAATTAAGCCCTTGTTTGGTTCAAGAATAAACCCGAAATAAATTAAAATTAATCAGAATAACATCATTATGGATGTTTGGATGATTCGAATAAATGAGAACCTATATGTCAGAATTAACTAGTATAAAATAGTATATAGATTCTATCCACCCATTATAATTAAGTTATTCCAGGTTCTTCAAATTAAAAGAATATGCGAACCCACTATCAAATCAATTGTCATCATTTTTTTATCTTTTATAAATCTTTATTCACATTTTATTCACATTTTATCCAAACAACAAAAGCTTTATTATTACGTTTTTTAATAAAAATAATTTAAAACACAACCAAACACAAAATCATGTTATCCTTATTTATACTAGAATAACCATAAATATCAGAATAATTTAATTCTTAAATCAAACATTGGCTAAAGGTCCCGTGTTCATCTAGTTACCGTTCGATATATGACATGTCGACTATGTAAACACAAAGTCAACTACTGTGTTGTCGAACTGGACTGAACAGCCGGACAGAACACTTGTCGAACAGGGACCAGAAAGGTGAAGGCCTTTCTAGACCCCGATCAGCATACACTCATTCGAGGTTAATGAGGATGGTCAACTGTCAACTGTCATATTGTCAACCCGAGCGCAAGTGCCTGATATATTGTTCATCAAGAGATATGTGATTAGAGAGGGGAGTAGATAAACTTTGGGGGTTAAAAGTCTATAAGGTGTGAGATCACTTAAAATGGGGTGGAGTAGATAAGGGTGGGTTTCCTTTGTTTTAAAAGAATACAGACACAGGTTTTTAATATTTAATTTGGAGTGGTTTTCTCTCTATAAGGTGTGGGTATGTCGGTCCCCTTGGATCAATTTATGCTTTCAAAATATTTACTAGCTACATGTCTCAAATAACACTATATGCAAGTATATTTTTCCAAAACTCGTGACATTTCTTGTGAGTGCAATCAAGATTAGATGGTAGGGATAAACTCACCAACCTTCGCAACCCACGCTTTTTGCAAATGTACGTGAATTACATCTTGTGCACACATTTTTGTACTAGGATTTTTTTATCCAAAATGATGTGGATAAGTAATAAAAGAATTTACCAAAGCCTCATGAAATATATATATATATATATATATATATAGAGGGCCGATTACCTGCGGCGAACGGCAAGTGCGGCGTCGATCGTGGGCCGTCGATCACGGGTCCATCGCATCGGACGGTCGGGTGCGATTCACGTCGACCGTTAGATGCGATGGACCCGCGATCGAACGGCCCACGTCGCCGACGCACCTGCCGCGCGCCGCACGTAATCGCCCCCGTATATATATATATATATATATAGGGAAGTGATTACGTGCGGTCGTGCGGTCGGTGCGTCCGCGATCACGGGCCGTCGATCACGGGTCCATCGCATCGGACGGTCGGGTGCGAATCACGTCGACCGTTGGATGCGATGGACCCGCGATCGGACGGCCCACGACCGCGACCGCACGACCGCACGACCGCACCTCATCGGTCGCGTATATATATATATATATATATATATATATATATATATATATATATATATATATATATATATATATATACACGGGGGCGATGGGGTGCGGTCGTGCGGTCTCGATCGCGGGTCCATCGCATCCAACGGTCAACGTGATTCGCACCCGACCGTCCAATGCGATGGACCCGTGATCGACGGCCCGTGATCGCGGCCGCACCGACCGCACGACCGCACATAATCATGTCCCTATATATATATATATATATATATATATATATAGTCGAGTGATAGCGTGCGGTCGTCCGCACGGTGCGGATTCGACTACGGACCGTCGATCACGGGTCCATCGCATCCAACGGTCGAAGTGAATCGCACCCGACCGTCCGATGCGATGGACCCCGTGATCGACGGCCCGTAATCGAATCCGCACCGACCGTAATCCGCACGTAATCACGAGTCTATATATATATATAGGGAAGTGATTCGGTACGGGAATGCGGTCGTGCGGGAAGCGATCACGGGCCGTCGATCACGGGTCCATCACATCGGACGGTCGAGTGAGATTCACATCGACCGTTGGATGCGATGGACCCGCGATCGAACGATCGACGTCGTTTCCCGCATTCCCGCATTCCCGCACTGAATCACTCGATATATATATATATATATATATATATATATATATATATATATATATATATATATAGGGAGCCGATATGGGGTGCGCAGCCATGCACCCCATCGTGCGGCCAAACGCATAGACCGTTCAATTGATGGGGCGAAGATCGGACGGTCCACTACTGTAAGTTAAAAAAAAACAGAAAGGAATAACCGGTATACTCGGTGAACCGGTACCCTGAAACCACAGTCCTCTCTCTCTCTATCTCTCTCATATTTTCAGATCCAAAAAAACCTATGCGAAGACTCCCCTGTGACCACCACTCAAAGCGAGACATTCCCTCCGACCACCACTCGACACGACCTCCTGCGGCCTACCCTCGACGCAAGACCTTCCCCTGCGACCACCACTATGTAGTCATGCGGATTGAATTTTTTCGTGCGGATTCCGTTCTAACCGTTAGATCAATGGTGTCCCGAATTGAACGACCAGTTCGAAGTTCAAAAAAAAAAAAAAAGACCGGTATACCCGGTCAGCCAATGCCCCACCTAACCCCCCATCCCCTCTCTCTCTCGTCAGGTCCCCTCTCTCTCTCCTCACATCTCCATTGATCCTCACAAAACAGAGAAAACAAAAAAAAATTAAAAATCCTAAGTTTCATCTCTCACTCTCTCATCTCGATCCGACCACGGTGAGCCCGACGCGACCCCCGACCCCGTCGATCTCCTCCTTCCTGGGATACCCTCCCCCCTCTCCTTTCTCTGTTTTTTTTTTCAGAATTGCTGCTACCGCCACCATCTCCTCCTCCTCCGGTGGCCCTCATGCCTGTAATACTACAGACTTGTGAAGCAGACTAAACATAGCTTTCTTACTTTTCCATTCCTTGCATAGTGTTAAAGATGTATGACGGACTAATAAGCTTTGCAAACAACCAAATTACAAATAACAATCAACATTTCATCTCGAACAAACAAACAACAGTCCAACCATTTTCAACTATTACTCGTGCGGTCAAACGCGTGGACTGTCCGATTGATGGGGCGAAGATCAGACGGTCCACTACTGTAAGTTAAAAAAAAATAGAAAGGAACAACCGGTATATTCGGTGAACCGGTACCCTGAAACCACAGTCCACTCCCTCTCTCTCTCTCTCTCTCTCATATTTTCATATAAAAAGAAACCTATGCGAGGCCTCCCTGTGACCTCCACTCAAAGCGAGACATTCCCTCCGACCACCACTCGACACGACCTCCTGCGGCCTACCCTCGACTAGGGGTTGGCAAAGGGCCGGTCTTGGCTGTTGAAACAGGGCCCAAGCCCGGACAGCGGGACTGCTTGGCCAATGGGCCCGGGCCGGCCCGTGGCAAAAAAATAGGGCTCAGGCATGTCGGTATCGTCGGGGAGGCCTCCGAATGGGCCGCGTGGTGTTGGTGCCTTTGGAAGGGGTCCCAGCGGTGCGCAGGTGCGCGTGCGTGTGTGGGGGTTCTTCGGGGATTCAGATCGGATGCGTGCCCTGGCGGGCTCAGTCGGATCGTCTTCTCGGAAGGGTGAGGGGTGTCGTTCCTGGTTGAGGCGCCCGATAGCGTCTCAAGAGGATTCAGGGGTTTGTGTGATCGCCACCTGCTTTTTCTAAAAGCAGGAAAATGTTGGGTCGGAATTGATCGCCTACGTGGGGAGTTTGTGGGGTCTCTGCTCTGAGACACGGATATACCGTACACAGAGGTGAAAAACAGGTAATCCTATTCTGCTTCCGGGCTTGACTAAAGGAGTCTTGGGACAAAGGGGTGTGGATATGGGGCGGCTAATGGGTTTCAGCCGTCAGGAATGGGGCGGCTAGATAGGGTTAGCCGTCCAGGGTCTGGGGGGAATTGGGCAGAACTTTGGTAGGAAATGGGTGGGGTTCTGGACAGAGGCTAAGCTAGGTTTAGCCCGGGTTTGTGGAGAGTGGGATGAGAGGGTTTTTTTTTGTGGGGAATGGATATTTCTCTCACAAAAGGGGCTCTCTCTCTCTCTCTCTTGGGATTTCTAGTGGGAAGGGGGATTGGATGATTCTTGTTGTGTATGAATTGGGGATGGATTGATGGATGTTGGGATTTTTTGTATTTGGGCTTGGGACCCCCTCTATTTATAGTAAAAAAGAGGCAGGGGAATGTCCAGGGGCTAATGGAGTGGGTTGTCCTTGATTAGACCCCTCATTAATTATTTGGTTCTTCTGTCAGGACTAGGTGAAGGGCGGCTAGTTCTATCTAGCCGCCCAGGATGGGGCGGCTACTTTCTGGTAGCCGCCCCTATCATGACCTACCAAACGTTCCATCTCTGACAAGCGGTGGCTTGGGTCGGTCACTTGGATTGATCCGGCCAAGAGGGGGCGGCTACAGGTCACAACCCGCCGCAATGATCAGCATTTAATGCTGCTTTATGTCTCATCCAGGGAACTGGTCCAAAGTCGGCTAGGGAGCGGCTAGTTGAAACTAGCCGCCTGGTAGGGGGCGGCTAGTTATGTCTAGCCGCCCATTTTCCAGGGACTTGGTTTTTTTTTTTTGGGTTTTTTTAGGGTTTCTCTGGGTGGGGTTCTGGGGTTTAGGGTTTCTGGCTAGGTTTAGTTTAGGGCTAGGGTTAGTGTTTCTGGCTAGGTTTAGTTTAGGGCTAGGGTTAGGGTTTCCGGTTTCCTGAATTTTGGTTCTCTACTGGATGTCCAAAAGTGGGATATTTCCGGGTGTTACTTGAAGTATTTCTGTCTTTCTGGATGGTCAAAATTGGGGTATCTACAATTGTCCCTCATCGCACGGAGTCTTTGTGCGAAGCATGAAAGACTTTGACCGATGATAAGGAAAGAGACCCCTATTTTAGCCGGCCCGACCTTCAAGAAGTTATGCCAACACGAACAACATTATTCGAGGAGTCGATTTAGACCGTCAGAGGCTAGGTCTTGACTCAGAATTTTTAACTGAGGGGATGATCCAGGTGGAAGGTGGAAAAAGTAAATGGTGAGTGATCCAACCCACGGTCGGGGTTCTTAACTATCGTGCGCGGAGCAGCCCAGCGTCAGTTTCCTTGTGCCTACCGTTCTCGTGCTTGGGAAAACTCAGCAAGGAGGGGATATCACCGACAAAAAGCAGGTAAAAGTTGATTTGGTGAATTGGATCATCCGAAGGATAAGAACTCTGGAAAAGAACTAGAGCTGGAGAAATTCGATTTTGAACGGTACTGAAAGTGTGGCAAAACTTCGAGCAAGTCGTGTTTGGTCAAGTAATGTCTGGAAATAGGCCAACACATGGCTGTTTGGTGTGGAGAATCTTGGAATTTAGGGCTGAAAAGATATTGGAAAGGGGTTTCGAATGAAAACAGAGAAACTGGGAGGGGCGGCTACTCGCGGGTAGCCGCCCCATGACTGGGTCCCTTATAACCGAAAAGACCCTCTCTCTCTCTCTCCATACGTTTTAAAACGGTTCCTCTTCCCTCCTTTCTTCTTCTTCTTCGTTCCAAACCGGAAAAAACTTGCCTTGAATCCTTTGTTTTCGTCCTTCATCATCCCTTTCTTCTTGATTTCGAAGCCCTAGGTTTTCTTTAGGTTTTTCTTTGTGCGAAATCGGAGGAGATGACGAAGGAGAAGAAGACAACTTCGATGTTGAAGCGCCTCAGGTCTTCCCGAGAGCAGAGAGGGGCTGTCTCGGGGTCTAGTTTATCGGGGAGTGATCGGGTGGAGGAGGAGGTCGTGAGGGAGGTCGTGGGTGCGGCGGAGGTGCCGTTAGTGGATACCGGTGCGGCTAGGGGCACGGGTACGTCTTCGGGGGCTGTCCCGGAGGTTGGGGGTGTTATGATAGGCTACTCACGCAAGAGGAGGCGTGGGGACCGACCGGCAGTGGTCGAGGAGGCGGCTTCGGGGGTTGGGGGATTGGTTGAGGGTGCAACGGAGGGAAGGGCCGAGGCCGAGGGGGTAAGTGAGAGTGAGAGGGCGTCATTGGATGCCATTATTGGGATGTTGGATAGGGAGGCCATAGAGGCCAAGGCAGCAGAGGAGGAGAGAAGGGCTATGGGTGTTTTTGAGGGTTTAGCCTCCGGTGCGGCGGGCACGGAGGAGGTCGGAGGGGCTGATGTTGGGGAGGAGGCCGGGGAGGCCGAGGGTATGGACATGGGGGCCGCGGAGGCCGGTGTTGGCGCTGAGGCCGAGTTTGAGGAGGATGAGGAGGGGGATGACAATGGGATGGACGATCCCGACGAGACCGAGGTGGACGCTCCTGGGTCCACACGGGCCGTGGTATGTTCCTAACTTTAGTCTTAGCCTTTTATTTGTATGTGTATGTCTTTCGTGGTATGAATAGGTAATAGTGGGTGATATGTGTGTCTAATATGCATGAGTAGATAATAGTGGGTGATATGTGTGTCTAATATGCATGCTTGTATGTATAGTTTTGATCATGGTGGGATAATAAGCATGTGAATATGGGTCCGTGTTGGAAAAGAAGGGGACAATTTTCATATGTACATCCATGCTTGTTGTATATAAAAGAAAGAGAAGTGGTACGGCTTAGTATGCTTGCATGCGATACTTTTCTACGTGTATGTGACTTCGTACATGTTTGATCGTGGTAGAGTGTATGCATGCATTTCATGGGTCCAAGTTCTATATTGCTTAGGTGCGTTTAGGGAAGGTATTAGCTTGATAGGGCGTGATGTAAGAAAGCATGTGAGTGGTGACCACGGTGGGATGTGCTGATGTTTGTCTAGCATGCGTGATCATATGGGGAGTGTAGCTTCTTACTTTCATGCTTTTGTTTCTGTATTTAGCATATGGAAGTGTCATTTTGCTAAGCATGGTTTTAAAATAATTTCGTAGAGTTGAACCCTTACCTCTCGATTGCTTTTTAAACTAACCCATGTTCCCTTCGTTCGTCTTGTAGAGACCGAACCGCATTCGGGCTCAGTGGCATGGGACGAAGAGGTGGTACGATGCCTTGGGGCGGGAGGAGAGGAGTTTGGTGGATGGAGCGGGCTTCCGTTCCTTCTTCTTGATCGAGCCGTTCCACGTCCACCGTCCTTACGTGGAGGCTTTGGCAGAGAGGTGGGATCCGGAGAGTTGCGCTTTCATTCTCCCCATCGGTGATGTCATGCCGACCCTCGCGGCCACCCTCGCCGACTATAAGGCACTCTTCCTGGAGTTGATTGGAGAATGGGACTATGTGGAGCGCGTGAGGACGCTGAACCGGATCCCCCTTGGGCAGTTGTCGAGGCAATACAGCCTTGGCTCCTTTAAAGAGCGTCAGAAGGGCGAAGCTGCAGCTAGCTTCGAGAGGCGGTGGGCGATGATCGAGGCGAGAGAGGCGGCCGCGTGCCCACAGAGGGCACGGAGGGAGTTGAGGGCGTTCTTTTTATACTTCTTCGGCCGGGTCCTCTTCTCGACGGCCTCCGACAAGGTTTCCTCACACTCTCTTCTGTTGATGAGGGACCTAGAGGCCATGGGGCGATACGCTTGGGGAGCGGCGATGCTGGCCCATCTATTTGCGGAGCTCTCGAAGAAGGTCAAGAGGGCTGGGGGAAAGAACCTTGGTGGTTTTGCGCCCTTTCTCCAGGTATGTGTGAGTAGAGGGTGCTTTCTTTTGGGTTTAGCTCACTTTGATCATGATAATTTTCCTCTCGCTTTGCCAGATTTTCGGGTACGAGCACTTCGCCATCGATCGCCCGACCCTGGTGCCTTTTGATCATGTCCTCCCCTGGGCCATGAGATGGGCGCCCGGGGATCCTCGCGCTTGCATCGCCTCGCTCAGTTCCGGGAGGCCTTCCGTGTCTTGACGGAGGAAGAGGTATAAATTTTTCTTCGAGTTTTCTTTGGCTTGTATTTGGTTTTCTTTGACTAAGCTCTCTTCCTATCTTTTGATGCTTCACAGATGACGTGGAGGCCCTACACGGAGGAGGAGGTCCCTGCGGAGTTGTCGCGGGATGTCTGGCTGATCTATTTTAATGAGGTCGTGTTCCATGCGATCAGCCGGGTTGTCCGCCAGTTTGGGTACCATCAGTGGGTGCCCGATCCCCTACCAAAGCGCCCCTCGATCCCGGTGGCTGGGATTCCTCGGGACACGAATCTCCCGAGGAACTACGCGACGTACGTGGCGGGATGGATGAGCCGAGGCGCCTTGGTGGAGCGCCGTCCCGAGGTGGCTAGCAGTGAGGAGTATATGGCTTGGTACTGCCAGGAATATGCCAGCATCCTTGGGATTATGGAGGAGGAGGTCCCTGACGCCTATGTAAGTCTTTCTCCTCTTCTTTTCTTTTCTCTTCTTCTCTTCTCCTCGAGTATTTTGCTGACTGATGTTTTTTTTTGTAGGTCGAGTTAAATGAGATGGAGAAGAGGCTCAAGACTGCTAGTGAGCACCTCCAAACGCGGGTCCGGCAGATAGAGGCCTTGCGGGCACAGAGAGGGCGCTTGCACGACCAGGTCCGGGTCCTCGAGGCTCAGGTGGATGCTCTGTCGAGAGCGAGGGCCGACGGCGCTTCTTCTTCCGCTCCTCCTCCTTCCATGGTGTCCGAGCGAGAGCTCGAATTGACGAGGGAGTTGGATGTGGCCCGGAATGAATTGACGGCCACAAGGATGGAGTTGGGCCAGGCAAGGGGCAGGGCTTCTCGGGCTGAGGAGGAGGTGGACCGGCTGAGATCCATGGTAGCCTTGAGAGAGGAGGGGTTCATCACCCTAGGCCGCGAGAGGGACTCCCTCCAGGCGAGGGTGTCAGAGTTGGAGGCCTCGGTGGGAGTTCCCGGGGGTTTGATGGGGGATTTGCTTCGTTCTCTCCAGGCGGCCGGGGATAGAGATCGGGAGGCACTTCGATCGAGCGAGGACAGGCTCCGGGCTGCTGAGGCGAGATCACGGGAGCTCGAGGAGAGGTTGAGAGCAGTGGAGACGCGTCTTCGAGGGAGGTTGGAACGTAGAGATAGAGATATTCAGCAGGTCCTCCTTTGGGAGGCGACTATGAGGGGGAAATTGGTTGGCGGGGGCTCGATGACCGAGGCGGACCTCGACCTTCTTCCACTTGAGCCTGACCATTCTCTCTCGGCTTCCTTGGCCACCGGGGCTACCTTCAGTCGTGCTTCTCGTCCTTCGGCGTCTCGGAGTCGTGGGATATACGCAAGGGCTGCGTCTTCGGTTCGAGAGACTCCCGCCGCTCCCGATGCTCCAGAGGTTCAGTCTTCCCCTCAGCCGCCACTTCCTTCAGGCCAGGACGCTCCTCCTTCGATTCGGCCTCCCGGGGATGATGATACGCCGAGGTAAAGCTCCTTTGTGTCTTGGTTTTAGGCAGAAGAATAGTATATATGCGATGAATTCATGCTTTTCTTCCTTTTTTTGTTTTTGTTTTATGTGATATTTCGATGATGCACGAGTCAAGGCTTTGGAGTTCGGAACTCTTGGTGGACCTATCTCTTTTCTATATTTTAAGTGTTTAGCAAACAATTTACGTTTATGGTTTCGGTGGGACAATTTAATTTCTGGTTTTGTATGCATGGTTTAGAGTAGTCTTAGCATGGATGTTTAGTTTTTAGAAAGCCTTCTTAATCCATAGGGATGTATGCGTGTGTAAATGAATGAATTTGGTGTTTATAAGTTTTGATTTTATGGATGGATGCAGAGTTCTAATATATAATCATTATAGCATGGTATTGATACAGGTTTTGTGTATAAATATGTCTAAAATGTGTGTATGCATGTTTGGGAAAAGAATGCTTCGACAGGTATTCAAAGGAGTTGAAGAGCAGATGGGGCAGCAGGTGAGGGGTGGCTACTTGCGTTTAGCCGCACAGTGAGGGACGGCTACTTGTATTTAGCCGCCCCTTGCCTGGGTTTTTTACCTGGACAAGAAGGGCAGGGAGCAGGGGCGGCTAGTATAAACTAGCCGTCTCCAGGGGGGCGGCTAGTCGGGTTTAGCCGCCCCCTGCCTGGGACAATTTTCTGGTTTTGCTTCTTGTCTGCTGCTGCTGAAAGTCCTCCTGAGTGCTTTAACCTTCAAGACCTATAAAAACATTCTTTCCATGGACCAAGTGTTAAATATGTCCAGATTGCGCCCCTGCACTGACTTTCGAGCCCTTCTTGCTTGAATCGTCAAGGGCTACAATCCATCTTAAGGTGGAATGGAAATATAATGCGAGAAAATAACGTGCGGGAGACCATGCCTTAGTGTGCAAGGAAGGGATTCCAAGTGCGTGAGCGAAGAAAAACTTTTAGGTATGTAAAAGGTGGGACAATTTCTTCTAACGCATGTGCGGAAGGGCATGAAGTGAGTGGGGACAATTCTCATATGAGTGGGGACGATTCTAAATTTTGTGGGGACAATTCTCATATGAGTGGGGACAATTTTAATATTCGGGGGGGGGGGGGTTAACTTTAATATTTCAAGAAAATCGGATGCCAAAGTGTTTTGGAAAAGGAAAATGCAAGCTTATGCGTAAGTATAAGTGGCATAAAGGGGCATTTTAGTTCTTCAATGACTTTTTATGTGAGAGGGCAATGTTCTTGATTTTCATAAGTAAAAGACACCATCAAGTCCCCGTGGAGGAGCCCTTGCGGTCACTCATGTCCTAACCAGGATTGTATTTGAGAGGTATAAGCCTTAGGTGTCGATTTTCCTAGGTTCATGGTTTTCAAATGCTTAATCGTATTATTCTAAACATGCTGAAAAATCCATGAATGTACCAAGAGTCAAGTCAAATAAGCTTCCTTTGGATAGGCAAGTTTCTAAGTGAACTCATGTGAGTGTGTGTGTAGGTGTAAACCTGGACGTGATCTACCCTTGGTCAAAATTTCGCTTTTCCCGGTGGACATAGCTCAATTTTGAACCCCCATTGCGAAAAATAAAAGGGGAGGGGGTGAATGAGGTAAGAGTAATATCTTCCTTTCGGGCAATATTTTAGAATTGTCCCAGTCTAGCACATGTCTTACTTCCTAGGTCCCTCTGGCTTTCTTCTTTTTACCACTTCTTTATTTTTGGGTGGAAAGTACAATCCGTTGTTTGGATCTGTACTGGTACAGCCGTTGTCTAGCGTATACCGTGCGTAAAGGCGTGAAAGCCTGCTAAATAGAGAGTTTAACCCGTTCACTTGGGTGTTTGGCCTCTCCTTGCCTGATTTTCTCTTTTTTTTTTTTTTTTTGTTTGTTTGATTTGAGGGGGGGGGGCTCTTCTGTTTTTCACCCCGATTCTTTTCATGCTTCCCCTCTAGAAGTGTTTATATAGTGCCAGAGCCAGTTTTTGGGACATATGCTAGGTCCGGGTAACTCCTCATTTTGACCTAGGGTTAATACGAGCGGGGCGGAAATAAGGGATGTTTTGCTTTGGGGAGTTTTAAATTGTCCCAGTCCACGGGGTAGGCAATTTTTCTTCTATCAGGCAAATCTAGTCCAGTTATACGTGTGTGAAGGGAATGACATGATTTGGCGGAAATGTGTTCAAATAGATACGAGTTTATCTTTGAGATTCTTATAATTCTATCATCAAGTACTAAACGCTGGAAATTGCAGGAAGGAAGAATAATAGTTCTTAAGTATTGAAAGCTTTTCATGCATGGAATTTCTTTAGATAAAGTGCATTCCACGAACCTGGAACCTCGACTCCTTCGGCATCTACCAGGCGGTAGGCATTCCCGGAATAGGCATGGGTGATCACATAGGGTCCCTCCCATGTGGGTTGCAGCTTTCCTCTCGGGTGAGGCTGTCTTGATGGCATGATTTGCTTAAGTACTAATTCCCCGATTTTGAATTTTCTTTTTATCACCTTCTTTTCAAATGCCCTTGCGGCCCTTCTTTGGTAGGCCTGGGCATGGTCTGCCGCTCTTAATCTCTTCTCTTTTTTTTTTTGGGTTTTGAAGGAAAACATGAGAAAACATTTTGAAAAACATTTTTTTTTTGGTTTTGGAGGGAAGTATGAAAACTTTGGAAAACATTTTTGTTTTGAAGGAAAGCATGGAAAGAACTTTGGAGAATATATTTCTGTTTTGAAGGAAAGCATGGAAAGAACTTTGGAAAATATATTTTTGTTTTGAAGGAAAGCATGGAAAAAAACTTTGGAAAATATATTTTTGTTTTGAAGGAAAGCATGGAAAGAACTTTGGAAAATATATTTTGTTTTGAAGGAAAGCATGGAAAAAAATTTTGGAAGCAAAACTTTTAGTTTTTAAATAACATGGAAGTAAAGTTGCATAAGATGCAATAAAATGATGGATAAATATTTTGAAAAGCTTAAAACAGATATGTATAGAACGATGAAAGCGAAAGCTGGTAAACAAATATTTGATTTTTCGTTTGTTGTGATAAAAGCAGGAAACAAATATGTACAGGGTTTGAGTTGGAAGTGAAAGCTGATAAACAAATATTTTGAGTTTTTTTTTGGTTTTTTAGGAAAGCTGTAAACTATGTACAGGATTTGAAAACTTACCCGGGAGGATCGGTACCTGGTTCTTGAATTTGTATTGCCCCCTCGGGTCGGCTTCTTTTTGATGGCCGGCTGATGTCTGGTGGGGGTCCCCTGTTCCCAAATTCTCCCTCCCTGAGTCTCTTCAGGGGCCTCCTTTGATGGAGCAGTTCTTCGTCTGTGGCGCCTGGTTGCCAACATGCAAGCACCTCTAGCCGGATGCGCATGGCACAGACGCTCCAATGCCGGGCCCGCGTCTCGTTAAAGCGTGCTTCTCCCCATATGGATACTACTTTCCCGCTGTACGAAAAGCGAAGATATTGGTTTCGGGTGGATGAGACAGCTTCGATGCTGTTAAGCCATGTCCTCCCAACAATCAAAGGGTGGGGTGATTGTATGTTCATCACCATGCAGTTAACGATGGTGGAGACTGGGCCGATCTTCAGTGGGAGCGTGACCAGTCCGCAAGCGTTCTTGCGTGTGCTGTCGAAGGCATAAATGTATTCGTCTGAGGGCTCCAATCTGGGAACCCGGCCTTCTATCTTTTGGTAGGCGGAATATGTAAGGGCGTTAGTTTCCGCTCCCGTGTCAATGAGAATGTGCCGGAATTCCCTTCCCCCGAGTATGGCGGTGATAGCGAGGGGTGCGGAACGTGCTCCGGCTTTTGCGACTTCATGGGGGAGGAAGGTGATCGAGTTGGGCTCCATATGATCGCTGGGTGGATGCGGGGTCCTGGCCGTTTCTTCTGAGGGATAGTTGTAAGGGGACCCAGGTGGGCTATCACCTTCGTCCTCGTTCCCCGGTCGTAGGGCTAGTGTGAACATATTATGTATCGCCCAATTGTTCTCGTTCTCATACTGGAGGCGCGCCTCTCCCCAGATTGTCAGGATATGACTTAAGAAGGGCAGTCGAAGGCATTGGTGCTGGGGGGAACAGATAGCTTGGATGCTGTCTAACCATGGTCGCCCCAACATCAACGGGTACCTTGTGTCCATGTCGGCCACGAAACAGGCTACCTCACAGATAAGAGGGCCGACAGATAACTCGAATGTTCCGGGGCCGCGGAGAGTCTTCCCGGTATGGTTGAAAGCTTGACTAGTATGGTGGGCCAGGTGGATGGGAGGACGGCCTAATCCGGGTATCTTTTGGTAGGTGGAGCACGTCATTATGTTCATTCCTGACCCTGGGTCTACAAAGATGTTGTTTAGCCACAACATTTGGAGTCGTCCGCGGATGTGTAGGGCGTAGACTCGCAGTCTGGGATCCGGGAGGTCTTGGTCAATGAATGAAATGGTCATCGGGCGGCGGGGGCCATTGACAGTGTCGGTACTCTTGGAGGACCCGTTGTCGTCCGGATGCAGATCATCCGACGTACATTCCCCTCCTTCGGGTCCCTCGCTAGCTCCTTCAGGGATCTCCTCAAATGGCGCTTCTTCTTCGTCTCCTCCCGGGTTTTCTAGTCCGCTTTCGTCGGACTCGATGTTGATGACTGCGGGAAGGGTGAGAACTGTGTCTTCTTCTTCGCCATAGAGTATGGCGAGGTCATGGTCGTCGAGGTTCAGCTGGAAGGGCTCGTTCTGCTCTTCCTCCTCGGACTCTTCGGATAGGCTGCCATCAATAGCATCTTCCGAGCTGCTTGGTTCTGGCGATGGTTGTCTCCCTCTCCTGATCATGTTGACCATGTGGGCTCTAGATGTGGAGGCTTGGGTGTGACATGGCAAGGGGTCAGTTAATATGCCAAATGGCTTGGGTGCTTGGGGATTTCCCTAGCTCAGATGGCCTTTGATTATGGCCCAGTCAAGGCGCCTGTCATCATTAAGATCATAAATGAAGTCCCGAAAAACAATGCATTGTTCTACGGTATGGCCATATTGTTGATGATATTGACAGTAACGCGCCGTGCTGGCCCCGGGTAGTGAAGGCCTGACGTCGGGGAGGGAGAGCTTCGTATGGGCTGCCTAGGGATTGGATTTTGTACTCTTGGGGGAGCAGAGTAAAAGGGAGCACGAGTTTGAGTTAAGCTCTGGATTATAGGGCTCTGGAGTGGAAAATTTTGGACTGTGGGGTTCTATCGTGTTGGCACGGGGACGGGTATAGATCGAGGGGTAAAATTTTGATTCGCTTGCCGAGGCGGCGCATATCCGGATGAACCGGGCGTGTACTGTCTCAGAGCTGTTCCTCGGTCAGGAACTCGCGCTCCATTCGGGTAGAGTGCCGATACTTGGCTAATGATCCCCTCTACCGTGGGGGTTTGCGCCTTACGAGGCGGTTGTCCAACCCTATGGCTGATAGGTGGGGACTGGGTTTGGACTACTGGGGCTGCACAACGGGAAATCCTATTGTGGCGGTCAATCAGACGCTGATACGTAGTGCAGTCTCCGTACAAAAGGCTCGTACGGAGCTCTGGACTCAGGCTCTACAACATCATGTCAATTTCTTGACATTCTGTGAGTTGCAGGCCGGTTCGGTGGACAAGGGTGCGCCACCGAGACACGTATTGTTCGAATTCCTCCCTAGGCCTCATTTTCTCTACGGTTAGGTCGGAAATAGAGGGGGTTCTGATCCTCTGGTAACCGTAGCGGCCCAAGAACTTCTCGCTTACAGCCGAGAAGTTTGATAAGTGATCCACAGGGAGGGTGGAGAACCATTGTAGTGTCTCTCCTTCCAATGATTTCTGGAAGAGGAAGACTAGCAGGGGTTGATTATCTAGAAAGGGGCGAGCATCTAGATAAAATGCAGTTAAATGGATATCTGGGTCTCCACGACCGTTGTACCAGCGGAATTTGGGGACTTTGAATCCCTCCGGTAGGTGGACTGACGGGATTTGTCTCAGGTTATGTAGAGACATGTGCTTTGGGGCGGAGGGACCAGTCTCGGAGAGGATTGTCCAGATGGTTTCATCCAGCGTTTCTCCCCTGGGAGGGCTGTTTGCCAGTCCCTGGTTGGAGGTGGCCTGGTAAGGGCCTGGGGTGGAAACAACTGGAAATTTTGGATTCGTGGGGGAAAGGGGGGCGAATGAAAAAATGCTCGGATTGACCGAGCAGCTGGGTGTGGATGGGGCTTTGGGAGTGGATTTGGGGGTTTCGACAGGGGTTTCCTGTCTCAAGGTCTTGGCATGACGGTAGTCAGCGAGGTCATGAAACATGTCCTCTACCGTTTGATACCCTAGACTAGCCTTTTTTTTCCTCTAGATGGGTCAGGAACTGTGTGGCCTGACCCTCTTGGTGATTCCTTTCCTCTAATATCTCCTCTTCTATGTGGGATTCCATGACGTGGAGTGGGGATGAATGCAGATTGAAAGCAGTAAATAAAGCAGTAAAGGATTGCGCAGCTGTGTGCGACTTACAAAAGCAGTAAAGGATTGCGCAGCTGTGTGCGACTTACAAAAGCAGTAAAGGATTGCGCAGCTGTGTGCGACTTACGAAAGCAGTAAAGGATTGCGCAGCTGTGTGCGGCTTACAAAGCAATAAAGGATGTTATAATGCACAGTAGAGGAGGATTTAATTCAAGGAGTGAGAAACTCTAACCTTCCTAGAGGGTTGATAGCATTCTAGTCAAGCTTGTAAAAGGGGGCAGAAGAGGATTACCTTTTGTTGTTTTTCACGAGGGAGGTCCCACCGTGATCGCCAGATTTGTCGGTATCGTCGGGAAGGCCTCCGAATGGGCCGCGTGGTGTTGGTGCTGTCGGAAGGGGTCCCGGCGGTGCGAGGGTGCGCGTGCATGTGTGGGGGTTCTTCGGGGATTCAGATCGGATGCGTGCCCTAGCGGGCTCGGTCGGATCGTCTTCTCGGAAGGGTGAGGGGTGTCGTTCCTGGTTGAGGCGCCCGCTAGCGTCTCAAGAGGATTCAGGGGTTTGTGTGATCGCCACCTGCTTTTTCTAAAAGCAGGAAAAGGTTGGGTCGGAATTGATCGCCTACGTAGGGAGTTTGTGGGGTCTCTGCTCTGAGACACGGATATACCGTACACAGAGGTGAAAAACAGGTAATCCTATTCTGCTTCCGGGCTTGACTAAAGGAGTCTTGGGACAAAGGGGTGTGGATATGGGGTGTGGATATGGGGCGGCTAATGGGTTTCAGCCGTCAGGAATGGGGCGGCTAGATAGGGTTAGCCGTCCAGGGTCTGGGGGGAATTGGGCAGAACTTTGGTAGGAAATGGGTGGGGTTCTGGACAGAGGCTAAGCTAGGTTTAGCCCGGGTTTGTGGAGAGTGGGATGAGAGGGTTTTTTTTTGTGGGGAATGGATATTTCTCTCACAAAAGGGGCTCTCTCTCTCTCTCTCTTGGGATTTCTAGTGGGAAGGGGGATTGGATGATTCTTGTTTTGTATGAATTGGGGATGGATTGATGGATGTTGGGATTTTTTGTATTTGGGCTTGGGACCCCCTCTATTTATAGTAACAGAGAGGCAGGGGAATGTTCAGGGGGTAATGGAGTGGGTTGTCCTTGATTAGACCCCTCATTAATTATCTGGTTCTTCTGTCAGGACCAGGATGGGGCGGCTACTTTCTGGTAGCCGCCCCTATCATGACCTGCCAAACGTCCCATCTCTGACAAGCGGTGGCTTGGGTCGGTCACTTTGATTGATCCGGCCAAGAGAGGGCGGCTACAGGTCACAACCCGCCGCAATGATCAGCATTTAATGTTGCTTTATGTCCCATCCAGGGAACTGGTCCAAAGTCGGCCAGGGGGCGGCTAGTTGAAACTAGCCGCCTGGTAGGGGGCGGCTAGTTATGTCTAGCCGCCCATTTTCCAGGGACTTGGTTTTTTTTGTTGGGGGGGGGGTTTAGGGTTTCTCTAGGTGGGGTTCTGGGGTTTAGGGTTTCTGGCTAGGTTTAGTTTAGGGTTAGGGTTAGTGTTTCTGGCTAGGTTTAGTTTAGGGCTAGGGTTAGGGTTTCTGGCTAGGTTTAGTTTAGGGCTAGGGTTAAGGTTTCCGGTTTCCTGAATTTTGGTTCTCTACTGGATGTCCAAAAGTGGGATATTACTGGGTGTTACTTGAAGTATTTCTGTCTTTCTGGACGGTCAAAATTGGGGTATCTACAAGGCCCTGCTCACCGGCCGGGCCTGGGTTCGGGACCCACGGGCGGGCCTACGAGCCCAAATTCAAAACATTTGATTTTTTTATTTTACGTTATTTATTTGTATATAATGTTAAAATAACACAAAATTTAAAGTGTAATGTTGAGAAAAAATATTTATATTTAGTGAATTTTCAAAATAAAATTTTTAAATGAATTAATTATTTTAAAAAATAAATAACTACGTGTACCTAATTAGGTTGACACCTAAATAAATGTTAATAATTTGTATAACTTAACCACAATTCAAATAAAAATTACATGTTACTAGTTTATTGGATTGCCCCCATGGGCCTACGGGCCGGGCCCACGGACGGGCCTATAGATACCCCAATTTTGACGATCCAGAAAGACAGAAATACTTCAAGTAACACCCGGAAATATCCCACTTTTGGACATCCAGTAGAGAACCAAAATTCAGGAAACCGGAAACCCTAACCCTAGCCCTAAACTAAACCAAGCCAGAAACCCTAACCCTAGCCCTAAACTAAACCTAGCCAGAAACCCTAACCCTAGCCCTAAACTAAACCTAACCAGAAACCCTAAACCCCACCCAAACCAGAACCCCACCTAGAGAAACCCTAAAAAACCCAAAAAAAAACCAAGTCCCTGGAAAATGGGCGGCTAGACATAACTAGCAGCCCCATACCAGGCGGCTAGTTTCAACTAGCCACCCCCCTAACCACCCCCTGGCCGACTTTGGACCAGTTCCCTGGATGGGACATATAGCAGCATTAAATGCTGATCATTGCGGCGGGTTGTGACCTGTAGCCGCCCCCTCTTGGCCGGATCAATCCAAGTGACTAACCCAAGCCACCGCTTGTCAGAGATGGGACGTTTGGCAGGTCATGATAGGGGCGGCTACCCGAAAGTAGTCGCCCCATCCTGGGCGGCTAGATAGAACTAGCCGCCCTTCACCTGGTCCTGACAGAAGAACCAGGGAATTACTGAGGGGTCTAATCAAGGACAACCCACTCCATTACCCCCTGGACATTCCCCTGCCTCTCTTTTACTATAATAGAGGGGGTCCCAAGCCCAAATACAACAATCCCAACATCCTTCAATCCACAAAATCCACACCAACATCCCACAATTCACATTCCCTTTCCACACTAGAAATCCCAAGAGAGAGAGAGAGAGAGCCTCTTTTGTGAGAGAAAACACCCATTCCCTACACAAAAACACCCTCTCATTCCACCCTCCAGAAACCCGGGCTAAACCTAGCTTAGCCTCCGCCCAAAACCAAACCCATTTCCTACCAAAGCTCTGCCCAAACCAAACCAGACCTGGGACGGCTAAACCCTAGTAGCCGCCCCTCACCAGACGGCTAGATCCAACTAGCCGCCCCCCATATCCACACCCCTTTGTCCCAAGACTCCTTTAATCAAGCCTGGAAGCAGAATAGGATTACCTGTTTTTCACCTCTGTGTACGGTATATCCGTGTCTCAGAGCGGAGACCCCACAAACTCCCCACGTAGGCGATCAAATCCAACACCAACTTTTCCTGCTTTTTGAGAAAGCAGGTGGCGATCACACAAACCCCGTCTTTTCTGAGAAGCAGTAGGGCGGCTCAGGAACGACTCTCCGGGCGGTGACCTGATCAGTCGCGAGACGGACCAGGACCAAGTTCGTAGAAACCCCCAGTTTTACATACCGACAGGGCCTACGGGCCAGCCCGAACGGGCCGGGTTCGGGCGGGCCTACGGGCCCCAAAACCAGGCCCAAGCCCGGCCCGCCCTGAAAACAGGCCGGGAGGGCCGGGCTTTTGGGCCTGTTGAAGACCCTTACCCTCGACACGAGACCTTCCTCTGCGACCACCACTCGACGCGACCTCTTGCAACCTCCCCTCGACGCGAGACCTTCCCCTGTGACCACCACTCTACGCGACCGCCTGCAACCTCCCCTCGATGCGAGACCTTCCCCTGCGACCACCACTCGATGCGACCCCCTGCAACCTCCCCTGCGAACACACATTTTTTAGATCTGGGGTTTCATTTTCCAAGGTTTGAAAAAAAAATTATGTGTTGAAATCTTTTTTGAGATATAGGGATTATTCTAATTTATATGTTAACGGGATTGATTAATGGCATTTAGGTTGACATATTGAATAGCAGTTTATATGTTGTTGTAGTTTTTTCAGAGGTTGATATGTTGTTGCTTGTTTAACTATTGTTGTGGTTATGGTTAAAACTTTTTTTTTTTTAATTTCAAAAAGGTTGTACTTGAAACTGATTAAAATGGAATATGTTGTTGTTTCTAGTTGTAACAGGTGCTTGAAATAGTTGTTATTGTTGTTCTAACAGTTGTTGTGGTTGGAACAAATTTTTTTATGTTTATGTATTTGTTTTCATATTACAGTTAAAATGTTATGGGGAGTTGACGGATCTGTTGAGAATATTGAAACATTATACGGTGATTTGTTTTTGTTTTCACAAAGTATTAAACAGGTTGTGTTGTATTGTATTGTATTATAGCTTGTTGAATGTATCGAATAAGTTGTATTGTATTGTATTACATGTTGTTGAACGCATGTCACAGGTGCAACTTTTGAATCACAATCATGAAAAATTTGTCCTTGAAGTGATATGTTGGACTGAATGTGCATCGGTTTCTTTCTACAATATCTATGGATCAATTTTTTGGAGTTTCAGTTGGAGTGTCTCTTTGAAAGTAATATATAGAAGTTGATGTACATTATTGGTTTCTAGTGTGGTGGTGGTGGTGGCTGATGCACCATCCAAACCCAAATATACATCATCAGTTCATCACTACATGTTGTTGATGTTGTGTTAAAGTGTTGTGGAATCCATCAAGTGATGATGGTGTGTTAAAGTCTGAATGTAACTGGCCCTCCTCATGCGGCTATTCTTGTTGTGATAAAGGATATTTGATTTTGTTAGAAACACCAGAATTATGTTCCTCCAGTGTTCATCAGGTCAGCAAAGTAGTAAATAATGCAGATATGCATAAATTGATTTTGATACTTATTCTTTTTTCAAAAAATTTCAAGTAGCCTGGAATGATATAATAGTGCTCCCAATTGAGTGTCCTTCTACATTAACTGAGTTGTAACGCTTCATTCACCTTTTTCAAGTCGTATAGGATGCACCACCTGCTAATATCAAGCCAATCTTTCATGAGAGCATGTACTATGATGAGCAAAAAGGGAAAAAGAGTTGAGATTTTCATGTTTTATCTGGTGTGAAGCGAGAATTGATTACAACTAACACCACACAACTCTGTACTACAACAGAGGCATTCCTTATCAAACTCAACCAGAACTCCTAAAGTATATATCCTTCATCCACATATAAATCCCTCAATTATGTCCCAAATAATATAAAAAAATTTGTGCTGAACTCCCAATCAAAGTATATATCCTTCATCCACATATTGAGTGGATGTTACCCCATGAGTGCTGCGGCCTAGGTGATGAAATCTCTGGCTTTTTTTTATAACAAATTTTAGATAACAGCCCCAAAGTACTATAACTTAAGCATTAAAATATTAGCAAAGGATGTTTAAATGACATCAATAAATTTCAATAACATTCTATAATGTCATGATTCAAAATTCCATACTTATGTAAGACTTGAATGCTAAGTCATTATCCTTATATTCTAGGCATATAATAAAAATCAGTATAGATCTCAAACTTCTACAATGAATCTGAAAAGAGAGACTGTTTCAAACTTACATACATAAAATATGACTCCATTTTCCTCCAATTCAGCCTATAAAAATAAATATATCTCAGGATCTAATCATTTTCAAATCCACGGTAAGGTTGGCCATTCAAAAACCATATATTCCTGTAATTCAACAATAATTTAAAGATGATAACACTGTTACAGTAAAAAAAAACCAAAATCAACAACCATTTCCGACAAATCAAACTAGATCGAACACCGAAACCACCAGATCTGGCAAACCAAAAGTTCACGACATCTTATTTTCAGATCTGACAAACCAAAAGAAAACCCTAGATTCAAAATAAAAATCTGAAAAACCGCACCAGGTGGTGGCCGGTGGTCATCAAGCACGGGGAGGGGTGGGGGTGGCCAAGAAGACGAGGCCGCAGAAGGTGGTGGACAATCTACGGATCCGTTGGGGTGGCCGTCAAGGACTGAGAGGTGGTCGGAAGGAATGTCTCGCTTTGAGTGGTGGTCATAGGGGAGGCCTCGCATAGGTTTTTTTGGATCTGAAAATATGAGTGAGAGAGAGAGAGAGAGAGAGAGAGAGGACTGTGGTTTCAGGGTATCGGTTCACCAAGTATACCGATTATTCCTTTCCGTTTATTTATTTTAACTTACATTAGTGGACCGTCCGATCTTCGCCCCATCAATCGGTCATTCCACGCGTTTTAGCGCACGATGGGATGCACGGCCGCACCTATATATATATATATATATATATAGGGAAATGATACGGTGCGGGACGTGCGGTCGTGCGCGAACGATCGCGGGTCCATCGCATCGGACGGTCGGGGGCGATTCATCTCGACCGTTGGATGCGATGGACCCGCGATCGGACGAACGACGTCGTTCCCGCACGACCGCACGTCCCGCATATTATCACTCGCGTATATATATATATATATATATATATATATATATATATATATATATATATATATATATATATATATATATATATAGTGAAGTGATTGGGTGCATGGGTCGTCCAATCACGGGTCCATCGCATCCGACAGTCCAATATGAATCGTTCATCACCGTCGGATGCGATGGACCGGTGATCGACGACCCGTGATGGCGGGAACGTGCGCGAACGACCACGGGCATATTTTAGCCCTGCAAAAAAGGGTTGAATTTTGTTTCATGCAACTGCAAAAAATTTGAGAGCGCCGGAATCCCATGTAGGCATATTTTAGCATATTTGAACAAAATGTCTGATGTTGTCTATTTATCAAATCAGTACATCTTGAAGAGATGGACCAAAACTGCAAAGTCTGAGAGAGTCGTAGCTGAAGATGGTACAGAGATAATTGATGATAGATCACTACTTGTGCAACGGAGCAGATTATTCCAACATGCTTCGGATGTGATTGATAAGGTCCTGTTAAGTGAAGAGGCAAGGAAGATCTTTACTGATGCGTTGGATAATGTGCTCGAGAAGACCAAACATGTGGTTGGTAATGGAAGTGATGATCCAATTACACAGATTACAAGCAATACTCAAGTCAGTTTTAATGATCCAAATCAAGTCAGGGCAAAGGGGTGTGGAAAAAGGTTAAAAGGTGGAAAGGAGATTGCAAAGAGTAAGGCAAAGGATAAATTGAGGCGTTGTCATGGGTGTGGGAAAGTTGGACAATCACACGATAAAAGAAACTGTCCAATGCTTAGTAATCGGTAAGAATCTGACTTTTATTATTCATTGATTTTTATTTAATGTATTGAAATGTATTAGTTGTCTTTAATGTAGATCTTCCCCTTGCAATAACGATGCCAATCCAAGTTGTTCTAATAGAGATGATGATAGTGTTTCATCCTTAGGTAATTTGTTATACTTTTTTATTTCAATGTTTCTATTTCACTAGTATTTGATTGGAAAGCTAAATAAAGCTAATCCACTGCCATGCTTTTTAAATTTTTAATGCAGGTTTATCCCAAGAAAGTTGAAGAAAGAAATCAACACTTTGGGATACAAGTCCATCAAAAGATTTTAACTTGTGTGGCATTTTCTTACTGCACGTATAATGTTTCTGTTAAAGGGATGTTGGCACAATCTTTTTGTAGCATTGACAATGTCATGTGTAATTTTTTTTTTTTTTTTGTACTTCACTGCAAAAGTCATCTGAATGCAGAGAAAACACCTTGGGGAGAACCATTTAACTAGTGCAGTTTTCTTTCTATATGTTTTCAAATCCCTTGTAGCATGTATTATCTGAGAGCATAACTCCCCTTGTAACAAGGAAGTCTTGGTGAGGATGTATTGTTGGTTTCTTGTATTCAAGACTTGTAATCTGTAAGCTTGAAAGAAAGCTGTCATTGGTGCTTCTGTTCATTTTTATTGTGTCATTGTAACCAATGCCTGAGAACTAGTGTCTCATTTGCTTGATGGTCTACTGTTTCACAATGATGTTAATTTCTTCGCATGTATTAAATTGGTAGCCCCATTAATCAAAGAAATTGAATTATTCACATATTCTGCATACACTGTCTTTAAAACCCATTCAAATTATGGGCTTCATTCATTCAAATACAAGAACCATCTCATTTTACTACTAAAGTAGTGACAACAACCTGTAGCAACCTATATAACTGGGTCTGTCAAACTTTCCCAAAGTATTAACATTATCACAGATACAACACCTGTAACTGACCAAAAGCTTCTCAAAACCTGTAAATGCATTATCACAAGTACAACACAAGCATCCATATTAACATTACAAAAATTGCAGAAGCAAAAATTTGATGATGGATTTTGTTTCCCAAAGTATTGAGTTCTTTCTTTAGCTTTTTTGGGATAAACCTGCATTAAAAATTAGAAAAGCATGGATTAGCTTTCTTTAGCTTTCCAATCAAATATGTTAGTGAATTAGAAACATTAAAATAAAATAGGATAACAAATTACCTATGGATGAAACACTATCATCGTCTCTGTTAGAGCAACTTGGATTTCCATCATTATTGCAAGGAGAATATCTACATGAAAGACAAATAATACATTTCAAGACATTAAAAAAATTAATGAATAATAAATTTGATAGTCATTGGCTTAACAAATAATACTATATTCAAACTATTGACTTGGGCCCATCCATCCATATAATTAGTCAATTTTATTTTCTTCATACAGGAAGCAACATAGTCATTGGTTGTTCTTTGCAACTAATTTCATGCTAGAAAAAGAGTGGATTTAATTTGATGCGTAAACATTCAATGAGCTTTTAATGTAAAAAAAATCTTTGAATGAGAAAACTTATTCAAACATCCCGTTAAAAACCCTAGATCGCTAAATTATAGATCCAGTTAAAAAAAATGAGAGAAGCTCTTATATGAAAAAAATCACCTCAGTCAGAACAAAAAAAAAGGTGATATCTACACTGAATGGTGTACTAAGATCTCTGATTTCATCTATGCTTCCATGACCAAATCCAGACATTATCTTGAGAAAGATAAACACTAACACGAGTATAAAAAAAATCAAGAGCATATTCTCATTTGGGTAAGAATAATCACTTTTTCAATCCACTCAATCTCAAAATGACCCCAACTCTTACATGAAAAAAAATCAACTCAGTCAGAACAAAAAAAGTGATATATACACTGAAGGCCATACTAAGATCTCTGATTTCATCTATAAAAAAAACCCCTAAATCAAGAAGTGCAAGACCGAACCTTAAGGGTTTCTGCGTCGGGATCGTAGTCTGAGGAGGGCTATCTGCGTCGGAATCATTCGTCGGGGAGGGTGAGCGGCAGCGGCGTCCGTCGGAGAGGGCTGATCGGCAGCGATTTCAGGGAGAGGTTTTTAGGGTGCGGTTGGGTGAGAGGTTTTTAGGGGTTTTAGTGTATGTTGGGGGAGAGTCAGAGTGGGTGGGGGAGAGATTTTGGTGTGTTTGGTTTGGAGAGGTTTTTAGGGTTTCAGATTTCTAATGGGAGAGGGGAGAGACAGAGTGGGTGAGAGAGTTTGGTCTGTGTTTGGTTTAACAGGTCATACATATGTAAGTGGAATATACATTTTATTTGGGTGATCATAGCCCCACGTTCGGTGTGGAATATACATTTTATTTGGGTGATCATAGCCCCACGTTCGGTGTGTTTTCGCCGTCCGCATTTTTTTAAAAAACGGGCGCCCGTCTAAGAGCCAAATCGTATATATATATATATATATATATATATATATATATATATATATATATATATATATACCCGAGTGATAGCGTTTGGCGGGCCGCACGGTGCGGATCCGACGTGCGTCATCCGATCGCGGGTCTATCGCATCCAACGGTCGATGTGAATCGCACCCGACCGTCCGATGCGATGAACCCGTGATCGACGGCCCGTGGTCGACGCCGCACACGACCGCATGCCGCACCTACTCACTCATATATATATATATATATATATATATATATATATATGAGTGAGTAGGGACGTGATTAGGTGCGGTCGGTGCGACCGCGATCACGGGCCGTCGATCACGTGTTCATCGCATCGGACGGTCGGGTGCGAATCACGTCGACCGTTGGATGCGATGGACCTGCGATCGGACGACCCGCGATCGCGACCGCACCTCATCGTCTCATAAAATATATATATATATAAATTGATAAAAGTAACAAATTTGGTAAAATTGTGTATCAACAGATCCAAGGATATAAATTAAGAGCATGGTTGCGCAGTGTTCTTTTTCTCGTCTCATAAAATTCATTAACATCCATACTGAAAAATGTATATTTTTTTATCTTTTTAAAGGTATGATATATATTATTATTAAAAATAATCAAAATAGATGAACACTGAAAATGGACCTGACAAAAGACCTTTTTCTTTTGAAAAAAAGTTGCATATTTTCTACCTAATATCATTTCTAAATTCAAATTATAAACTCCGAAATGAGGATAGTAGAGATTAAAAACAAAATAAATGAAAGAAAACAAGAAAAAAGAAAGGTCGCATGTCTTCTCCCAGTTAGAAGAGGTATCTAACCAAATGAGGACCTGACAAAAGACATAATTTTTTATAAAAATATATACATTATCTTTTATAAATATATACATTTTTCAAATGTAAAAAAAAAAGTTAAGATAAGAATCAAACAACCCCCATCCACCCACACTTACTTAGCTTGTAAGAAAATGCTCATGAACTGCACCTTATACTGAGATTTTCTTCATCGGACTATCCATTTAGTTTTTGTATAAAAATACAAGTCAAAGCACGTTTAGATATTAGATTACTTGTAAGAAAATGCTCATGAACTGACCCTTATACTGAGATCATCGGACTATCCATTTAGTTTTTGTATAAAAATACAAGGTCAAAGTACGTTTAGATATTAGATGAACGATCCCCAACGCTAAACCCAGAGAGTTACAGAAAAGCCAATAATGGATGTTTTGCTTCAAATAGGAAACTTCCAAAACAGTTTTCAATTAACACGACGTTTTAGAAAAGAAAATATAACGAAAAGCTTTAAAACCACATAAAGTTGTGTTTTGCATCTAAATGACTCATTAACATTGTTTTTAAAAATGGGAAAAATCCATAAAAACCCTTGTAAACTACCGGAAATCTATATAGGCTCCTGACTTTTCCTGAAACACATATAATTCCTTGAAAATATCTATGTAAATTTAAATTGCCCAGTGAATTAAATTTCTGTTAATAGATGAAGAATATTATGATAATATTCTTTTTGGTGGCTGAAAACATATTATATCAAAAAAAATTCTTACAATGTATTAAAAATATAAAAAATCTTATGTGAATGACAATTTTATTCATCTAGATAAGTTTTATAATATATTCAGAATGGTAAAATAGTTATATACAGAGAGTTTTAGAGAGTTTTTCACATTTTAACACATTATATTAGGTTTTTTGTTTGTATTTTCAGTTAAAAATATTAACCAAATAGAATATTCTTCATATGTCATCAAAATTTTAATTCAAGAGGTTATTTGAATTTGCATAGATAATAAGTATTTTCAAGAAATTATATGAATTTCAAAAAATGTTAAGAAATTATATATATTTCGACAGTTTTATTTGATGTCTATTAAAATAGAAAGACCCGTACAATATTCAGTTAAAATTTTAACAATCGGAGCTGATGGATGATACAACCGCCTATCCGTAAAATTTAGTCCCAACCGTTACAAATGACTCAATAATAAATTGTAGTTGACACTTGACACCATATTAAAAAAGAAGTTATTGTGAGGCGGCGGTTATATCAAATATAAAGTATGAAAAGTATAAACATAATTAAATTGTGTCCCTAAGTAAAAAAAATTAAGGAATAAAAACCTACGAAGCATCATTTTTCAAAATATTAAATTTTTACTTAAATACACATGCAAAACTTTTACATGCGATTTTGAAAATGGGTGTTCCGCGGATTTGATACCCCTGACTTCTTTTATAGGAATAGAAGATGCTAACCAACTAATTAAATCTCGGTTCACATAAAACTTTTAGATATGATGTGATATGGTTAAGATTAAATTTTTTTAATTATAAAAAATATGATACATCATGTAAATTAAATATATGTCAATTTTTTCAGGTGAACATTAGTATGTTGGTATAGGTACATGACCATGATGTTTCTGAATACTTGAAAAGTTAGAGTTCATGATACTTTTAAGAATATTTTATTTTTAAGTTCTCATAAACTATATGATTTAATGATCGATCTCTAACTTCTTCATATTATAGTTCAAGTCTCCAGATTTAAATGATGTATTCGTTTTTAGTCCCTCTCAGAATTATTAAGAAAATCGAATAGTTTAGTAATAGGTCCCTTCCTGGGACTAATAAGAAACATATCTTTTAAACTTGAGGATTTGAATTGAAATATGAAGAAGTAAGAGATCGATCACTAAATCACATTGTTTGGGACTAAAAAAAGCTACTTTTAATTGACACAACAATAGAAAAATAAACAATAAATCAAGTAATCAAGTTGAAAATAACTCCTACTTTTGAAGTTGTGCTTAATTTTCCAAACTTTTTCTTAAAGAAAAAGATATTGTCCTCCTATGTGTAGACTGATTTGTAGGCCTCAAATATTTTAATTATATATATATAATAAAATTATATGATTATCATACCTCAATTTCACAGGCCTCAAATCAAGCTCTATGATGTGGCAATAAGACATTGTCTATTATGCTCATAACCACCTTAATATGAATCTCTATGATTGTGGAGTATCATTTAATTTTGAAAATCTTGTATTTATTCATCATTAATTGATTCTGAAAATCATAGATCAATATTAATATTTTTTGAACTGATTTTGTTTATGAAGAACACATGAATAGATCTGAAATTCTATTTATGAGGTTTTGGAATGTACAAAATCGTTCTTTTTTTATATTTAGATCTCACCTCAATGTCTCTCGAATCAGATTTGATATTATTAGATTCGTAATCGAATTATGTTTTGTCTTTTGTTTTAAATGTTTGAACATGAATTTTTTTCATTTATTGAATATCATTTTCCACAGTTTGATTTATTTTTGTCTCAATATCTATATGTAACATTACATATTGTTACAGTTTTTAATGGGTAGTTTCTTTGATAAAACTAAGCTACTACATTATTGACAATGTAAATAGTCATTTTTTAAATCTGTGTTATTTTTGTTGCATTCGTAAATGCAACAGTCAATCACATGCATGTATTGATTTATATTTGTTACATTCATAAATGTAACAGTCAACTACATATAAATTTTTTGACAAAAAAATAAATGTAACAGTCAACTAATTTTTTAAATCTGTGTTATTTTTGTAACATTCGTGAATGTAAGAGTAGCCGTTTGAAGGAATTTGACCAAAAAATAATATAGGTAAGTTTTAGTATAATTTAGGTAAGATCTGTGTATAATTGAAATTGAAAATTGAGTTAATAAGTAAGGATTTCAATATTTAAATTTTGAATTACATAAATTTTGGTGTAAATATGAAAAATTAGTAACTGATTAGAGAAAAAAATTTGGGTTAATGGAAGAGATTTTTAATGAATGGCATATTTGTATTTTGTCATTTTACCCTTTTTAAAAAGTTAACAAGCCAACAAATAAGATGATGACACCTCATAGAGCTTGTGATTGGGGTCAAATATATAATATTAAGAAAAATAAATATATACGTAGATAAACTAGAACATATTTTTCAAAATTTTAAGAAAATTAAACACCCCACCCCACACCCAAATAAAAAAAGGGATTTTTTGTTTTAAGTCCCCGCAAACTATAGGATTTAGCTATCGATCCCTCACTTCTTCATATTTAGGTTTTAGTCTCTACATTTAAATGATATGTTCCTTTTTAGTCCCTGGGAGGGACCTATTCCTAAATTATTTAGTTTGCTTTTTAGTCCCTGTGAGGGATCTATTCCTAAATTATCATTTAAATATAGGGACTAAAATCTAAATATAAAGAAGTGAAGTATCGATCGCTAAATACTATAGTTTACGGGGACTTAAAACTAAAAATCCTATAAAAAAAGGTTTTAATGGGTCCCACCACGTTGAATAAACAAACCTCAAAAGCCGATTTAATCTCTCGCCAGCCAAACCGCCATCAGACGGCCTAACGCACAAATCTCCACATTTTTTAATTTATCTATATCTATACTATTATAAAAAGTACGAGTTCGAGGGGAAACATTTTAGCCAATTTTACCTTTAAAAATTAATTTAAAAGACAACTATAGCCATCAACAAATTCAAAAGTTATTTATTTAGTTTGTTTAGATTTATATTCAATCTTATCTTATTGCTCTTAAGATTTAGTATTTTTTTAATGTTTATTTAAGATTTATAGTGATTTGGACGGATGAGTAATCTGTTTCAACAAAAAGATAATATACTATAACTATATTTTTGAATTGTAATAACATATTTGATTTGGGGATTAATATATTATAATACGGATTGATATTATATATAAAAACCCTTTATGAACTAATATTTTCAAATTAATTTAAAAATCATAAAAGATGGTAATTAATGTACTATTCTATTTTATGGATTAATAAAATGTATTATATTTATATGAATATAAATCTAATATGTCATAGTGCTTTCAAATTAATAAAAACAAATCAACAAATCTTATCAAATTATTCAAAATTTTCTATAAAAGCATATCAAATATTAATTTATTATCTTAGATTTTTTCTAACAAAATATCATGTTTTTTTTTAAAAAATTGAGTGTGATTAAAAAAAAAAACTAGAGAACCCTCCGTGGGATCTATTATTTGTGTTTCTATATTTTTTTTGTTTATAGTCTATAAGATTAAAATAAATTTTTATTTTTTTTTGTCACATCCATATCTCTAACAAAACCAGCATAGACTAATCTAAACATTGATAAGATTAATGCCTTTTTATTAATGATCTAATAAAATCCACTTGGATCAAAGACTTGAGTTCAATAGATCAGGATACATATCCTTCAAAAGGCTGCTTGACAATTAACAAGAACAGCTGAGATTCACCTGTATCAGTCCAAATAAATAGAGAATCGTCAGATCAGAACCATTGATCCAGTGTCATCAATCACCCAAGATGCGTGGATCAGATCGTCATTTCTCATAATGACAAGCCCATTCTCAACCCCCCAAAAACTTCCATCCCCAGTCACTCACTTCTATTCACTTCCACTCGCACCGCCCGAAAAACCCGAAAACATCTGCCCCTCCAAATCCCCAAACTACCCCCGCCACACCTCCCAAATGACAACTCCCTCCTCCCCCTACACGAACCTCGCAATCCACGCCGCCGTCTCCGCCTCCGCCGCCTCCATATCCGCCTTCTTCAGCCTCCCCTCCCTCCTCCTCCTCGGCCTCCACACCTACATCCACCCCGACAGCCTCCCCGCCCCCTCCACCGGCGGAGGCTTAAGAGCCGCCATCCGACGTCCAGGATCCTCCGATCAGGACCACCAACCGGAGCACCACCGCAAGAAGGGAAAGCACGGCCACTCCAAGTCCGTCTTCGACGACGACGCCAACGGCAACGCCCAGATCTTCCGCCTCCGCCTCGCCGACTCCCAACTCCGGACGCGGATCTTCTTCTCCGCCTATCGCGACTCTTTCGTCCTCTCCATCGCCGCCCTCTCGAGTCTCCTCCTCGATCACTTCGCCGTCGATGGCGCCTTCGTCCCCTCCCTCCTCGCGATCGCCGCTGTCGTGAGACTCGCCTTCTCTCTCGTGAGGATTTCCTTCGAGGGGTCGGCGACGAGGGCTTCGGAGAAGCAATTGAGCGTGCTCTCGGGGTTTCTAGGGTTCTTCTCGTCCCTCTCCGTCCTCTTCGTCTTCTCCCCGTCGATCTTCGCCTTTGATTTCGGCGAGGACGGCCTCGCGGGGGTTTCGACGGCCGTCCTCGCCGGGGGTTTGTCGGGGATCCTCTTCGTCCCGGCGACGAGGGCCGCCCGATCTTTTTGGATTGGCACCGATCAGCTCGACTGGAATCTCCCGGTGATCTCTTGCGGGGGGGCCGGCAGGGCGTGCCTTTACGTGGGTTTCATCTCCTGCGTGTTCGCCGCCTCGGTCTCCGTCAATCCCATGGTCGGGATCTGGCGCTCCGATTCGCAATCGGACGACGTCGAGACGCTCCGCGTCTGGGCCCTGGCGGTCTCGGGATTCGCGCAGGTTCTTGCTCTGCGGCAAAATCTGCAAATGTACCTCAACGAGGCGGTGCTCTCTTGGTACCAGAGGCTGCACTCCAAAAAGGTCCCTGATTTGGATTTCGGGAGGGCGAAGATTTTCTTGCACAACCACTACATCTGCTTGGTGATTCTTCAGTTCTTCGGGCCGGGCGTTTTGGTGCTCCTCCTCCTTGGGGTGTCGCAAATTCGAGGTAACTCTTTCTGCGATGTGGCTGTCATTGGTAATGTCTCTTGCTTGTCACCAGTTTTGAGGGAAATGGCTTTGTTTTTGGTTTGGTGGGTTGTTTTTGTTTGGTCGATTTTGACGTCTTCGACACTTGCTTTATTTCGACATGGGTATTTATTCATTTAGCTGCAGGAGTTGTGAAGCTTTTTTGTCTTTTTCCTTTTTTGGTGGTGGTGTTGTATTTGGAATGATTTTTTGGTGGTTGATTGAGAAGAGATTACAATCAGTCTGCCCTCCTTGAATTTGCAAACACATGTTGAGTTTCCCACGTTGAAGTTGTGAAAGAATTCTATATCTCACAGTTTGTGATACATTGTTCGTATTGTCTTTTAGTTCTGTTGCAATTACAATTTTACAACTGGCATTGTTCAGCCCCAAACCACTACCATCCTTTTCCATTAGTTGGTTGTTCAATTAAGCGAAAACTTTTAATTTGCTAGATGTAGAATCTTAATTGAAGGCTCGCTTTGCCTGATCCAAGTATCACTGCGGATGTTAGCCGGAGACCTTTTATAACCAATAAAAAAAAAAGAAGCATCACTGCTGATGGATTGCAATAGTAGAACAATGCCTGGAAGGATTCTTACCTAACCAATAAAATTATTGAGACTTCTGGGTTCAATAGTAGAGCCATAAAGGTGTAGATGATGAGTAGATGATGATCTGCCCATGTTAGAATGGCATGTATTCATAGCAGGTCCAGATAATATATTGGGCACAGCACCTTTAAAAGGATTGACACTGCGAGTTAACTAGCTCAGAAACAGTTGTTATATTTGTTCATTGTTCATTGGTATGAAGTGTCAGACACCACAAAACTCTGGCACTTGGTGTCCTTCCTACTTTGCAGCCTGCGCTAGATGTACTAAGAGTAGATTGATATGGGTTTCTGAAAGGACAAAAAAAGAGAGGGTGAATTTATGGAGCTTCTATATGAGAGTTATGCTGAGTTTGGAAAGCTGTGCAGAATACTTGTCACAGATAACTGCAGTACAGATTCTGGTGTTGCAACCCAATAATCTTCGCAGTAAGAGATTTATCTGGAAAAATTCTGTGGAAGTAGGCATATTGTTGCACAAAATGATGGAGATGGCTGGACTGCATCAACCATATGGATGGATAAAAATTATAAGGCACCATTAAGACAGAATCTTTATTCATGATGACAAATTTTACTCCTACAGGCCATTTTCATTATATGGAACATTTTTTTTGATACAAGGATGATTGATTTTAATTGCTCTAAAAATTGAATGTGAAGCATCATTTGCTTGTAAAGAGGAATTGGCATGAGGGCTCGGGATCATGATTGATCCTAAAAGTTCACATCATCTTGTCTAGTTCAAGCATGGATTTTGGACACTTGTAAGGTCTATCATGAAAGGCCATTTAGCTTAAAGCATTTTCAGGCTTATTTCCTCCATAAGAGATATCAATGGACAAGAACTATTTACATCTGATGGTGAGTGGCTGTTATGTTTACCGCATTAATTTGTATGTTTAGCCACAGATAGTGATTTAGAGTAGATGTGGGAGAAGGAGCTATATCTACTTTGTTCATGCAACCTATTTAAGCAATAGAGTTGGTGTCTATGTTATCACTCATCTTATATTTCATACATGAAGTGGCATGACTCGGTGTATTTAAATAGTTTGAGCAGTTGGTTGTTAGAACTTCAGTCATGAACAAGAAGCCAGTTGGTTATAAGTGTCGGTAACCTCTGAGTAGATGATGCTCCTCCCAATACGACTGATGGAGCATAATGTGTTATAATGGTGGTGGTGTTGGAAATGGGAGCATGGAAATTTCCATTCAAATCTGAATTTGCTTTGGGTCCCCAAGCAATTTCTTAGATGAATGGTTGCTATATTACATGCCCTGGATGCTTATACATGAATTTAAATGACTTATCATCTTATTCATAGCTAGATGGATGGAATCATGCTGGGGAGGTTTTATTGGCTGTATTACATTGCAATGATGGTCATCAAAGATCCGTCACCACGATGTTGAGGGTTGGATTTTTAGTGCATTAATTTTTCTTTGTAAGCTATCATAGAGGATTACCATTACCTGAGTCAAGTTTTCCAACTGAGCTGAAACTCTAGAACCAACCTTGTGATTCAGAATTTGGATGGCGTTTCTGTTCAGAAGAATCACCTAATCAATAATACGTGGAGGTTATTATTAAGTTACTAAATTGTTGTTTTTTCTTATCTGTGTTGGTTGATTACTTGATCCATGGTTACTCTGAAGCTATTAGGGTCATTGGGAAGGTGACATTTATTTATTGTTTGGTGGCCCTATCTTAGGGGATGCATTTGTACTGCATTTGGTACTCTGTTTGGGAAGAATTCTAAAAAAAAGCGTTTGTGCTTGGTGGAAATTAATAGGAAGGTGGGGATTACTCTCCAGTTTCAATGTAATACTATAACAAAAAAAAATATTGCCCATAACAGTGATCATATTCAAATGTTATTCAAATTCGCTGCATCCCATTGACTTACCAACACAGATTTTCCTCCCCATCGTGTCTTATTTGCCTTTTTATTTCATTATCTTCCCAGCCTTTTGGAACATATCCATAGTGCTATGTGCCTCGGCTTCTTATCCCAAGCCTGGTTCGATGGCAACCACTGCATCACAAACACTCAGATGCTTAAATCAGTATCTAGAGTTTTTGTGAGTGAAATAGCAAGGAAAGAGAATGACTGTTTGCATCCTCTTGAATTGGAGGTCTCTTATTTATACCTGAATCGTGAGTGAAATATTTTTTATGCTCTCTTCAAAGAAAGGAAACCCCACCCCGAGGAGTTCACTGCTCACATCCCTCATCTTGATGAGCCCCCCCTCAAACCCCTCGCTCCCCAGCTCTCTCTCTCTCCCCCCCCCCCCCCCCCCCCCACCATCTCTGCATCCTCCTCCACCTCCCACTCCACCGCCTTCCTATTCTTCATCTGGGCCAGCCGCTGCCACCTCTGCTGCTGGGACTCCCACAACGTCATCCTCTCCCTCCTCCACCGCTGCACCATGTCGGCAACGCCGATAGGCTCTCTATCACCTGGGCCGCCCTCGACGAGCTCTGCTGTGACGGGATCCCCATCACGCCGAGGCCTTCGACACCCTGATTCAGGCGTACATTCAGTCCGACGCGATTGAGTCATTCTTGCGCATGAGTGAGTATGGCATGCGCCTGTGCACGTTCACCTACAACGTTGTCTTCCATGTGACCCACTCCTGATGGCTGTCTATCATCAGATGCTGGAGACCGACCATCGCCCCAATCGGTCCTCCTATAACATCCTGATGCAAGCTCACCAGGACCAATGACGTCGAGGCAGAGGAGGAGCTTCAGGAAGGGGCAGGAGACTGAAGATCAGAGAGAGAAGGTTCTAAATGGGTTGGGGTGGGCTCTGTTTATCCAATCTCATGTATTTCTTTCAATGTGGGCTTGCAAGAAGTAAAAGTTGGGATAGGTGGGTTTCTAAACGGGGTGGGATTGCACTAAAAGGGATGAAAATAAAAGCCCCCTTCTTCTTCTAGCTTGAATAGTTTGAATGTACTATGCAATTCTCAGGTGATAGGAGAAGTTCTATAGACTCGATCACACCCGATCGCTTGTCCCAATTTGGGGTCCAGACTTACGGATCAGCAAATGCATTTTGTCTTGATATAATTCCGAATGACTTGGCACTAGGGATACATGATAGACTTGTGGCTGGGAAACAATATTTGGAAAATGTTAGCCTCAGTCAATTTTACCATTAAAACTCAAACCACATATGTTTTTATTTTTTTTTAAGTAATAAACAATATCTAATGAGATACATGATTTGATAAAAAATATATATTGTTTCATTTTGAGTTGAATGAAACCATTTTTAGTAAGTGTAAGAAAAATATTTAATTAGGTATATACATAGTTAAACAATGTATATGTTTTACTGGATTTCTAACGAAGTATATAAGACTGTATTTTGAATTGTAAAAAAACCAAGTCTAATGACGCCCAAAAAGGCATCCAATTGGTACCCACTTCAATGAAAAACATAAATGCTTCTCTTGATCTTTGTTGGAAGGGATCACGTTAGGTCCAATGGACGTTGGACAATTTGATTGTTTAACACGTTTATGACCATTCAATTTTCTTACTTTGTTGTGATTGAGATATTTTGTACGATTTTAAAATTAAACTTAGAATGCCATTAAATCTTAATCTTTGTTGGATCTCCCTTCTTGAAAATGCATGGTTAAGACATAAGGGCGATATTTGTGTGGATTATTTATTCTTTTTGGTTGCTATTGTGGGTGAAGAAGTGACCTTCGCTTGAATTACAAGACTGGGGCACGTCTGCAAGTTCAAAGCTAAATAACCATTGTGATTTAGGGGGTGCTTGAAAACACGTCTGCAGTTATTAAAAGTTAGGCCTAATTTTTTAGTTAAAAAATATCATTTCAAAATTGATTTTCAAAAAGCATAAAATAAAATACCTTCTGATAACCAACTTTTTTTTAAAAAAAATATATGATTTTTCATAATCAACTACAATAAAATATCTAATCACTAAACTTACTGTAGTTTGAATTTTTGTGGACCATCATCATCAGTTTGTTGTCGTTGATTTTCCATTGTGGTGCACGTGTTACAAATTATAAACACTGATGAAGTATGTTGACAAAATATTTTTCTTCAACTTGAATGGTTCAATAGGTTGAGTAGGTTGGAGAATAAAAAAAGCAAATAAAAAGGGTGAACTAATGGAATCTTGCTTATGATGCTATCTCTCCACTGTTGTGATTTTTTTTGTGTGCAGGCAGTTACATTTTATTAATGATACAATATGATTTCATAATTTTTAGCATAAAATATATTATTTTTAATAAATATTCGTAATAAATATACATTTTAAGGTATTGGTTGGTTAGAGACATAAACTAGTATGAGATTTATAACAATTTCATTAATAAATAACTATACTAGTAAAATAAATGTTTTTTCTTTGATGTTTTTTTTTTACTCATTCATGTTGAGGAATATAATAATGAAGTTTTTGTTATTTAGTTGACCATGAATAAGTTACAAATAAAGATTTATAAAAGTTGAAAGATAATTTAACATTTGAGTTAAATAAATTGGATGGAATAACACGATTACACGGAGACATAAAATACAAATGTCAATTTATTCTCACATATTTTGATCAATCTATAACATCTATTCATTCTAAACAAATATCATTTTAAACTCATTCACCTCTATTTCTTCTTATTCTCCATGTGTTCCATTATCTAAATAGTAGTATAGTACCAAAGAAACAAATTATTATTATTAATAAAAGTTCAAAAGCAAATATCTATTTCTTTATCATGGAAAAAATAACAATGAATTCAAAAGAGCTTTTATCAATGTTTTCGGCGGTTGCCTTTTGAAGATTCCTGCAACATCAATGACTTTTAGCGTGTTTGGGCCATCTATTCAACATTATCTCATGATATCATCCTACAGCGCTGATACTAGACTCATCCTTGCAACAGACATCTTTCAACTGTATTGAAATGTTTTAGGCTCCGTTTGAAAACACAGATTAAAAAGTAGATTTTGGAATAAAGCCGTTTTTTAAGATGATTTTAGACCTTAACTTTTTTTAGATGTTTTTTTTTAATTCAGGAATCAATATTTGAAAGGAGTTTAATGTTTGCTAGAAAAAAGTTGATTTTTAATTCAAAAAATCGATTCCGACAAAAAATCGTTGTTTTTGAGATTTTAAAAACACGGATTTCGAGAGAAATTAAAAGGAATCCAGCTTTTGATTCCGCCGGAATCCGACCCGTTTGGCTGCACGATTTTGAGATTTTAACTTTTCAAAAAGCGGAATCCAACCCAATCGTGCAATCATTTGGAAACACAGATTGAAAAGTAGATTTTGGAATAAAGCTGCTTTTTAAGATGATTTTAGGCCTTGACTTTTTTTAGATGTTTTTTTTTAATTCAGGAATCAATATTTGGAGGAGTTTAATGTTTGGTAGAAAAAATTGCTTTTGAATTCAAAAAATCGATTCCAACAAAAAATCGTTCTTTTTGAGATTTTAAAAACACGGATTTCGAGAGAGAAATTAGAATGAATCCAGCTTTTGATTCCGCCAGAATCCGACCCGTTTGATTGCGCATTTGGGGATTTTCAGCTTTTCAAAAAGCGGAATCCACCCAAACGCGCAACCAAACGGACCCTTAGTGTATGTTTGAAAACATAGTTTGAAAATCAGCTTTTAGCTTTTGCAGCTTTATACACACCTTTTGAGAGTGAATGATGATGTTTTGAGGGTGTAATGATGATGATTTGAAAGTGTAATGATGATGGCTGCTTTATGAAACATAGATTTCGAGGCACAGTTTTAGAGATAAAATCTAGTAATGATGATGTATTTAAGTTGACATATTTAGTAACAGCTTTTAACTTTTAGTTTTTAAATGATGATGTAATGAATTAATGTGACCCCAAAAGCTAAAAGCTGTTTTTGGCTTTTGCAGCCAAGTGCATGTTTGGCCGTAAAAGCTAAAATCAGTTTTTAACTTTTGCAGTCACATCAAGTCAAATAAAACATCATTTAAAAGCCAAAAGTTGTTATCAAACAGGTCAACTTAAATACATCATCATTACTAGATTTCATCTCTAAAACTGCACCTCGAAATCTGTGTTTTATAAAGTACCCATCATTATTACACCATCAAATTATCATCATTACACCTTTAAAAGGTGTGCATAAAGCTGCAAAAGCTAAAAACAGTTTTTCAAACCGTGTTTTCAAACACTACCTTACATTCTAACATAAAAACTTGTTTTCACTAAAAAAAAAACATAGAAGACTTGTTTACAAAAGTCCAGAGTCGAGTCAATAGATGCATTTTTATAATTTTACTTAATTATATCCAGATCTAATAGAGGTATTTTTGTAATTTTGCTTAATTGTTTACGAAGGTCTAAATAAGATATGTTACTTTAATTAATATATCTCAAAAAACTTTCTAAATCCGTTTGATATTCCTTAAATCAAGTTAAAAAAAAAATTTTCTTTCTAAATCTCTCCAAATATAATCCAATATTTATTGCAATTTTAATTTTTTATTTTATTTGATTTTATTAAGTACATATGATATTGTATAATATTTTAAAATAAATAATTATATAATATTGTGTATTTATTTAATAATATTAGTAGCGTGTCAGATTAAAATAATCTAATTTTTTTTTATAATAATGTATGAGAACCTGTTTAAAATTTCGCATAGGACCCACTCAAAAAATTCAATTCTCAAAGCCAGCCCTGATTGTATCCTATTTATTTTAGTGTATACCTTGTTAGGGTTTAGTTGAAAAAGCTTATGAGAGATGGTCGTTCTAAGATAGGATAGGTATATTTTGCTTAACCATGTAAATTATTTTTTATTTTTTTGTGTGATATTTTATTCTCTGAATTGTTCTATATATGTGTTCAGATCTAACCCTACAAAGGTGTCGCTCTGTCAATGCTAGCATTATACAATTTTTATTTTGGGTTGGTAAGAAACCCTAGAAGGATAAGTCTCTCACAAAAGTCTCTCAAAAATTAAACTCTAACAATGTTATACAATTTATTGATTTATTAAAGTCAATGTTTATTTGATTAATAAAAAAAATATAAAAGACATGCATTTAATTTAGGATAATGTTACATCCAGCCCATTTCCATTGTCAATTCCAGTCTACATATGTTTTGAATTTTTTTAAAATAGTATACCTCATCTAATGAGGTACATGCTTTTATAAAAAATGAAACATATACTCCAATGAATTACATGTATGCATTTATAAAAAATGTAAAAAAATTCTTTTGAAACGTATGCCTTATCAACGTCAGTATATGCGTCGATAGAAATCTATTGATGCATATAAAGGTGGAATTGAGGTTGGAAATGGATCTGGATATAAGAACACCCACTTTAATAACAACACTCACTTTAATTTATCAAAGTGAGTTTTTTTTTTCTTCTTTTGGTGGGTAAAGTGGGCCTTTGTTGCCCGCTTTTCATTTTTTTTTATATTGGACTTGCTGGGAACGGTTCACACAACATCCTTCTCCCCTTCTCTTTCTCCCCCTCTCTAGCTCTCTTGCTATAATTTTAGGACAAGATTTTATACTTTGTAATTATTTTTATAGGGCGGAGGGGGGTAGTCGATACAGACTTTGGTGGATTTATGTGAACATTATTTAAGTGATATTCTTTTGTAGACTTTGCATACTTTCATAAACTTTTGCAGACTTTCACAGACTTACACGGATTTTTCACAGATTGATTCTCATGGACTTTCATAGACTCGCTTTTATTTTTTTTTTATTGGACTTGCTGGGAAGGGTTCACACAACATCCTTCTCCCCTTCTCTTTCTCCCCCTCTCTAGCTCTCTTGCTATAATTTTAGGGCAAGGTTTTGCACTTTGTAATTATTTTTATGGGGTGGGGGTAGGCCTGTCAACGAGTCGGGTCCAGACCCGGACCCGACCCGATCCGGACCCGATTACACGTGTAATATACCTGAGCCGATTTGGACCTGACCCGGTGGACCCGAACATACAAACGGGTCGGGTCCGGATCCGGGTCCACCCTGCCCTGACCCGTTGGACTCGAGACCCACTAATTTATTGATTTTATTTTTATTTATCAAGTTACTGCCGACCGCGCCCTCCAGTCCCGTCATGCGTCAGCCATTCGTGGCGACGGCTCTGTGACCGCGCCCTCCACCGCCGTGGGCCAAGGCTCAACAACTATCTCTCTCTCTCTCTCTTTTTAGGTCATCCCCGGGTCGGGTCCAACTTTTTAAGGACCCGCCGTGGCCTGGGTTGGACCGGGACCCGTCGGGTCCAGCCTCGGGTCGGGTCTGTCACGCCCCAGGGCGGCCGTCCCCGAAACGTGGCAATAATATAATATCAGCTATCATAAACAAGAGGTCAACAACGACTCCAATAAACAACACACAAGGCTAATGAAGCAATGACAACTGATAATACAACTGAAAAGCGGAAGCATAAACTATCAATAAGTCTGTAAACCGAAAATATTATTACAGACTCGAATACACAATCACTGTCCTGTGAGAGCCAAGTCTAGCCAATAAAATACAACAAGTGCCACACGCACGAATTACCAATACACAAGACTCTAGGACTGCTGACAGCCTCGCACTCGCCAATCCGCCGGACAGAATGTTTCCACTCACGCAAGACCACGCCATAGGAAAACTCCAGCTCCACGCCCAACAACGCCCCTGTAAAAGAAACAGTACGCGAGGGGTGAGCTACAAGCTCAGTGAGTGGTCGGAAACCGAACACCACTATAACAATTTATTGTTAAGGCAATTTCCTTTCAAGGAAAGACATGGGTTGAAACCCAATGATAGTAGGGTCACACGGCGGTGCAACCCGTCTCACCCACACCCTCACTCCCGAAGGGAGACTCTTGGGACTCTTGGGGAGAGACCATACCGTTTGTCAAGGAGACGCGGAATTACTGGTCTAAACAACACTATTGTGATCATCTACATAGAGATAGTTGTTATCGATATCTCTCAACATCGATACTTAACCAGACCCAACCAATATGGGAACGGGTGAACAAACCAATGGGTCACGTAGCGACGTGACTTAACACATTCATCGCCCCGACCCTGAAGGGGAGCTCCAAAGAGACCCGGGGACAAACGAGGGTTAACCATAACACCACGTGTTACTGGTTAACGAGACACAACGCATCCATCTGCTACGAGGTAGAGATATACTTCGATACCTCAAGCGTCAGAAGTAACAAACCCAGAGTATACTCGATGGGTATTTGGGTCACGTGGCGACGTGACAACAACTCATCCTCACCCTAGCCCCCGGAGGGGTGACTAGGGACTTTTGAAACGAACTCAGTTGCTCTACACCCATCGTCATCCGGTAGCCCTCTCCCGGGGAGCCTCTACCTGGTAGCCTCTCCATGACCGCTATCTCTACCATATGGGCGCACCAATAGGTGTCATAAATACGTCTGGGAGCACCCCACAGGACAACTACGAGCCGGGCAGCTTCAACACGGATCCGACGAAGGGGAGAACGACTTGAAGCCCGAAATATCACTTGGTAGCTCTCTCCCGTGCAGCCTCTACCTGTCGGCCTTCCACGATCAGTACATTCCCTAGATGTGTACCGCGGTACGCATCGGTAGCACCTACAAGTGGTGGCACCCTACAGGACAGCTTCTATGTCGGGTAGCTTCGACTCATGACGATGTCAGGAGGAAGCACCTTGCGTTCGCAATGCGAACCCTATGGGAAAGCCAACTACCCTTGGTACTTACACACATATATCGATGATATCGAATACTCTTGTATTCCCACACGGAGGCGTCACTCGAACGCGAGGACTATCTCTACACTCGTGTAGAAAAGCCAGGGGCATAACCCAATAGGCGGTTCAGACACACGCCTAGCACGGGTAGGCCCAAGTTAATGCCGTAGCTATCGGTTTAACAAAGTCGATGCCACGATGAATTCTTCAGAATTCGATACGAATGCATCACTCGGATGCAAGGGTGATTACATCGCTAGCGCTTTAACTAATAGGGTACGACCCGACCGCGGGTCATACCCTCGCCTATTACGGATAGGCCAAATTAGTTAACATGCATATATATATATATATATATATATAAGGAGAATCATAACATGATAATATGTGCCACATGCACAATAATATATATATATATAACTATAGGGGTACTCCCTAACATGGATTTACATCATAAACAACAAATCATACAATATGCATACAAGGTATGACCCACTTAAACATGCTTATAAGGCCATAATCATACAATCACACAAAATATATCATAGCATTCGTTGGTTATCACCAACTTGAGAGGAAAGGGTCAAGCGCGATCTCGCGCACTAATCGGTGCATACTAATTTTCTCAAGCGCACCTGAGTCTAGTAGGAACTACATCTACTTACTCAGTTTGCGTAAAGAGGGAGGGCGAGAGAGAGGGAAAGTCTCATCCTCTCCGGAAAGGCTGGTCATAGTTTTGCCCCAACAGATGGGTGCAACAACTACACCATTCCTCCAGTCTAATCATAAGGGAAAATATTAGCACGCATTCGGTTATTAACCCAAGGTTTGACATGCTGGATATTACTCATATAGGGGAGGAGTATTACAATACTACCTAAGGCATGCATATTCTATACATCCATACACTCATTCGAAAATATATGCCCAAAACACAAGGGGCACATGAAAACACATTTATTCAAACATGAATGCATATATAAGCAAGTATAGGGTAGAATAGGGGTTCTACGCAGTATACGAGCTATACACCCTAACATGCAAATATCTAGCATATTTAGGGGTTAAGATGCCCCAAGGACGTGCGGTGCACGACTACGTGCATCGAGCGCGTCCCGAAGTGTTGGATCGAACCACTCACCTAACGAGCGCACGGCTCGCGAAACGCAAGAGAGCGACGAGTTGAATCCGAAGCCCGATACCAATCCGCCAAGGATCATCCAATGGTTGCATTTGGCTATAACAAGCTGCTCAACACCACGAAGCACTCCGAACGCGTCTGAGCACCGCAAGCACGCCCTCGAGTACCCCGTGCACGCTGCCCATGCACCCTGCACGCATCAAACAACGTCAAGCACGTCCTCGAGCACCTCGTGCATGCTTCCCACGCACTCCGCACGCATCGGGCAAGGCCAAGCACGCCCTTGAGCACCTCGTGCACGCTGCCCGCACACTCCGCACGCATCGAACAACGTCAAGCACACCCTCGAGCACCTCATGCACGCTTCCCGCGCACTCCGCACGCATGCGAGCACCTATGCATGCTTCCCGCGCACTCCGCACGCATGCGAGCACCTCATGCATGCTTCCCGCGCACTCCGCACGCATGCGAGCACCTTATGCATGCTTCCCGCGCACTCCGCACGCATGCGAGCACCTTATGCATGCTTCCCGCCAACACCCCCGACGCCCCGCACCTCCTTACAAACAACACACCTTCAAATACATTGGAAGAGGAGACTTCATCACCACCTCCACCAACAACCAAGCACTCCTTATATGCATAAGAACCACAAAAAGAAGAGGGAAAACTCACCAAAGGAGAGGGGGGAAAAGGAAAGGAAAGGGGGGCGTAGGGGCTCGCAAGCGCACCCTCGGCCACCCCAACCGCAACCACCGCAACCACCACCTCTTCCTTGCTCTTCTTCTTCAATGTGGCATTACAACAAACACATGGGGGGCTGCTGTCCAAAGGGGAGGGGAAAACAATGAGGGGGAGCTTGAGGAAGATGGATTAAGAAGGGAGGATAACAAAGCACAACAACAACATAAACACACCTTTTCCACTCCTTTTTGATCTTCTTCTCCACCACCATCACCTCCTCCACCCAAAACACATACAAAAGGGGGGCTGGACCAGAAAAGAGAGGAGGAGAGACCCAAAGTCGTGCACATTTGGGGATTAAATAAGCAAAGGTCGAGTAAATGACCAAGTCATCCTCGGACTTAAAACCTCTGCGCAGCCTTCACTTAAACGGCCATAACTTCCTCAATACAGCTCAGAATTGCACGATTCCAGTGGCATTTGAAAGATAAGACGATTATCTACAACTTTCATGTTTACACCCAGATCAAATAACCTCTCCAGCTATTCCAAAATCTAGGCTAAACATCTTACAGGGCTGCTGCCTGGATTTCTCAACTTCGGGGTATACTCGGAAAAATACCCATAACTTTTAATATACGAATCCAGTTGATCCAATTCCACTTCTATATGGAAGCTATCTCAAAACTGAACATCTCGTAATAATATCGGATTTTTATCTCTTCGTCTTGGATTTTAACAAAATCAAATCCAAATATCAATCCGAAAGTGTATAATTCCAAAAACGTTATCGGAATTAAACGAAAATTTTATGGGCAGTATTAAACTGTACCAAGACCCATAATATGCAGTTATATCTTCAATTAGAGTCCTCCAGTCCCAGCAGGTAGCTAAAAACCAAAATTTTAGCGACTCCGATCGAAAATAGGACTCTAAATGACACAGGCCTAACATTCTCCCCCCCTTAGGAAATTTAGTCCTCGAAATTTAAGGAAACCCAAAGGGAAGACCGAACGTAGAAGTGTCACCCATAGAGTCCATTGGCTCCCAAGTGGTCCGCGCACCAAACTGGTGCTACCACGCACTTTAGCCGAAGGAACGGTCTTGGTGCGGAGCCTCTTCTCGCATTGGTCCATGTTCTCGATCAACTGCTTCGCGAACGACAAATCCAGCGCGAGGATGAGCCGCTCGAACTGAAAGATGTGAGCAGGATCGTGGACTTAATGTCTCAGCTGCGAGACGGGGATGATGTCACGGGCATGAGTCAGCCACGGGGGCAAGGCTTCATGATAGCCACCTCCCCTAATCCACTCAAGGACGGAAACCGGTCCGATGGAAGGCCGACTCAGCTCGCCCTGAACGTCGAAACAACGGATGCCCTTAAACCGGGACACCTTCAGAAAAACTTGATCGCCAACCCGAAGGTAAATTCCTGGCGACGATGACCTGCGTAGCCCTTCCGACGGTTCTGGGTGGTGCAGAGGCACGCACGAACCATCTCGGCTACCGCAAGGTCAATAAAATAACTTGCGGCCACTCCAACTAGCGCTCTACAACCGTCCCAACACAAGGGAGGTATAAAACCGCGCCCGTAGAGTGCCTCTTCCATTTCATCTGGGTGCTCAAATGGCAGTCGTTACACAGGCAGACCCCTTCCTAGAGGGTGGTGCCTCTCTCAACTGCCCCAAGTCGAGCACGCAGGCAAATAGCATGTCCTCCAAGGCCTAAATCGTCCTCTTGCCTGGCTGTCCATCAGCAATGAAACGCTATACTTAAATGAAGGCTCGCGACAAAGCCTACCAAAGGCTGTGCAAGCACCTCAAAGTAACACACGCGTCTCGATCCGAAATAGCGCCGACCGGAGTGCCATGAAGACGAACAATCGCGAAGGCTCAAACCCGCGTCGAAGCGTCCAGAGACTCAGTTAGTTGGATAGGGAGGAAGGTGCGGACTTAGTCAATCGGTCAACGATCACCTAGACGGCGTCGCGACCCGAACATAACTTTAACGAGCCCGCAACGAGATTCGTGATAACTCACTCCCACGTCCACTGAGGAATCTTGATGGACGAACGCATTCCATCGCGACGATCCACAACTTCGCCTGAGGGCATGCCAACCAACATCCTCAACGAAGGCTACCTCAGAACAGCCCACGGAGGTCCAATAACATATTCGAGATCCTTGTAGGCATCTGGCGTACTCGTCTACCCCGACGGCAGTACACAAAATTCGTAGTGCCTGAAACGGTCACGAAAGGCCAACTAAAGAATGCCAACTCCCGGATCTCCAAATAGGGTACCCTGCGCGAAGATCGATCAACAGAAAGACACTAGCTCCCAAAGCTGGTCTAAACAGATCATCAATTCGCGACAAGGGTACTGATCTTCAACCCCAAAGGGGAGATCAAAATAATTCCTGGGACGATTAAGTCCAAATTCTGCTCCTTGAGCATGGCTGACGCTCATGATGACCCTTACACGCTGGGTAAGCCGCTCGACCGCACTTAATCCGCAAGACACGCAATAGGAGGTCGTCGATTCCCGACAACGCCTAAGCGACGTCATCTACCTGATATGGCGGTTGAGTCCCATCACGAACGCTTAGCGTCGCGTCTCCTCATTTACGACCCATGTGGGGCAAAACGCGACAGTACCGCGAACTGTGCTTCACATGCCGTCACCGATAGGTCGCCCAACTATACTCATTGGAACTCCAGCATCATGCACTCAATGGGCAGATTCATCACGGGGAGTCCAAGCTCTCGACGTCATCCAGTAGCACTCTTCCGGTGTGGCCTACCTGGTAGCCTCCCATGTCCACTATCTCTGCTATATGGGCACACCAACAAGCGTCGTGGATAGTCCCAGGGAGCACCTCACAGGACTCTGACCTCTACCGGACCGCTACAACGCACGATGATATATCGAAGCGACTCCGGATATGGCTATGGAACCCTAGTCCATAAGCTATCGCCCACTAAGCTGCAAAAGGACGCATTCAATCCCGATCGTATGCTTCACCACTCGCTCTCGCACCTTCCAAGTGAGGAAAAATCCATCATCAATTTGATGCTTCAATGGTATTCCTTAGCTGGGAAAAGAACCTTGGGAGGGCCCCATGAGGTCCCGATATAGGATATCCCGACAACCAAACAAGGAACACGGAGTACCCTAGCCCGGGTCTCAACGCTGACCCTGCAAGGCCCCTTATCCTGAGTAGGAAGACTGAAAGAAGACATCACTCCTTAATGAGCAACACACCACATCCTCAACACTTGAAACTGGCGCATCACGCGAACTCCATGGTTAATAGCAATAACGATGTCCGGGAACGAAGCTCCATAGTCGAGACGCGATCCAACCTTAGAAATTTCAACGATCCATCAAAACGACACAACTGGGCTGGAAACTCCTTCCCAAGCCTTAGTCCCACAACAAGGAACCCAACACTGACCCTGATCAGTCGACCCAGTCGACAACTTAAGGGGAGTCCAGGGGTGGCCACGTCCACGTCCACGGATGCGAGGAGGCATGTCAGCAACCTAAGAAAACTTCTAAACCAGAGTACTCGGATAACAATCCTACGACTCATCTATACGACTTGACTTAGGCTCTGACAGGACCAGGCTCTGATACCAACTTTTGTCACGCCCCAGGGCGGCCGTCCCCGAGACGTGGCAATAATATAATATCAGCTATCATAAACAAGAGGTCAACAACGACTCCAATAAACAATACACAAGGCTAATGAAGCAATGACAACTGATAATACAACTGAAAAGCGGAAGCATAAACTATCAATAAGTCTGTAAACCGAAAATATTATTACAGACTCGAATACACAATCACTGTCCTGTGAGAGCCAAGTCTAGCCAATAAAATACAACAAGTGCCACACGCACGAATTACCAATACACAAGACTCTAGGACTGCTGACAGCCTCGCACTCGCCAATCCGCCGGACAGAACGTTTCCACGCACGCAAGACCACGCCATAGGAAAACTCCAGCTCCACGCCCAACAACGCCCCTGTAAAAGAAACAGTACGCGAGGGGTGAGCTACAAGCTCAGTGAGTGGTCGGAAACCGAACACCACTATAACAATTTATTGTTAAGGCAATTTCCTTTCAAGGAAAGACATGGGTTGAAACCCAATGAATAGTAGGGTCACACGGCGGTGCAACCCGTCTCACCCACACCCTCACTCCCGAAGGGAGACTCTTGGGACTCTTGGGGAGAGACCATACCGTTTGTCAAGGAGACGCGGAATTACTGGTCTAAACAACACTATTGTGATCATCTACATAGAGATAGTTGTTATCGATATCTCTCAACATCGATACTTAACCAGACCCAACCAATATGGGAACGGGTGAACAAACCAATGGGTCACGTAGCGACGTGACTTAACACATTCATCGCCCCGACCCTGAAGGGGAGCTCCAAAGAGACCCGGGGACAAACGAGGGTTAACCATAACACCACGTGTTACTGGTTAACGAGACACAACGCATCCATCTGCTACGAGGTAGAGATATACTTCGATACCTCAAGCGTCAGAAGTAACAAACCCAGAGTATACTCGATGGGTATTTGGGTCACGTGGCGACGTGACAACAACTCATCCTCACCCTAGCCCCCGGAGGGGTGACTAGGGACTTTTGAAACGAACTCAGTTGCTCTACACCCATCGTCATCCGGTAGCCCTCTCCCGGGGAGCCTCTACCTGGTAGCCTCTCCATGACCGCTATCTCTACCATATGGGCGCACCAATAGGTGTCATAAATACGTCTGGGAGCACCCCACAGGACAACTACGAGCCGGGCAGCTTCAACACGGATCCGACGAAGGGGAGAACGACTTGAAGCCCGAAATATCACTTGGTAGCTCTCTCCCGTGCAGCCTCTACCTGTCGGCCTTCCACGATCAGTACATTCCCTAGATGTGTACCGCGGTACGCATCGGTAGCACCTACAAGTGGTGGCACCCTACAGGACAGCTTCTATGTCGGGTAGCTTCGACTCATGACGATGTCAGGAGGAAGCACCTTGCGTTCGCAATGCGAACCCTATGGGAAAGCCAACTACCCTTGGTACTTACACACATATATCGATGATATCGAATACTCTTGTATTCCCACACGGAGGCGTCACTCGAACGCGAGGACTATCTCTACACTCGTGTAGAAAAGCCAGGGGCATAACCCAATAGGCGGTTCAGACACACGCCTAGCACGGGTAGGCCCAAGTTAATGCCGTAGCTATCGGTTTAACAAAGTCGATGCCACGATGAATTCTTCAGAATTCGATACGAATGCATCACTCGGATGCAAGGGTGATTACATCGCTAGCGCTTTAACTAATAGGGTACGACCCGACCGCGGGTCATACCCTGCCTATTACGGATAGGCCAAATTAGTTAACATGCACATATATATATATATATATATACATATATATATATATATATAAGGAGAATCATAACATGATAATATGTGCCACATGCACAATAATATATATATATATAACTATAGGGGTACTCCCTAACATGGATTTACATCATAAACAACAAATCATACAATATGCATACAAGGTATGACCCACTTAAACATGCTTATAAGGCCATAATCATACAATCACACAAAATACATCATAGCATTCGTTGGTTATCACCAACTTGAGAGGAAAGGGTCAAGCGCGATCTCGCGCACTAATCGGTGCATACTAATTTTCTCAAGCGCACCTGAGTCTAGTAGGAACTACATCTACTTACTCAGTTTGCGTAAAGAGGGAGGGCGAGAGAGAGGGAAAGTCTCATCCTCTCCGGAAAGGCTGGTCATAGTTTTGCCCCAACAGATGGGTGCAACAACTACACCATTCCTCCAGTCTAATCATAAGGGAAAATATTAGCACGCATTCGGTTATTAACCCAAGGTTTGACATGCTGGATATTACTCATATAGGGGAGGAGTATTACAATACTACCTAAGGCATGCATATTCTATACATCCATACACTCATTCGAAAATATATGCCCAAAACACAAGGGGCACATGAAAACACATTTATTCAAACATGAATGCATATATAAGCAAGTATAGGGTAGAATAGGGGTTCTACGCAGTATACGAGCTATACCACCCTAACATGCAAATATCTAGCATATTTAGGGGTTAAGATGCCCCAAGGACGTGCGGTGCACGACTACGTGCATCGAGCGCGTCCCGAAGTGTTGGATCGAACCACTCACCTAACGAGCGCACGGCTCGCGAAACGCAAGAGAGCGACGAGCTGAATCCGAAGCCCGATACCAATCCGCCAAGGATCATCCAATGGTTGCATTTGGCTATAACAAGCTGCTCAACACCACGAAGCACTCCGAACGTGTCTGAGCACCGCAAGCACGCCCTCGAGTACCCCGTGCACGCTGCTCATGCACCCTGCACGCATCAAACAACGTCAAGCACGTCCTCGAGCACCTCGTGCATGCTTCCCACGCACTCCGCACGCATCGGGCAAGGCCAAGCACGCCCTTGAGCACCTCGTGCACGCTGCCCGCACACTCCGCACGCATCGAACAACGTCAAGCACACCCTCGAGCACCTCATGCACGCTTCCCGCGCACTCCGCACGCATGCGAGCACCTTATGCACGCTTCCCGCGCACTCCGCACGCATGCAAGCACCTCATGCACGCTTCCCGCGCACTCCGCACGCATGCGAGCACCTTATGCACGCTTCCCGCGCACTCCGCACGCATGCGAGCACCTTATGCATGCTTCCCGCCAACACCCCCGACGCCCCGCACCTCCTTACAAACAACACACCTTCAAATACATTGGAAGAGGAGACTTCATCACCACCTCCACCAACAACCAAGCACTCCTTATATGCATAAGAACCACAAAAAGAAGAGGGAAAACTCACCAAAGGAGAGGGGGGAAAAGGAAAGGAAAGGGGGGCGTAGGGGCTCGCAAGCGCACCCTCGGCCACCCCAACCGCAACCACCGCAACCACCACCTCTTCCTTGCTCTTCTTCTTCAATGTGGCATTACAACAAACACATGGGGGGCTGCTGTCCAAAGGGGAGGGGAAAACAATGAGGGGGAGCTTGAGGAAGATGGATTAAGAAGGGAGGATAACAAAGCACAACAACAACATAAACACACCTTTTCCACTCCTTTTTGATCTTCTTCTCCACCACCATCACCTCCTCCACCCAAAACACATACAAAAGGGGGGCTGGACCAGAAAAGAGAGGAGGAGAGACCCAAAGTCGTGCACATTTGGGGATTAAATAAGCAAAGGTCGAGTAAATGACCAAGTCATCCTCGGACTTAAAACCTCTGCGCAGCCTTCACTTAAACGGCCATAACTTCCTCAATACAGCTCAGAATTGCACGATTCCAGTGGCATTTGAAAGATAAGACGATTATCTACAACTTTCATGTTTACACCCAGATCAAATAACCTCTCCAGCTATTCCAAAATCTAGGCTAAACATATTACAGGGCTGCTGCCTGGATTTCTCAACTTCGGGGTATACTCGGAAAAATACCCATAACTTTTAATATACGAATCCAGTTGATCCAATTCCACTTCTATATGGAAGCTATCTCAAAACTGAACATCTCATAATAATATCGGATTTTTATCTCTTCGTCTTGGATTTTAACAAAATCAAATCCAAATATCAATCCGAAAGTGTATAATTCCAAAAACGTTATCGGAATTAAACGAAAATTTTATGGGCAGTATTAAACTGTACCAAGACCCATAATATGCAGTTATATCTTCAATTAGAGTCCTCCAGTCCCAGCAGGTAGCTAAAAACCAAAATTTTAGCGACTCCGATCGAAAATAGGACTCTAAATGACACAGGCCTAACAGGGTCCGAGTCCACCCTGACCTGGCCCGGACCCGACCCGTTGACAGGCTTAGGTGGGGGAGTAGTCGATACAGATTTTGGTGGATTTCTGTGGACATTATTTAAGTGATGTTCTCTTGTAGATTTTACAGACTTTCACAAACTTTTACAGACTTTCAAAGACTTACACGGATTTTCACAGATTGATTCTCATGGACTTTCACAGACTTTCACATATTTCCTCTCATGGACTTTTACAAACTTTCACATACTTTTGTAGACCTTCACAGACTTTTACAGATTGACTTTCATGGACTTTTACAAACTTCACAGATTGACTCTCATGTACTTTCACATACTTTTGCAGATTGACTCTCATAAACTTTTGCAAACTTTCACAAATTGATTTTCATGTAATTTCACAAACTTCTACAGACCTTCACAGGTAGATTTTTTTTATTCACGTAGACTTTCGTAGAATTGTTTTGGGATCTTAAAAATAACAAATAAAGAACTCAATTATTCAAATTCAATATGAATTGTTCATACACAACATAAAATATAATTTAATATAATATATATCAACGCAAAAACAATATTTCATACATATGCACATTCATAAAAAATTCTTTTTCATGATAAACAATCAATATAAAATTAAAAAAAAGGAAAAAAGTAAATTCTATTGAGAAAATTTTACAATGAACCAATCTTTTTTGTTATAGAGAGAGAAATTCATAAGCTTTTATAAAAGGGGGGAATGAGTTTAATTAGAAAAACAATAAAATAAGAAAATATATATAATATAAAAATCATATATTACATCACTTCAAATAAAATGAATAAAATAATAAATTATATTATTTAAAATAAAATAAAATAAAAGTAGTCATTATATTAATTAAATTAAAAAATAAAATAAAAGCAATCATTATATTTAGGCATATATATACATATGCCTAAATATATATTTTTATTTTCATATATGTCTGAACATTATAAAAACATATATATGTATCTATATTGTATAGTAATAAAAACATCTTTAAGGCAAATCAAATCAAACACATATAATCAAATATATAATAAAATAAACCTATATTTTAGAAAATAATAGTGGATAATCTAGGCATATGTTATATAATATATAATAATGAAATGATTGATTACAACACAAGCAGATCCATCATTTTCATATATTTATTAAACATATGAGGTGATATCAATATTTATATATATATGCACACTCATAAAAAAAGGATGAATAAAAAAAATATGAAAGGAATGTGATAACCATCATCCATAAAAGAAAAGAAAAAAAGAAGATATTCATATTGCTAGAAAAAAAGAAGATATTGCTAGAATAAAAACCTTTTTGTTGGGATTTTGAAATGACTTTTTCCTTTATATTTCTCTCTCTAAAGTCTACAAAAGTCCATCACTTATGAAAATCTACAGAAATCCTATTTAAATTGAATAATAGGTGACAAAATGTCTACTATGAAGAGTCTCAATCGAATAACGCTAGACTTTTTGTCTACAAAATAATGTTTCAATTAAATAACACTAGACTTATTGTTCACGAAATAATGTCTCAATCAAATAACGTTGGACTTTATATCCATGAAATAATGTTTCAATTGAATAACGCTGGATTTATTTATCTAGGAAATAATGTCTCAATCGAATAACATTGGACTTTTTGTTCACGAAATAATGTCTTAATCGAATAACACTGAACTTTGTGTCCATGAACCAATGTCCTAATTGAATAACACATAATTTACAAATCCATGTACATGGACAAATTGTCCATGAAAACCCTAATCGACTACCCCCCCCTATTAATATGTTATATAGTTGTGTGTGTCTTGTTAAAAATATTTAGGCAATATGTGTGTCATGTGTTAAAATTATTTTTATAAAAATAATGAGAATACAAATATATACAGTGATTTGAAAAATCATTTTCTCAATATAGGGCAAAATATTTTAAACACTTTAAAAAAAAATTTAAAATATTATTTTTATCCATAACAAAACTCAACGTATTGCCATATAGGTCGTTGTCGATCCTTATTTATTTATTTTTATTTTATTTGGTTTATTCACATTTATCCATCCTTATTTCACCTATATTATAAGGGACCGGATCTAGTCAGGTCTGGATCTAGTCAGTACAGTTGGTACTGAACTATAAACCATTTCAATTAAACTGCACAATGTATAAATCGAATTACACAACCAATTGTTAGATATATATTTCAATCTCTTATTGAATCCAATCAGCTATCGGAGAAAATATAAAATTATAAGTATCATCAGAATCCAATAGGAGAGTAAAATATATACTCAACAATTGATTGTGCAGTTCGATTTATATATTATGTAGTTCAATTGAAAGAGTGTAGTTCAGTACTGACTGAACTGACAGGATCCAATCTTGATTGGATCCCGTCTCATCATATTATAAATAAGATTTGGTAGACTATTATATATGGCGACCAATCAAATTTTTTTTATTATAAAAACAACGTCTTTGAACAGTTCGAGTCGGTCGTTGTCAAATAAAAGTAAAAGTTCATGGTCCTACGGAAATAATGCATCTCTCCATTTAAAAAAACCTTGCATTATATTGGAAGCTGTAAATTTCCACGAGTTTCACAAACTTGCCGGACCTCTTACGGCTCTCGAGTCATTGATTACAATTTTAGTTCCCATTTGATGTATATATAGTACATACCTACTCCAACTTACTAGCTCCAACTTGTCTAACATGCTTAACATTTCCACTTTCTATTGGATTGGGGTTGTATGCTGGCTAGGATGAGAAGTGTGGGGATGAGTCTTTTAGGTTTAAGAAACTATAAGCATTATCTATTCTAATATTAAATCAAAACAAATGATGTCACGGAAAAAAAAAAAAGGGATACCACATCAAACTGCCCCAAAAAGAAGAAAACGAGCGAGTTCATAAGATATTGACTTGAGCCTAACATGTACAAGTTTTCGTTTGATCAATATCAATTCCTTTTTCCCTGTTTTCTTCTTCTCTCCTATTTTCCTATCCCCCTCATCCTTATTAGTTGGAGCAAGATTCATAATACTTAAAACTATCTCCACAAAATTGTATATATAGTCTATCGTTTTCCTAAAATAACTGCAGTTTTAGAAACTAACCATTGGAAAATAACTTTGGTACAACCGGCCTCAGTTATACTATTTTTATATAAATGTATAAAGGCTTATATAAATTTATTATTACTAATATATATACACATGAAGGGTTAAATGTGATTAAAGAATGAAATAGGATGTCCTTTAAAAAAAAAAAAAATTGAGATCAGAATCCTGCTAAATCTCACGAGTCTGTTACGCAAGCATTTGATCATCCTAGCATGTGAAAACGCTATTTTATTCTCCCTAGAAACGTTTAGGTCACATGATACTACTTACATGTTAACTCTCATTTAATATTAGAAAATATTAGAAAACTTTGTTTCCCTTTCAAGCTTAATATTTCATCCTTGAAAACGCAGCCGTTTAACTACAGTAATAACTGCTTTAAAACAAATCAGGCGAGGTTAACCGAGCTATCCAAGTCACCACTTTCAATAAAATATATATAGGGCTGCATCATTGTTGAGATTCAAGTATTCTTTCATGCACTAATTTGTTTCTAAAAAAAAAGTCTCCATCCAAGTGTTTGATTAATTCTCTTTTGAGACTCTTATTAAGTTCAGTTTGAATATGTGTTTAAAAATTAAACAGAACAAATTCCGCGTTTCAAATCCAAAGATTCCCAAATACGAAAAATTAATCCAAAGGTTTCATAAGAGTATAATTACACTTCTTTATTCTCATTATGAAAAATAAAATATGTCAAAAATCAAAGTTTGAAGGATTAATCCAACGACCAACAGAGAATCCTGACCCCATTCCAGCAACCTTCAAATTGAATACACATCCCACTTTCCTCTCCCCTTCCTTTTTTCCACTTATTAAAGTCTATACTATACCATCAGAACCACTAAAAATTAAAAGAGAAAACACTAAAAAATAACATTTTACAACACCTAACCTTTTTTTATCAAACTTTCTGGGAAAAAAAGGGTCAATATATAAGAAGCCTTTCTCTTCACATTGCAGGTTGTGAGTTCTGACCGTCTGATTCTTTTCAGTGATCAATTACAAACCCTCTGATTAGACCTACAACGGTATTTGAGCCAGTGAGAGTCCTGATGATCAGACCCCGAATCCAACGGCTCAGATTTGATCATCTCCGGTCTCTCCTCAGATCTCCTCCGACAGTGCCTCTCCCCGGACTCCCCACTCTCCTCCTCCTCCGCCTCCGTCTGCGTCGCCTCCGCCTCCAATCTCGTCCGCTTCACTCCGATCGGAACCCCAAACAACCTCGGCGGGCTCTCCGCCTTCACATCCTCCTGACTCCGCCCGCTTCCGGGCTGAGACTCGTCGGAAAACCGCGGCGCCGCCTCCGCATCCACCTGCGGCATCAGGTCGAGAAGCCCACCCCCTCCTCCGGCGGCGGCAGCGGTCTCTTGGTGGCCGGACGCGTACGTTCTCATCAGATTCATTATGCTGTCGCAGAGGCTCTTCATCTGCGCGATCTCCTGCGTGAGGTGCACGTTCTCCTTCCTCAACCTCTCGTTCTCGTCGATCAGCTCCTCCGTCGTCGCTGCTGCCCCGCTCCCCCTCGCCGGAGACTGCGAGGAGTTCGACGACAGGACCTGCTCCTCCCCGGAGTTCGACGGTGATCCCGGCCGCGCCACCGCCACGGTCACCGCCGCGGGAAACGCCGGCGGTGGAAGGACGGACGGGGCGGGAGAGATTTTTCGGCGGTGGATCTCGCAGAGGAGCCTCTTTTCGCCCCTTTTGAAGCAGTCGTTCGCGAATTCCCATCTATCCGGAACGATCTTTCGAAATCCCTGTAAAAAAAAAACCCCTAAAAATTCGTATAAACAGAGAGAAGAAACAGAGATCCAAAAAAACTGAAGGCAATCGATCGCTCATCGGATCATACGTATGTGTTGAGTTGCCGAACAAAACTGGAGAAGTTGTTGTGCTTGAAATATTTGGGGAGGAGATCGCGAGCGAACTCCGCCGGCCTCCACACGATGAACGTAGATCCGTCGTCGTTCCACGATATCACGTCGTCGATCGCCGGATCTTCCACCAGCTGATACGTCTTCGTCAGGAACGGCGTCGGCAGCGATCGTTGATGCCCCTCCCCCGTCGCCGCCGGCGGATCCTGTGGCGGCAGTGGTGGTGGTGCCATCTTCTACAATGATACCGAATCAATCGAGGTACGATTTCTTCTCTCTTTTTCTTGGAAGATCTCGTAAAATATTTTTTGATGGTCTCGGTCTGGAAAAATGAAGAGGAAGGGAAGGTTTGATTGGTTTCTAGAAGATTCTTGTGGGGGAATGGTTTAAATAGTGGGGGGACTCGGGTAGGGCCCACAACGAATACAAATTTAATAGTTTATAGAAACCGATATAAGAAACCGCAGGAAGGCGCGAGAAGCCAACTGTTTTTATTTTTTAGGGGGAATTGTCTAGATGCCCTTGGCCAGGGATTTAATTTTTTTTTATCCTTAAAATTTTTTTTATTTACCTTTAAAATCTGTTCTTATTTTTTTATTGCCTCTGATCAGTGTCACGATTCTCATTCGTATATTAATATTATATTTCTGTAATTGATTGTTAAATATATGTAATTAGTTATTACATTTCTGTAATTTGTAATTATTTGTAAATGGTAGATTATGTCATTGAGTATTACATTTGTAGTTTTTATTGTAGTTATTATATAAATGTTAATTTCTATCATTGTTTATTACATAGATCAAGAAGTAATTCTATTAAAATATTATAATTGTTCATAAATTAATTTAGGTGTTTCACTGTTTATTGTATTTTTTATGTTGCATGGAAAGTCCATTTTTCGTTATGAAATACATTAAATTTCTAGTTCAATGATATTTTAGTGAGTTTTATTTCATCCAAAAGGAAATGAAGAGGATGAAGAGGGAGACTACAACTAATCATTAAGATATGAATAAAATATCATAATTCAAACAATTGATATATCTATTTTAATGAAACTTTAGAATTGTATCTATAACAATTTTGCGTATATTGAATGCACTTACAGATTATATTTTAATGACATTAAAAATGTATATATAACCATTTTGTGTTTAAACATATTTGCGTATTTTAATAATTTTTGTAGACAACTATTAAATATCTGTAATTATTTGTATAATTTCTATATGTATCACATTATATTTCTGAATTTATGTAACTGTCTGTAAATGGTAGTTCGGGTATCACATATAAATTACAGAAATATAATAACTAATTACATATATTTAACAATCAATTACAGAAATGTAATATTTATGTAACTGGTGAGAGACAAAAAAAATAGGACCAGATTTCAGGGGTAAAAATAAAATAAAAAAAAATTTATGGACAAAAAAAATTTAAACCCCTAGTCAAGGAGCATATGAACAATTCCCTTTTTTTTTTATTTTTTTTATTGATATTTTCGAGAAGGTTCGAAGAGGATCCATTCCCACCGGGTGGGTTGGTAACACGTGTCGAAAAGGCCGTGGTTGTGGAGATAAGGATAAAATGACACGTGTTTGGGGGTGGGTTTCTTCGGTACCGAATTTATGAAGTTCTAGAAAGTTTCAAACGGCTCTGTTTGAAGAAAACTAATTTTTTTATATACTCGATGCACGTAAATTATTATGAAAATTATTTAAAATTATTATTTTTAATTAAATATTAAAGTTAATAATATTATTGTATAATATATATAATATAATATTCAAAGTTATATCTTATAAGAGAAAAACTATTTGAATAAATGAAAGAATTTAATAGACACATAATATTAATAATTGTGATATAAAAATAAATTTCAATGTAAATTTGTCTCCTACAATTAAAATAAGAAATAATATATATTTTTATTTTTATGCTCATACCAATATTAATAAATGAATATATGTAAACACAAATATAAATTTTATTTATGATCATTAATTTGTTTTGATTATTAAATTATGTGTTAAAATAATATCTTAAATAAAAACATAAATATAAATATTACAATATTAATAACATAAATTTAAATTCATTATATTGTATATTCATTATTAGATTATGTGTTAAAATAATATCTTGAATAAAAACATAAACATAAATATTACAATATTAATAACCTAAATTTAAATTCATTATATCATATATTAATTTAATAAAAAAATAAATTAAATTTATAAGTTTAAATTTGAATTCCTAAATTTCACATACAATTTCAATTTTTTCAAATAAAATAAAAATCATATATAATTTTGAACAACAATAATTTTGTATTTAGAACTTAGATTAGAGATATAAAAGACAAATATTATTTTGTGTAGTTATTTAAATCAATTTTGATGAATGGATGTATATTTGAAATATCTACATCTAAGAAAATTTAAATAAAATCAACTACATTTTAAAAAATTATTTTATTTCTCTATAATTTAATAATTTAAAATTAAAATTTTTCACCTATTTTAATTTGTCAAGAAGAAAAATTCTTCTTTTGTTAGAAAGACTTAAAAACAAAATCATATGAAAAAAACTTCTAGAGGGGATCTTTATCATTCAAAAGCTCTTTAAAACAGGGAATAATACTAATAAAAACCCTCTGTTTGAACCCCTTCCCGAACTCCTCTACAATGGTACCGAAAACAAAAGAAGAAGAAGAAGACGACTTTAGGGTTTTAGGGTTTTCAATGGAAGAGAGAGAGAGAGAGAGAGAGAGAGAGAGAGAGAGAGTATATAAGCTTTATACACATGGGGAAATCAAAACCGATCGTATCCCAAACATATCAATCAATAATACACATTAAACCTTTCTACAGAAAATCTAAAAATATATTATTTATTTTGAATCTTAATTTTCCTTTATAGTTTAATTTAAACATATGCAATACAAATAATATTAAAATTATCTATCAAATCAAATTATCTATCTTAACATACTAATCTATTTTAATTTAGTATATGGATATTACCTTATAATATATTATTTTATGTTATCAGTTTAATTTTTTGTAGTTTTATCAATTAATCCATATCTTACTAACCATTGTCTCCATTTCTTAATATTTAATTTTTTATTTATTTAAATATTATTTATCCATATCTCATGTATCCATATATTAATATTAAAACTTAAATTTATTTTAATATAATTTTATTAATCCATATATAAATTTTTTATTTAAATCAATCTTATAACATATTATTCATCCATAACTTACCAATTTTAAATATGTTAGTTACATGAGTTTTAAGTTAGCAATTTTAAATATGTAGTTACATCACTTTTAATTTTTAACTTACCAATTATAATATCAATTTCACTTAATTCTCTTATAATATATTATTGATCCAAACTTATCATTTTTTATATCAAATTTTAGATCAGTGTCTTATTTATTGTGAGTTACATTTTTTAAATAACTTTTGAAAAAAAACTATGCACTAATCAATTCTATGTGTTGAATTCATGTATGCACTAATCAATTCTCCTAATATTTAAAAATATTCAATCAAACAAAGGTTTTAAACTTTTTTTTATTGTTAAGCAATGCCTACTAAAAATATTAAAAACAAAACACACTCATCATCCATAAAAACAATCATCTAATAGCAAATGAAAAAATTAATTTTTAAATTAATTTATTTTGAAGCATAACGAAACATAAACCAAAAATTATAAAATAAATATAAAAACTAAAATCATTTTCTAAAAAGATGAAGACTTAGAAAAAAAGAAATGAAGTGAATAGATGTAATTTTTATTTCTTATAAGAGTCATTATAAATTATATGATTGAGGTATTTTTGTGGTATTTATTAGATTACGATGAAAATGAAAAATTTAATTGAAAGGGGACTCTTTCTCTAGAATTTCAAATATCTTAATAAAAAAAAAATTAGAAACAATTTCACCGATGGTCACCTATTATTTAAACCTTGAAATTCTAAAGAAAGATCTCTATTAGTGTTTTCATGTTGCATACCACTAAGCAGGTGAACATAATGTTTATATGGCACGAGAGATAAATTAATTAATTTAAACCAAATGAATTAAAAATAATAAAAATAAATTTTAAAAATTGAAAACAAGTACTTACTTTTTATATTGATCGAACTCGTGTATGCATTAATCAAGACTTCTGATATACAAAATTATTTAATCAAAGGATTATAATTTTATTATTATTAAGAAATTCCTTGTAAAAATATTTAAAACAAAACACCTTCATCATTCCTAAAAACAATCATCTAAAAAAAATAAATTTTTTAAATTTAATTGTTATTAAAAAAAACAACCAAACATAAATCATATATTATAAAAAATAATTTTTTTTTGTGAAGAGAGGAAGACCTAAAAAAAATGAAGTGATTAGGTAGACATGGCAATTATATAATAACTTTTAAATGGATTTTATCCTAAAATCATGCGATAGCGGGTTCGAACATTTATCCTAAAATAACTTTCAATTTAGCATTTCTTTTTTTGACGTTTTAAATTAGATAATTAGTCTATTTCTGTTTTATTTATTAGGTTTGATGTTTTTTTTCGGGAGGATTAGTTAGTTTTATCCTAACGTTAAATTAATAAATCTTTTTTTTCTTTCACATTGATATCTTTTAGAGAATATATAGGATACATACATAGAGATTATAAATAATAAATCTCATGTTTTTTTTTAAATTGATACCTTGTTAGAGAAAATCTAGGATAGGTGAATAAAGTTTATTGATCAATATAGTTACATATGCAGTTAATTTTAAATGATAAAATAGAGAACATATACGATATGTGAATAAGATTATTGATGGATATAATTGTACTTTCAATTAATTTTAAGGGGTAAAATCAAATAAAATGTTTCCCTTCTCACTCGTAATTTTTATATTAGTATAGATAACTTATAATATTAATTTTAATTAATTATCTTATAATATCTTATTTATGAAAATTTATTAGTTTTTATATATCAAAATATTTGTGAAATTAAAGTTTGTCTAGTGTTTTTTCATTTAATAAAACACAAAACATAATTATTAAAAATAAACAAAAACATATAATCTTTTAATCTATTATTAAAACAAAATAAAACATAAAAATATAAAAAATCATATTAAAAGACATAAATAATAATAATAATAATAATTAAATTAATTAATAGATGTAACAAGTGTATAGAATATCATGTCTTATTGCTCTGTCATTCCAATTTTAAATCCCTATCTTACCAATTTTATTTTGATGATTTTAATATAACTTTAAATAATTTTACATTAATGTGTAAATTAATTTTTATTTAAAATTATTTTTATCTAACTTTCAACCCGTTCTTCTAATGTAAAAATAGTAATTTTTTTAATCTATATCTTAAATTTTTTAAGTTAAACCAATCCATCAAAATTTAAAAAAGTTATAAATTTGTTAAAATTTTTAAAATACTTTATCAAAGTATAATCAAGATTATTGCATCCTATCTCTAACCAAATATATTTGATCTTATGGTTTTGATAAATAAATATTCAATATTTCCTATGAAAACAAAATTTAACTAAGTTCATATAAAAAAATATTAATATATAGAAAATTGAGCAAACAAATAAATATATAAATAGAAACAAAAATTAATATTCGTACCTTTTTTGTCTCTATGTTTTTCTTATAGAAATTCTAAAAAATATATTCAATCAAAATTTTATTAAAAAAATAAAACATTAATTAATAAATACTATATTAAAAATCATTATTAATTATTAATATATAAAAGCTTAAGAAACAATAAAAAAGAGAATTCAATATCCATATAATTTCTCTCTCTAGTATTTTCCTATTATAATTATAAAAAAATTAAAAGTATATTCAATCAAAATTCTAAAAATAAATTCAATATTAAGTTAAACTATGAGGATGTTAAAATTAATTAACATATAGGAGTTAAAAAAATTCTAAACATATGCGATCAAAATTCTATAAGAAATCTCAATATTAAATTAACTAATAGGATATTGAAATTTATTAACATATAGGAATTTTTTTATACTTTCGGATCAATATCATTTACATTTATTAATTGATTTTTTTGTTGAAAAATTTAGATATTTGCTACCTAAGTTCATTTCTGAAAGTCGTATTACAAAATCTAAAAGGGTGTTGTAATTGAATTATACGCATAAATTTTTTTAAAATAATTTAAATCCAAAAATTATAAAAATAAACTCAAAAATAGTTTTTGATAGTTTTGAGCATTATCGCATATCATCAAACATTCATAATCTAAACATAAATAATTATTAACATATATGATGCAATTTTATTTTATTAAATTAGTGTAGGATGATAATGAAGTTCAATACTATATAATATCTGGAAATTTTTTTTTATCTAGTATGAATAGTGAATATTGATTTTCTTGTTTCATTAAGAGATGAATTGAGAAACTTAAAAAAATATATATAATTAAAACACCTAATACATAACTGTTGATGGTGCTGACTATTGAACTAAAATTAAATACACCTTACCTATAATTGCATGCAAAAGAATAAATAAATAAATGCATAATAATAATAATAATAATAATAATAATAATAATAATAATAATAATAATAATTTATTTTTATAAAATGAGGATTCATGTTTGTAAACTTTGTTCGAGGTAAACCCTACAATACAAATATTAATTGAAAGTTAATTAAATATGAAATATAATATTAATGCAATCAAGCAAATATATTAAAATAAACAAAATATTGAAAAGAACAACTTACTCTTTCCCGGTAGTGAACTCTATGTATGCACCAATCAATTCTCCTGAGATATAAATAACAAACCAAAAAAATTGTTAGAAATTATTTTATTGTTAAGCAATTCCTAACAAAAATATAAAAAATATTCAAAACAAAACATCATGTCTAAAAATGTCATAAAGTTAAAACAAACACAAAACAAATTTTTTTAATTTAATCATTATTGAAACATAGTCAAGCATAAATCATAAAACATAAAAAAATAAAATCCTTTTCCAAATAAATGAAGACTTGGATTGAAAAAAAACGAAAAAGAATAAGCCAAAAAAGGTAGGGCATTTATAAAATTTTCCTAAAATCAGGAGATTGTGGGTTTGATTATTTATCCTAAAATCAGGGGATTGTGGGTTTGATTATTTATCCTAAAATTAGGGGATTGTGGGTTTGATTATTTATCCTAAAATAAAAAACGATCAAGCATAAAGAGAGATATAGATAAGATTTTTTTAAATAAAATTATTAGTTTATTAAATAAGAATTCAAAAAAGATAAGAATTAAAAAACCAAAAAATCAAAGAAGATTACCATAAGGCCCCGTTTGGTTCGTGGTAATCTGGGATGGAATTTGATTCCATGTAACATTACCAGGAAAGTGTATAAAATCTAGTGTTTGGTTGGTGGTAATCTTGATGGTAATTGTGGGCCACAGTGAAATTAAAATCCATCCATGTGGGAAAATACGGTGGAATCACATTCCCACCATTTGTGGTGGTAATCTCAAATTCCAAAGGGAATCTTAAATTAGATTACTATTATACCATTTACAAATTAATGAAATTACTATGTATATCATTTTTAAAATAAATAGCCTCTTTTTTTTCACCAACCATATAATGGGTTTATATAGTTATTTCAATTTTTTAACTAAAAAAGTTTGTTATGATTTTTATGTCATATGAAAAATCTAAACTGTGCATTAGATATTAATTTGTATTTTTAAATTTAGTTTTATTTTTGTAGATGGGTTTAGATATTATTATAATTGATATAATATGTGATGTGTGATATGGGTTTAGGCCTAAAACAATGCCTCTGAATCCTAACTAATAAAATTGGTTATTTAGTTTTTAGAGGAGTTTATAATATTCAACTGATTTAAAAAAATTACTATTATTATATGTTTAATTACATAATTGGCTATTTTATTTATTTGCATTCATTAAATATTTATAAAAAATTTATTCTTTTTTTATTTTTGTGATATAGATAAAGAAATAAATTTTACAAGTATATATATAATAGTAAGGATATTTTAGACGTTTAAATCAAATTCCTTATCATTTTCCATGTATGAACCAAACAATTGAAAATGATTATTTGGAGAAATCCACTAGCGAACCAAACAGTCTGATGGAATTATGATTCTTGGTATTTTAATTCCTGATAAACTAATTCCTGGTAAAGTAATTCCACCCAAAAAAATGACACGAACCAAACGGGGCCTAAATGGAAATGGGTGAAATATATGACAAGTGGGATTCCATAAGAATACTATTATTGAGATTTTACCATTCTCTTAACATCAACTTATTTTTTTTTAGATAAAGGTCCATGAAGAGCTACAAGTCTCATCTTACAGTACTACTACAAAACTATTTGTAGGGTCAACATGGACCCACACACTTCAACCTGGGTGAAAGCCCGTATAACAATCCCATTGGGCTTTTTCCACTATTTTTCCTGTGGCCAAGGGAATCGAAACCGCGTCAATTCCTGGGTGGGCGATTTCCCTTTCCACCAAGCCAAGTCGGGCAGGACTCTTAAACATTGAATGGCACCATTCATCCACATCCAAAAAAGTTTTGGAAAGTTTTGGGGAGGAAGTCAAATGTCTCTCTTGTATATAATCTCTCTCTCTCATCCATTCACAAAGAAATAGGTTGATGTATTAGTCTTCAATCTGCAAACATAATTGATAATTGATATCATAGCATGCTATAAAAATTCTTTTATAATTATTTAAAACTTATTTTGATGAAAGAATTTAGTTTTATTCACCATTAGATTAAATGATTGTTAAATGCTTTGGCATCGTTTCCAAAGCATAGGCACTCCATTTGTTTTATCTTATCCCAAAGAAGAACGAGAGAATATAGACTAGTGAATGAGAGACTAGACCATCATAAATAAATTTGCCCCAATCAAAATAAATCCCTACATGTATAGCTCGTGATCCCATGCAACAGATTGTACAAACGCTCGAATCATATTCAGACGTGTTAATACAATATGATACTCACTACACGACTTCGCCAAAACGTGACAGATGTACATATGATGACATTATAATAATCTAACATGCTATGATTTATCTAAAGATAGAAATTCACTCTCTCAAAATCAAGTCATGAGATTCATTTTTCAAATTTTAATTTCTAGTATTCATGGAGGTCTTGTGGTAGACTCCACATCAATGTTGGATTCATCTTCTCCTTAGAGACGCATTTTTAACCATTCTTTCTAGCAATTTGTGACCGAAACTCCTCTACAATAATCTTCTCCAGCAATCCTCCATAATTGTCGATCTACTCTCTCATACCAATAAAACTTGTTCTTCAATAATGATATCGTATGTAAAAATCAAGTGATATATGGACTGATCATGGAATTGTTTCTATAAACTGCGTGTAACACCCCAAACACCATTTTAGTTTTATTCTCCTCAATTCCTCCCATATTCCACCCTTATTCCGCTAATCAAACGGGGCCTATGAGTTTTGGATTTCTTCCCATCGACTGGACCGGTGTGTCTATGTAATACATATACAGACACTCTATCTAACTCATTTCAGAACTTATGAGTTTTGAATTTGTTCACATCAACTAGACTATGATCTAGATAATACACATATATAGAAACCTCATACATATATATATATATATATATGGTCGTGATTACGTGCGGTGTGCGGTCGGTGCGGTTTACGACGTGGGCCGTTCGATCGCGGGTCCATCGCATCCAACGGTCGACGTGAATCGCACCCGACCGTCCGATGCGATGGACCCGTGATCGACGGCCCGTGATCGCGCACCGCACCGACCGCACACCGCACGTAATCGGATCCCTATATATATATATATATATATATATATATATATATATATATATATATATATATATATATATATATATATTCTGGATGTAATGTTAGGGCGCACATTTTTATATATATAGTTCTGCATGAATCGACATATTAAGCGTATAAGTTCACATATGCTCGACACTCCATGTGTCTATCATTCCAGAAAATATATTGTTTTATCGATATTATATTTGTTGAATAATTTGAATATTGTAAACACCATGCGTGTCTAATTTCTTCTAGATCCTACGAGTTGTTAATCTATTCTCACCGACGGCCTATCTGTCTAGGTTTTTCGTATTTATCAACAATATCGATATTTATGTGTCCAGTCAATAAGAGGTGTGCATAGTATCTAAATATACATAGATCTTTTTAATCATAATCCGATTAACAGAGGTGTGCAATTAGACCCACACTATCATTTGATATGAAATCCTCAAACCGAACCCATGGATCCGTTACATTGGGTCTGGGTTCATTTTAAAATGGGCATCCCCTTTATTTGAAATACGATTAAGGGCGAATGCCTACTATTTCCTATATATGAAAAAAAACTCTTTAAACAATTAAAATGATGGGGAAGACATATAGGACTATAAAAAAATTGGAGATATAATTTTTTGTAAAAACTTTAAAGCATCAATTCATGCAGACATCGACAACAGGCCGCCCCGAGACAAAAAAATTAAGGTCCATGCTCTACCCACAGGCCTGGGCCTAAATGGGTTTGTCAGGCCAGGCTTGGGCTTTGAGTCATGGGCGAGTCTGCAGGCCCCTAAATTTATTTTTTTTAATAGTTGGGGGTCTTGCCTCCAAAAAAAAAATATCAAATTTTATTTTTTAATTAATGGGGGCCCTACCCCCAAAACAACGTTAGAGGAAAAGAGGCGCCACACCTCCACCCCTTTGAATAAGGGGGTATAATTATGCGGAATAAGGAGAGAATAAACTGGTATTTGTATTTCAAATCCATCTATGGAATTGTGTTATTCCTTCACTGGAATAAAAAGACACACCTATCAAATCACATATCATCACATCAAATCACATGTCATCACCTCTTATACATCAATGGGGTCCACATGTCAAATCAACTTTTTACACCTTATTCTCATCTTATTCTTCATCAACCAAACACTCCAACCTTTATTATTACGTTTCTAAATGAGAATAACTGAAAATACAACCAAACACAAAATCTCTTATTCCATTGATAAAATTAACAATTCCTGAAATAAATATAAATATTAAAATAACTTATACCTTTATCCAAACAGATCCATAATTATCAGTTATTTAGATGGGGGTGCGAATAAGCACAGGGTGAGCGGAATAATCTGAGATGTGCATTTAGTCGGACCCCAAACGGTAAGTAACCCTTTAACCTCACGTCACAAACACCACGAAGAAAGCTAAAATATCAAAAAATATCCCATCTCCAGACGACCCGTCCACCCGTCACACCAACGACGTGAGTCGTGTGCGCGCGGGATATTAATCTCCTCGCAAAATACGCTTCCATTAAAATAATAATTAAAAAAAAAAGAAACCGACCCGGAAAGCCCAAAAAAAATATCAGGAGAAGAAAACCACGTGATGTCGAAATAATCCCAGATATTTCTTTCTCTCCGGCCGTCACCTTATAAACCCTTCTCTCCCTTCCCCTCATCAAAATAAATTAATGAAATTATAAAAAAAAAAACACACAAAAAGAAGTACAGATTTCGATCGATCGATGGATCTGAAGGAGATAGGAGGGATGGATGGGATCTGGACGGACGAGATGCACGTGTCCTTCCTCAACTGTATGGAGGCGTCTTTCGTAAAGGCGATGCTCCGAACGACCGCCGATCGGGGTTTCAGCTCCGCCGCCGCCGCATCGCCGCCGCGAAATCGACTCGATCGCCACCTTCCCGACAGCGCCGACTCCACGTGTTGTCCGGCCAGAGGAGGTGGAGGTAAGCGTCTCGGGATTCGTGCGTTACGGGGGATCTGTTGAAGGGAGTGTTTTTAGGAAAAATAAAGAATAAATAGAATATTCGGGGGGGGGGGGTTTGATCTATGCCGTCGAATCGATGGACCGTGATACGGATGGACGGCCCGGAACGCCGGCCAACGGAGGCTCCCCGGCTTGAAAACGTCGGTTGAAATTGACCAAAATGGCCCTTTATGTTTTTGAGGGGTTTTTTGGTTTTCTTTATTATGTTTGAATTTTGTGTGGATATTTATCGTCCTGATTTTTTGTTTTAAAAAAAAAAACAGGAAAATCGGGGGTTCATCGAGCACAAGTGAGAAGAGATTCGCGGTGGCGACCGTACAATGCTTCGCAGGATCAGGTTAGTGTTTTTTTTTTAAGATGAGAATGCCATTGTGTTTCTTCTCTGTCTAATTTTGCTGAAACTCGGTCAGAAAGATCATCTGATCAGGACCTACGACGCTTGGGTTTCAAAATAAAAATATCAACGGATGACGTCACTTTTTAGATATTTTTTTCATGGCAAGGGTTTGCTTTGAGGTACTAGAAAATTAATATCTGCGGGTACAGGATAATTTATTTTATAATTTTTAATGGAATGATTAAGCAAGTTGATGGGGCCCATGAATGCTCTTTTGATGTGTCCTGTTATTTTTTTCCTTATCTTTTGGTTTTTTTTAACTGATGCTTTCAAAAACCAGTGTATATCTGCATTATTGATACGTTATATTTTATATAAAAAGTTGTTACATTTTATTAATTCATTTATATTTACGTTTATTAAGGCTGCTTTTGTTTGTACGATTATAAAATTGATGTTAAATAAAAATTAATTTTAAAACTGATTCACATCTTCTAAGAAATTAAGTAAAAACGTACATATACATTAAAGATAAAAATCTGACTAGCTCTACTTTAAAATGCTACATATATGATTTAGATAGTACATATATGTGTATATACACACAGCACACAACTATGTGGACTAAGTTGTTGAAAAAGAGTTAATTAAAAGATTTTCTGAAATGAATTTTACAGAGAGCATTTTTTGAAAATTGTTTTCTATAATTTAGATTGTTTTTCACTTTCTTCAAAATTGTATCACTGTAAGAATTTAAAAAAAAGTTTGATTAAACAGGAAAAACCAAATATGAAATGCTATTTGAAAATTACATGGGCCCTCATATTTTGAAATTAAACAAAAAAAAATTTTAAAAATTGGCAAGTTTGGAAACTTTATATCTTTGAAATATATATATAATTTTTTTTTATCAAATATATTTTCTGATCAAATATTTTTTTATCACCCGAGAAATTTACTGATGATACCTTTTATGCATTTTCTTGCTGAAGGTGGTCCCGCAGTTTGAGAGGGAAGAAGAAGATCAGGCGGATGGTAGATGCGAGACACGTGTCGCAGTCAAATCGGGGTTTAGCACAGAAGAACGCGCGTAACGTGTTGTCTGCGTTATTAGAATGTTAGAACTCTTGATTTTTTTTTTAATTTAAAAGTGGTATTTAAGATTTGATTTCTTAACTTTTTTATATAGAGGTGAGATGCATTTGTTGACTTGACAAAAGTTCAGTTTGTCATAGTTATTTTTATTAGTAGTAATTTTTTGAACTGCTGAATTAAGAGTTCAAATTCCTTTTTATCACCGGGTGATCCACCAAATTTAAAAGAGTGATTTTTTTTATATATAATAACAGTAACACATGTTATATAAATACATTTCATATAAAATGACAATATTAGTATAGTTGAAAATATATTGTTGAGATATTTGAAATGTGAATAAAAAGTGAGAAAATAAGAAATGAACTAAGATTTTTTTTTTTGTTGTTGGTAACAAGAGTTTCCACCATTTTCTCCTTAGATCAGAAGTAGGGAGGATCCGAGCATCCTAGGTCTCTCCGAAATTGGCTTCTCTAATGGCATATGCGCCCTTATTTAAGATTTGTTTCTTCATCATAAATTCATAGTAAATGATGCTTTTGATCTTTCTTCGACAATTGTTGAGAGTTTTATAGATCTAACTTACCCTATCCTGGTGCACTTTGATCCTTTGTATCAGTTTGTTCTTGTGATTCAAGATACAGTCATGAACATAGGTAAATCAATAAAATATATGTTAAAAGCATGATCACTTAGCCCATGTTTGAAATGAGAATAAACTCCCGGATAATCTTGGATAATTTTTTTTGTTGTGTTTGGCAAGCCCGGATAATCCCAGATAAAGTATGTTAGAATAAACTGGTATAAAGTCGTCTATAGATTTCAATCAATCCCTAGAATAAAAGTTATCTTAAGTTATTCCACCCAAAGAATATTTGGGTTCACTGTCAAATTAGCTGTCATCACCTCTTATAAATCACATGTTAAATCAACTATCATTATTTTTTTACCTTTTATAAATCCTTATCTATATTTTATTCACATTTTACCTAAACAACAAAGCATTTATTTTTACGTTTATCAATGAGTAATTCAAAACACAACCAAACATAAAATTACTTTATCCTTATTTATACTCACTTGTGCTCGAATAAATGTATACTCAAAAATAAATTTTATCCCCATTCTAAACGGGGGTTTAAGGGCATGTGCATGTTGTTTAGTATGTACATCGCGGCTGAGTCCAAAAAGCATATGCGATCACATATACCAAACATGCGATCACACATTGACTTTTCAAACAAATCTATGAGTTATTTTGAACGGTTAGTCTTATTTTTTGAAACTGTCGTTCGAAAGCCGTTTTTTACCATTCAAACATAGACCGTTTGAACAGTCCACCGTAAGTATGGATACTGCACATATGGATACAACAATAACACATGTACATGGCCCCTGACCATAAAACACTGGTTCTTTGTATGTGCTAGAACTAGACAAGCATCGCAACACAGGCCACTGAATGCTACGGAAACAAGAATGACTGTTGCTTACACTCCCTCTGCTGTCAAATGTCAATGTCTTCTTGTCTTGTGGATCTTTGCCCTTGATTGATTTCGTACATGAACTAATTAATTTTGGCCTCCGACGCTTTAACTCGATATCCTTTCAGATTATAAAAACCTTGAGCAATAACTTCACCCACTATTTTTCTCTTAAATTTTTAAGAAATTTTCATATAACTCCTTAAATAATGTATATATTTTTTATTTTTTTAAAACAAATATAGTTATTTTTATTTTATAGAGGGAAAAAAAATCATTGAATGAGATGAGAGAATAATGATATATAGATTGATAGATGAAAGGATAGATAAATCTATAGAAAGGAACGACTGAATAAAAAACGTCACAAGAACAGCCCGACGGGGTGTTCGACTCCATAATATGAGTGTGTTGAGACGAGGCGACGGGTAGAAAAGGCTTCGAACCCCCTCCCAAAAAAACCCCCGAGGATCCTCACTCCACGATGCGAATTGTGTTCTCAATGATCTAAATGCTCGACACCCCGCTTAGGCAAGTATCCTACTTGATGCATTGAGTCGCCATCTCCCATAGATTTTTTAAATAAAAACAGGAACCCTTGAAAACCGCATCGTTCCTCGTCCTCCAAATCGCCCATGCACCCGCCAGGATAACCGATAGCCACACCTTTCCCGCCTTGCTCTGATCATCCTTCTTCCCCAATGTACATACTTTCTATCATGATAACAACCAGTCATGACCATTTAAAAACCCAATAAATTGTCTCATACGTAATCCTATATACATTCTTAAACATCATACGTCCTTTAACATAAGCTTTTGTCCTTCTACGTTTGATTCCGAGAATTTGGTTGACGTGGAGACTACAAGGGGGACTATACAGCGGCCAGCGTGTAACATTCAAAGGCTAGACGTATCTTTGTTAGTATAGAAAGAATGTATACAAGATATATTCCATAAGTATTACATGAATAGATGAGATATATAACCAAAATATGTGCGGATTGTGATTGTAGGTGGGATTATAAATGTGATTGTGTATGACATTAATGATTACTTTTATCGTGTAAAATATTGATTTTTTTTTTTGTACAATAACCCTGTTGGATCACAAGTTCCTATAAAAGATCAAAACATTAAGAGTCTGTTTGGATAGAGATATAAACTATTATAGGATTTATATTTATTGCAGGAATTGTTGACTTTATTAATGGAATAAGAGATTTTTTAAATAACATCTGAAAGAGTGTTTCTAGTTTTAAGCAATTTTGAAAAATATCATCTCTTTTAGGGGGAAAAAAATGTAATTTTGTAATACTTTTGAAAAAGTTAATTTAAAATTTGATATTGCTTATACACTTAACAACATTTGATACGCTAGTACGATTGGCTAGCTTTTGTATTTACATAAAACTGTTTTTTTGCAACTAGACAAAAAAGGACAACTTCTTGCAGATTTCACACAGGGGTTGCTTCCACCGGAATCAGTTTAAACACGGTGTTCGAAAAAAATCAGTTTTATAATCCCGTTATCAAACGTTGCTTTAAAAACGAGTTTAGATGAAATATGATTTCTATGAAAGTAGAATATCCGAAATCCACTCAAACCTGTTTCTCCACAGATCGACTGAGCCAAATTTGCTTTCATAGACATTCTTACAAACATCACAAGTACCATGTTATTTCCCCCCAAGCACAACCAGAACATCAAACACACAAACACTATATATATATATATATATAGACAACACGATGATCATTCAAGATTAGTGTGCCGTGACCTAATCTCCTCCTCCGACTGCCCGAGCTCCTCCGCGAGCCTCCAAACCACCATCTCAAAAAGCACGAACATCGCCCCCTCATACAAGCTCCCCATCGGCAGCAATCCCCCTCCTTCCCCTTCCGCCATGGTCCGCCCCGCCAGGTACGCCACCGCCGTCGCCTCCCGGCTGGCCGACCCGCCGGGCCGGGCCGTGACCACCACCACACGCGCGCCGGCGGACCGCGCGACGGCGCAGATGGCGTCGACGGTGGGGAACCCTCCCGGGCCGGCGGAGGCGAGGAGGAGGTCGGTTGGGGTTATGGGAGGGGCGGTGACGTCGGCGACGCAGTGGGAGGGGAGGCCGAGGTGGGCGAGTCTCATGCAGAGGGCCTTTAACATGAGGCCTTCGCGGCCCACGCCGTGGACGAAGACGCGGCCGTGTTGGGAGGCGGTTTTGGTGATTTCGGAGACCAGGACGTCTAGCGCGGGTGGGTGGGAGGGGTCGGTGGTGGAGAAGACGGAGCTGATTTGGTTGCATATGTCGGTCGCCATGGAAGCCGATGTGGGGGGCTCGCTCTTCGCTGCCATGGCTGAGGGACTCACTCTGCCTCTCTCTCTCTCTCTCTCTCTCTCTATCTGTCACTTTGTTTTTTGTTTTGGCTAAGATGGGAGTGTTTTTGGTGAGTGGAGTGAGTGTTTCATCTGTTCTGACCATACGTGATGAGTGGCGTGTATCCCCAAGAAACTTGAGTCCGGAGTCCGGATCTAGTCCTAAAAGGATACGACATAGTCAATGAATCAAACTGCACAACCAATGGTTTAATACTGTGTCATTTTTATGCAGTCTAATCATTAGATCGTGTAGTTCAATTAATTAGCAATGCAGTTTGAAATTAATGATACCAGACCTGACTAGATACGAATTCAACGAACGTTGGGTGTTGAGAGTTGTTAGATTGACAGGCTTGGTCAGGTACTCAACAACACTGATTTAAAACCAGACTTGACTCGGCTGGTTGAATGATTAAATAAAATCTTCACTTGTTTTGAATTCTGATTTGGTTTGTTCTCAAAATTAATCCACCAGTTGAATTCGACTGATTTCTTTTCTTTTCATAGAAAGTGTAATTAATTGCTTGTTAAAATATAAAATCTAATAAAAAATTATATTTTATATATTAAAATCATATTATGATGTTTAAATAAAAACTTAAGAAGTTTTAAAATTAAAGATTTGATAATTATGCAAGGATTTTCTAAAATATTTTATGTTTGATAAATTTATTTATTTAATAATAATAATTAATATTTTTATTACTTATGATAATACCACAGTTCAAATCCGGTTGATTCAACGGTTATACTAATGACCCTTAACCCGTTCATCTTTTCGGTTCAATGAACGATTCAATTTTTAAAACATTGCTTATCAAAAAAGAACGGTTTGTTAAAAAGTCAACATGGCATGGTATAACATGACATGTTAAGAGTGGGCAGGGGCATTTGTATGCCATTCGGCATGTTAGGTCGTTCGAGCACAATACGTTTAACAGCACGACACGACATATACGACCGTCCATCTCGACTAACATGGCAACAAATACAATGCATATAATATGAAAAATGTTACACAGTCCACTGTAGTTTCTCCTGCAACCCCCTCCATCTCCACGTCAATCAGATCTCAGTGCGATGTGATTTTTCTTATTATTTTATTCATTCACCTTTTCTTTTTAAGCTCATACAATTTATTAGAGTATTATGTTATATTTTTTACAAAATACACACCTCACTAAGTGATATATACTTTTAAAAATTAAGGGTGTGTATGTGCATAAACATAAACATAAATGGAAACTAAAGGAAAATGAAAGAATTTGAGTAAAAGGGAAATTGACGGAAAAAAAATATTTTTCCTTTGACCAGTTTATATGGTGTTTGTGTCTGTAACAGAAAGTGATGAAAAATAAAAACTGCTGTTTGTGCCTGTAATGAAAAATATCAAAAAATAAAAACTGTTATTTGTGCCTATAATGAAAAATAATTTTAATCAACAGATCCAACTATTGAAATGATTAATATCTCTAACCAATAAACCCCAATGAAAAGCTAATTTTTTTAATTTATTCTACTTATCCGCCCCACAAAAAAATAAAAAAAACTCTAATCATCAAAATATCACATTTTCATCACCCTTTCAATATTTATCATAATGTATTCTACTGCTCATATAACAATCCATTTTCTCAATTTTTTTCCATTGGGCTTCAATTCATTCAAACAAAAAAAAACCACACACACAAAACACTTGTACGATTGGTCCTAAAAAAAAATCAAACCAAAATCTAGATCTAAGATTTAAGTTACATATAATAAGAAAAAATAAAATAAATAAAACCTAGGTTTATTCAACAAATAAAAAAAATAAATCACAAAAATGGATCTAAGATCTCAATCTATATAGATTAAGCAAAAATAAAAAATACCAAAAAAATTCTATATCCGTTCAATATAATTATTTTTGTTGGTGTAGAGAAATTCTCATTTTCTTTCACTTTCCCTCCTCTAGGAAAATTTTTTTCCCTCGATTCTAATCAGACAAAATAGCAAAGAGAAAGTAAAAGAAAGTTTTTTAAGTGGTCAAAGGGAAAATTTTTATTTCCATCAATTTATCTCACTTTCCATGTGATATAAACACACCCTAAAAAGCGTGAACTGCATTTGAGGTTGACAAACGGGTTGAGCCTACCATTTTTTTTAATAGCGGATATGAAGGATTTTTTTATTCATGATCAATTAAATAACAAATTTTTTATTATTATGTTTTTCAACGAGAGTAAATAAAAGCACAACCAACTAAAATATGACTTATTCTTTATCTATACCGGAACATTAATCTACCCGAGAATTGGTTAAGTCGCTACCCAAATGGAGGCTAGCTGGATCATGTATAAACAATAAGAGCAGGAAAATTAACCTGAACATGACATGGTAGCTCAATGTTGACAACAAAACTTGCAACCACGGGTTCAACTCCCACCAATTGTCTAACAAAAAGAGTTAATAGTCTGAATTTCGAGTTGTTCTTTTCAGTGTGTGCTAGTTCATACAGGGATTTTTTTTTTGAAGAAACGGTAGGCATACGCCCTTAATGCAATGAGGGACTTAAAGAGGAGATCCAGTTGGGGTAAATGTGAATGGAAATAGATAGAAACCTGTTACAACAGTGAATGGTACCGTTCTATAAATATAACAGAAACATTGATCATCATCATTAGAAGAGTGCATATGAGAAAATACTATTTTTTTATGGTTCACATTGCAGTTTAATCAAATAATACTTCTGATTCACATAGGACTGGAACAAGCTGAATTCATATTACTGGAAGAAATAAGATACACTAAATTGTGTCAAAACTTTCAACAAAAAACAAAGTGCAAAGGAACATGTCGCCAGAGAGCATTAGTTAAGTTGACGGACCTTTCTAAACTCCATTGCGGGGAAAAGATTGCCGCTTCTGTGGTTGACCCACATCTTCACCTTTCCTGAGGTCTATTTCCCCCATTTCACCTGTGAGGGAGGATGCTGAATTGGATCTCTCCACTGGTTGACCACCATTCTCATCATCCACCTCATCGTCCAAAAGGGAACCCTTCTGCTGGAGTTCCTTCACCTTTAGGAACTCATCATAATGAGCCTTCCTGTGCTCCCTAAAACTCAAACTATTTCGATCTGTTTCCGAATCTGAGACATCTTAGCAAAAGCACCCACAACATTTTGTCAAAATCTAGAATTTCTCCTATAATAAAAGGAAGCACAATTTTTCATAATCAAATAAATATTTCATTTTCTTTCAATGCAACACGAAGTTATCACTGGCTCTACTTGAGTAGAGGGTGATCTAGAGAATGAGATCGCAGAAATAAACATTCTAAATTTCCCTAACATTTTTGTAACACAGTGATGACCAGGGCAGGCCAGTCATCACTGGAATAATCTAATTTGATTGTGTGCTGGCTCACGATGTTGGTTGCTATCGACATTGGTGGTTTCTTATTTTATTATTCTTCTCAGGGGCTAGGTATGTAGATTTCACATCTACTGGTGTGCATACTATTCTCTGTTTTGGTTTTTCCAATTTGGGATTGTACTCCTGTCTTTTCTTAATGAATGGTGGTAGGATCCCTACAAATCTCTCTCTCAAAATAAAAAAAATTAAAAACACACTGATTTCTTTTACTGTTTTCACATCCCACATAAGCTTTAGAGCAAAAAATTCCTTCAAGCCCAGAAAATTTGATTTCAGAACATGAGCATAATAGAAGCAGTATGATGCTTCATATCATTCAGAGAGGTGTGCCATCCTCCACATACCCCCAAAAACCCCAGAAAAAATAAAATAAAAAATAAAGGCGCTCCATCCAGCCATCCAAGTACATCTGATAGTTTTGGGGGCTCTAGCACTTTCAATTATTAATAGGTGCCCACTAGTAAACACAGGGAACCTTAATCGCACTGACAGAATGACTGCCTGAACAGGATATTCTTGGAACCAGGGTTGCAACAAGCAACAAAAAAAGGGGGGGCTTTAAATCCACCCCATTAGATCTTCATCCCACCCCATTTATGTATAGAAAAACTGTTCTATGTTTCTGTGAGAGAGACCCTATCACACCCCATCAACACATGAAGTCCAAATCGACACTGCGTATGTCGAACACTGAAAAAAGCTTCTAAATCACCACCATCACCCTCTTGCAAACGTTCAACGATGACATTTTCTAAGATTTCTAGGTTTCCCCTGATTTTAGTTCACCTGTGGGTGGTAAATGCAAGGGAGGATGAGGATCAAAACCAACATAGTGGCTCTTGGCTGCAAAGAATGCCTTATGCTTTTGGAGAGTGGAAAATCAACTGCGATGAGGACTCTCCATGATGCATTGACAAGGTGTGGTATTTTTTGACCGGGAGAAAGAAAACTGAATTCTAAGTGGAGGGTTTTGATCCAAGATGTTGGTTGGCTTGGCAGAGGTTCTACAGAACCTATCAGAGAATCTTGTTGAAGTTCTTCTTCGCCAACTCCATTCAAACACGTGAAGTTTCAATGGGGCAGGGAGGAGGCAAAGCGAACGGGAGGAGGTAGCTCAGTGGGGGAGAGAAAAGAGGAAAAAAGGGCTGTGGAGTGGGTTTGTAAACATCAGGGTTTAACATTTAAAAACAAAATGAACACACAACGAGCAGGTAAACCGGAGGGGGAGCAAAGGTGGGGAGAGTGTGAGAGAGCTGTCAAAAATGCCTTGAGTGGGGTTGTGAAAGAATATTTTCCTGTGTATATTAGGGGTAGGTTAGAAAACTTTAAAAATCTGTTTGGGGCGGGGAAGAAAACGGGGTGGGTTAGGATTACAAAGGTTGGTAATAGTCCCCCCCCACACCAAAAAAAAAAATTCTCCTAACAATTATACAAGAGAAATTATCAAGGGTCATCATCCATGATGGCTATATTCAAGATGAATGGTTTACTACCGTTATAACAGCTTTTAGAGGTGTCAACCTTATATTCTTTTTTGGCTTATAAATCATTGATGAACCAAGCTACTAAGATTCATGATCCAAACAAGATTTTCAATGTATGACATTGATATGTGACCCCATTCGGCCAAGAACATGATTGTCAGAAAATTTTTATATATGAGGTTTTAAGTTTCTGTTGCAGTTATCACAAAAAACCCCCCTATCTAAATCAAAACATGTGAAATAAGAGGACTTATTGAACATTATGACTCCTAAGCAAATAATATAACATGACTGAGAATGGTATGCCAACTGTCAGTAAATGATTGACTAAAAAGATCCATTTTCTTAGAAACCTGATAAATCACTAGCATATTAATAACAAGTTTCACAATCTGTAACAAAACAAGACTAAGAATGGTAGATGAAACAGTATATGAAATAGGAAAATAACCATACAACTTAATAACCAATCACCTTCATCTTGTTCCATGGCATCTGCCTCATCCTCAGAAGAGGTCCAACCACCAGTTTTCCCAGGATGAGAGCTTGAAGAAGCCATATCATTCAAAGCAACCATTATAGCCTCTGCATGTTTAGTGTTAGCCAGACACTCATCGAAGGCCCGTAAGGGTGACATAGAACCTATATAATTCATTCCCATTACGATCAGCCAAGTTAGAACTTCCTTTGAATAAAACTCGGGAGACAAATGACAAAATAGAGGCAGAACTATACCATCTTCATCAATCATAGGGTGGTAAGGAGTCTTAGGCTCATTTATTTTTTGCCTGACTGGTTTAGTTGCCTCAATTTCATCCAAATTAGCCTCATCCCATCTTACACGACTCCTGATATCAAGCAGCAGATAAAAACAGAAAATAGCATGCATCAATGTGAATTCATCAAGAGGTAAAATGTAGGATGACGAAACAGTCCCAGATCCTTTCTTTTAATGATAGAACATTGCCATGGCAATGCTAACATAAAACCATATCACGACCATAAAATGATGAAATTACATGGGGGTAACAATCATGAAATTATATATATCTCTACATATTTTGCTATCTCTAACCTATTTGATGCCCTAATAATATGTGGACAATTGGACATGAGAAAACACACCAGACAATAATGTAACTACACTTCTACTCATTATATTCTAAAGAAATTGTCTTAAACTGATACCATTCTAATTAACAGGGAAATAGTTCTGGAAAAGAACACTACTTGAAAATTGGCAACAACATGTATTTTTATGATTGCTGTATTATGGCACATTAAAAAATTGTTGTAAATATTATCCATATCTGTGCAGTTAAAAAGCATGAGCAGAGTAGTCATTTATGTCAAACAGGACCTGCATGGTTTAGAATGCATAATCACACCATGAATATTAACTAATATCAACAAGCACTATGTCATATGTATGGCAAGTTTCATAAATTGAATTATGATCCATCATCATTTTAAGTTAAATTAATCAGGCTCTCAACCTCATATACACATATAATTAACGCCAACTTCTTCAATATTATGATCATGTAGTTAAAATAACTTAAGACACAAGATAAAATCTCAACACCAACAACAACACAGCTTACTTCCTACAGGTTTAGAGTCGACTTATGGATCCAATTACACCATGATTCCCCATCTTCAGTGTTTTTTTTCCTATTCAATACCTCAAATTACATTACAATTACTGGTTCGTTCTTAGGCTAGGGCCTAGACCTGAGAAATTCAAGAGCAAAATGAATTTCAGCAATCAAGTACTTGTATGGTTGGCTGCCTATTTGCATCATACAAGAGAATAAAGGAAATTTTTGAAATTGGACAATCACAACAGCAATTCTGATAATAGGTGAGGACATTTTTGTTCACACAGGAATCAATAGGATAGTTAATCTAAATGAAGAAGGTTAAAAGCTCAAGGTCTAATGCAAGTTATGGGTAATCGACGAACAATATTGTATAGCATTTATCAACAAGACATCAGATTATATAGAGACATTATGGAGCACAGCTAGTCTTATATGGCAAGAACTTCTGCATCAAAGATTTTCCAATACAGCTAGTTATATGATTTCATTTCATGAAAAATGGCATATGTTCAACCCAACTTTCCATTTAAAATCTGAGTATACTGCTATAATATATAATATTTTAATAAACAATACAGACTTGAGATGTGCAATCAACACTAGTGCATATATATGTGTATCTTTATATACACACATATATATGAAGGAAAAAAAAACAATCAGAGGATTAAGTGGCCAAAAACCCTCTTATAATAATGCTAATACCTTGTTTTCTTCTTGTCCATTAGCAGGCGTCAAAAGATAATCCCACTGAAGAACCTATACCATACAGAGTTAATAATTGACCACCGGACTCATAGTAAGGAAGATTGTCTAAAATATTCAAGGAAGAATAAACACAGAATATGTTAAGAAAACAATATTTATAATCAACCAGGAAGGAAATTAAAATTCATCGGCAAGGGATTGAGAGAAAGCAAACAACTAAAACTGTTAATGTCATCTCACAGCATTAGGGGGCTGTCATCCTTCCTGGTTGTTCCCATGGTCTAAACATAAATTGTGTTTTGTCCATTTGGTCCATTTGTTAAAACTTAAAGAAGTGGCTTGCAAAGGCTACTTCGGGGTCCTTATGTGGAAGTGATTTTCCAATTAGCAATCAGATCCGCTTTGGTTTCTAGGTCTGATTCTTAGCAATAAGTGAGCAGTTAAACCTCCCGAAATAATTAGATCCAGATAATTGTCAGTCAACATACCTGGATATCCATGTACATCCAGGGTTTCAGTGTTGAAATTGTTAAATTGGAAATATACGTACAGGATATGACCCTATCCTCACCATATAACAATCTTGTCATGTTGTATTAGCTATAAAAAAGATAAAACAATCTTTTGAATTAAAAAACATTGCATTCCCAATTTCCCATATATGTCTCATGGAAAATAAAGGTCTAAAAAAATTGCGTCAATGAACTTCGCCAAGATGCACATCAATGCTAGACATTCATATCCATCACTTATCAATAAGAGGGAGGGAATGGTCCTCATTATTAGGCATGAATGCCTTATGTGGGAGTGCTCAATCCATTGAAGATCCGTTGTTTTATGTTGTTGCTCACGCTTGACAAGGTCCTAGCCAAGCAAATCGACCAAGATGAACTCATGAGGAAGCAAGAGACTACCTCTTTTTCAGCTGTTCCTTTAGTTTGTGGATTTGGCAAAAAATGGGCTATGCTCTAGCTCCCAATGTTCATTCAGTGACCTTGGGAGCATGTGGAAATGATTCCGAAAGAGACCGAGAGAAACGATTGGAGTAATCTCACTAAATTCTAATGGTTGATTCCCCACACAGTGTGTTGGAGCATATGGATTATGCGCAACAATAGTCTTTCCCAACACAAAAGGTGTTGTAGAGAACACTTGGGTGGTGATCACCTCTCTCCTTAAAAGTTGGGTAATTCACATATTAGGTATGGACAAACCATCTACTATTATAGGTAATTCTTGGTGCATGACCGAAGCTGCTCTGAGAGGCAAAAGGTGTAGATGCTTCCTTTGATTCTCTCAGGGTATGTGGAAGGCCGGGAAGGCTTTGAAGCCAAGGGGTGACTTAAGCCACAAAATAAAAGTTAATGAGTCCTTTGTCCCTGCAGTCGTTTGGGCGATATAACTTACTAGGAATCAAGCTGTGTTTAGAGGTTCAAGGGTGTATTCCGAGAACTTTGGGAGATGGTTGTAAACTTTATCAAAGTTTGGGATACGATCCTTGTGGGTGCATCGCAGGTACTCTATTCTAGGGGCAAATTTTCTATTGAGGAGTAATTTTGAGTTTTGTTTTTTGGCCGTGTGTTGTTAAAGCTCTTCTCTCTGTGGCCTCTTGTAGATCTCTTTGGCTGAAGCTTTCCGGGCATTTGCTCTTATAGTAATACAATTGGAGCTCATGCCTACCATGTTTTCAAAAAAAAAAAAAAAAATTCTTGGTGCATGGTGTGAGGAATCGGGGATCTACTCTATCAGGAGATGTTTCATTTCTAATATTTTACCTTTAGTTTGCTTAGTTCTTATGTTTGGGGGGCTTCTTTTATTTAGAAGATTGCTCCTATCAAGTTAAACTAAACCATGGACAATAATATAGATCCTGTTGTATGCTTTCTAGCATCCAACCCTCATCCCTATTCAAGTTTAAGTGTGAAGAGAGTATAGTTCGTTTTTCCTATTTGATCCTGTTAGAATTCTTCATTAGACATCATTAAATCCAAACCCATAAAAAAGGAAACGAACAACCCTCCCAAATTTCTCACACTACAGATGCCAAAATATACAAATTTGTAATAATGTCAATTCGGGGCTCCCCTTAGAGGCAACATAACCTCCTGTGTTCCTGAAACTTGCGGACACCCTAAATTCAATCGATTCATCATTTACATTAAATCGACGTCATTGAATCATTTTCAATAAATGCCCTAAATAATCATGAAATTCTATGATTCACACGCGTAATCAAAGAGTGGCTCATATACAACAAATAAAATTTCAAACAAAACCTTGAAACCACATTAATGACACCTTGATCAAATCTCTAAAAACAAAAAAATCCCAGAAACAGAGAAGGAAACAAAGCATACAACGCAAGCTTGAAGGAGAAGATTTTCCGTACCCACAAAGGACGAGATGCAAATCAATGGCTTCTCTTCTGCGATTCCTCTTCGATCGAGAGAGAGAGAGACTAGTTCCGCCCTTTTATTATTCGTTTTTTTGGGTAATTAACACTTTTAACCCCTGAAAATTGAATATTTACAAACATAGCTCCGTCCGTCGAATATTAACAAAAACTAGTTCCGTTGACCCGGTCAGTGTTTCCACGTCAGCGCTGGCCATTTTTTTGTGTGTGTTTATACAGAAGATATACCGTCTCCAGGAGACGGTATATATATATGCCGTCTACAGGAGACCGGTATGTATATGTTATGTCTCCACTTTATAATTTTACCATTGAAGACAGTATATATATATGCCGTCTATAGGAGATGATATATATATATATATATATATATATATATATGCCGTTTATAGGAGACGGTTTATATATGTACCGTCTCCATTTTATAATTTTATCATTGAATGTTTGCTTTATATTAAATCAAGCTTCCTTTGTACAGACGGTAGAGAATATCTTTGCATTGTCATTTCTTGTAAAAGATGGTTATGTTGAAATTAAAGTTGAGAAAAATTGATGCAGACATCATAATCATACAGTATATGGACGGTCGAGATCAAATGGAACAAAAAGAAGAAAGTTGATTGATCGGGAGCACCGTGACTTCAAACGGCAATAACTTTTGAACTGTAAATCAGAATCGCTATGCCACTCGCCATTTTTCGGAGCGTTCTGAAATCGTTTTGGAGGTCAAATCGACGGTTCAAAATTATTTTTACTATTTTTAGGTTATTTTGAGTTTGTTAGGAGTCTACGAATTCGTTATTTAGATCGAATTAGTGTCGTACATAAATAATGAGTAGTTGATAATTTATCAGAAAATGATTCAGTCTTTGAAAAATGTTCACCCAGAAAGTTGAGAAGGCTTGACTGCTAAATCAGTGGTAATGAAATATAGTGATTGAACATATATGAAAATTATATATGAATTTTAGTTAAGTTGTTAAAGCATGATTTATGATGTATTTTAACAAAAACAAAAAAAAACTATGGATGAAAAAATTACATGTTGGAGATGACATAAATATATGCCGTTTGCAGGAGACGACATATATACATGCCGTATCCTGTGCATTTTTCCTCTCCTGAGATCTCGGTTGTTTAAAAAAAAAAACACTGGAGACGGATTATATATTATAATTTCTCACTGGGGCTAGTTTTTGCTCATATTTGAGGGATAGAACTATTTTTGTGAATATTCATTTTCCTGGGGTTAAAAGTGCTAATTATCCTTTCTTTTTTTTTTTTTTTTTTGGTTTTGTTATGACTTCTTGTTTTCCAATTATACCCCTACAATGTCTCCGCATTTTTTCATGTTTGACTTGTGATAAATGGGTAGGGGTATTGTCGGTATTATACGTGCGGCGGGAGCGTCGAAAATGGGCCCAAACGAAAGAAAGAAAGAAAGATCTCGATATTCTTCGTTTCTTTTTTGATTTTTTTTTGCTTTCAATCGTCACTTCGAAGCGATCCACACCTGAAGATCGTCTCCGTTCGTTTGTACCCTCTCCGACGGAATCCCCCAATCGGAGTGGTAAACACCGACTTATCTTCAGATCTCCTCGAGATTTTTTTTTTGGGGGTAAATCAGTCGTTCAGTCAATAGATTGGTTAGATTTCGAATGCCTTTTGAATTAAACGCATTGATCTGTCGTTGTGTAGAAACATATGGTGTTTTCATGGGATATAATTTGGAATGGGTAATGCTGTTTGGATGCATGAGATATGCCTGCGTAAACAAGCGCCAGATCTGAAGCCCTACTTTCTGTTTGGCATCCAATAAAAACCTGTTGAGCGTCATTTGATGATGGATCTTAATATCTCATGTGACGCAGATTTTGTGCATCTTTGGTGTTCATTTTGGCTTGTTGCCTCTATGACTGCATCTTTGAAATCACTGAATGATAGTTGAGTCGGCTTCTTGCGGATTCGTCATTGAATTGCTTTCATTCAAATGAATTGTTTTGATTCCTCTTGTCAAACCCTCTATCTTGTGTAAAATGACATCCTGAATATAACTATAACTCAGAAATTATGGCGGTTTAGTCACATTAGCACTTTATGCTCGGCGAAAAAGGGGTATGGACTGCAACTAATACTTCATCGAGTGTCTGTTCACCTTCACAATATAATACTCATCATGATCAATTATCTTTTATGAGTTGATTTATTAGCTATTATGATTCATTGTCTCCATTTATTGTTGTATTTGTTTGTTAGTGGGATTTACTTAATCTGTATTGTTTTCAGATTGATTTTTTTTTGCCCAGGTTTTTGAGATGATAAGTGGAGTGCATGTCCAGTTTATCACTGCTCGGGCCTCTTTCATAGACCCTTGAGCATCTTGTGGCAGAAACTCCAGCGGAGTGAAGGAACAACACTGAAGAAATGTTCTCCTTGTTTTATGGACTCTGGAAGTATATCTTCAGTAAGACAGAGTTCCATGTTCTTATTCTTGGAATTGACAAAGCTGGGAAAACTGTAATTATCTCTTCTCATTTTGTTGTTATTTCACGTTGAATGTTATAATTAATTGCTTCAGGTGATCTGTTATAGAGTTTCACTTCTGCTTTTGGCATGGTTGGTGGTTTTATGTGTTTGTCCTGGTCAATTTGTTTTAATCAGTAAACTTGTTTTCCCCAGTTATGGGTTCTTATTTTTATTACATATGCATATAATTTCTCTGTCAATCCATTTTTGTACTTTGCATATTCTCGGGTAGTTGTGTGGGGGTTAGGGATGGGGATTGGGTCTTTGCATGTTAGTCCATAAGCTATTGGCAAACGAGGATCAACTTCATATCAGCAACGCTGTCCTATCTCAGGGAGAAAATTTGGTGCAAGGAGAAAATTCTTATTGGATAGTAAAGAATGAGCATATATTCCAATATAAGAAGATATATTTCGAGAATATTTGGGAGGATTTCTCTCTGCTTCTCTGGGATTGGGTGTATGCCTTAATGGAGAGGAGATTCTATCAAGTCCCAAGGGGGTTTTGTTGTGTTGGGGGAATTTGTGTCCTTTACATTGGGGGTTTTAGTTGTTTTTCCTTTTTGGACTTTGCTTTGATTGTTGTTCTTTTGCTCTTTGTTTAGTTTTAATTTCGGAGATCCCTCATCTCCACATCTTGTTCGGGGGTTTTACTTACTTAATAGAAGGCTCCCATCTACTTTCATAAAAAAGGAGAAAACTCTAGTTAGTGGGGAAGATTTACAGAAGACCTTTTTTTGATCTTAATAATATACATTTATGCTTGTGAATTTCGTCCATTTTATACATGGATAGGTGTGTGCACCATTGGTATACCTGAATATAAATACCATGCAGTTACTGTTTGTATATATAGTGCGGCACTTCCTAAATATCTGCCAAGATGAACATCGCACAGTTAATTGTGGTCCACTAATCTTCTCCCAAATTTGGGGGTGGGATGGGTTTGTTAAATCTCAATCTTATCAATAGGGCTATGTTAGTGAAGTTGTTTTGTTTGCTGGATCATAATGCAGTGTGGGACCAGGTGTTGAGGACAAAATGTTTTAGAAACAATAGCTGTTTGGAGCTGGTACCAACACATTCCTATAAATTATCAAGAGTTTTGAAGAACCTATGCAAAATGGCTCCTCTCATTTATGGGGATTTGGGAGTTTAAATTGAGAGATGGGACTTGGATCTATTTCTGGAGGAACAAGTGGCTTCAGAATCAAAGCCTGACACAGAGGTTTCCTAATCTCTTCAGAATTGCACCATGTCCTATGGTTCTATTTAAACTCATGATGGTGTTGTTTCCTGGTTCCATAGATTCAATAGGGACCTCTATGAAGGTGAATTACAAGATTCTCATTCTTGGGTATTCTTTAATTGGCATGACAGACCTCTTCGATGAAGGGGAGATATTGTGGAAGAATAGAAAAAAGGCTGGGTTTTTTTTTTCTTTGAAATCCTTCTATAAAAATACTCTCTTATTCAACTCTAACCCCCCGTTTGTGTAACGGAATAGACGAGTATAAGGGCGGTATAAGGGTGGTATAAGAATGGATAAGAAAAATAGTTGTTTGTTTGAAGGGTATAACTTGGTATTACTAAGCCAGTTTAAACGAGTATAAGAGAGTATAACAATTCTAAGCAACCCCTAGGATAAGCTATACTCACCTTATCTATTCCCATGGGCCCACATGTCAAATCAATTTTTTACACCTCATCACATCAAATCACCTATCAACACCTCTTACACATCAAATGTCAAATCAACTTTTTTACACTTTATTTATATTTTATTCTTTATCAAACAAACAACTCAACCTTTATTCTTACGTTTTCCAATGAGAATAAAAAAAATACAACCAAACAGAAAATCTTTTATTCTTGTAGATTTGTTATCTATACTGGCATAGTTATCTATCCAGAATAACTCAATTCCGCTATCCAAACGGGGGGTAAAAGTCTGGGTGGTTTACCCAAACAAAGGTTTTACTAAGAAGAAAAGGGATGCCTGAACATATGGAAGCTGTCATTTGTAACCTGTGTCAGACGGGAGGATGCTAATGATTTGTTTATCAATTACACAATCAGTTTGCAAATTTGGGACAGAGTGAGGGTTACAGTGGGGAAGAACTGTATCATGTCCAATGTGGCTTGATGTGATGAATAAACCACCATTGTATAATTGGTCTGTAGTGATCTATTTATCTCTTAAGCTAGAAGAAACTTACGATTTATTTGCATATTAAATTTAGGTTTTTGTTTTATTAGACAGCATTACTGTAGGTGTATCTATGTAAATAGACAAAGGCTTCTCTGATATACATTTTTTAATTTGTTACTGTATTGCAGATTCATATTTCTCCGCCTTACTCAAATATCTACTTTTAAGGCAGCTTTGCCATGTGAATGTTTACAGGATCTCAGGCATATATTTTCTAATGTGCAGACATTGCTAGAGAAGTTGAAAACTATATACTCAAACCTGGAAGGACTCCCTCCTGATCGGATTGTTCCAACAGTTGGGCTCAATATTGGACGCATTGAAGCATCTAATGCAAAACTTGTCTTCTGGGACTTGGGGGGTCAGGTATGCCTTCCCAAATCAAGAACAATTTTACTAAAGAAGTCTAGAATTAGTCAAAAAAATATAGAAGTCAAATTGTCTTTGGCGGTTGAGGTTGATGCACTAGTTAATTTGCTCTCGTCTAACAGTTCATTTACTAATTTCTTGTTTCACTTGTTTTGATGAAGGATGCAACTGAATGAAAGATCAATAAGTTTTACTGTAGCATGTTATTTGATGGATGATATAAAGTCTCTGTAGCTATAAGAAAAACCAATTTACAAACTTCACATATGGCATCCACCTTTTCTTACTTCTCCATAAACCCGGATGATAAAGTATGTAATTCTTCAAGAATACTTTCCATACCTCATGGAACTTCTACTTGTAGTTTTACTTGCATGATGTAACCATTCTGTGCCCCAGCAGACCCAAATTTCATCATTTAACGTCTTGGTGTCATGATGGTCACATCCCACATTGAGATCATGAATGGTTACGTTATACTTGAGTAATGAAACTTAGCCCCATTTCATTTGGGGGTAAACCCCATGTAAGAAGAGAAAATGGAATTAAACACTAGTTTATATAATTGATTATTTTCATCAAAGTTTCTACCTATTATTTTGTATATGTCAATTAGTTTATAGATTATAATTATAGTATGTCAATTAAACATCATCTAGGCTCGCAAAGGAAGTTAAGTACCTGACGGCCTCCTGGGCACCTAAACAACTGTGCAAAAGATATTCCTATCCCAATTTAAACGGGGATTGAAGTACTTCGGTCCTTTTATAAGGTTCTAGGATTTTGTGGAGTTTTTTTTTTTTTTTACCATAATGGCAGATTATGTCTAATTTTTTTATATAATAATTACAACTTTTTATTTTGAGAATACTTGCTAAGAACATTCAATGAATGTCTGAAGAAGTACTGACAATTCGGGAAAAAAATTATGTTGCTAAGTATATGAATACCATCTGGATGAGGTGGAAGGGAGGCTAGAGAATGAGTGGGAGCAAGGAGCTGCTGCTGAGCATGTTATCAACCATTACTAAAAGCTGATCCATTGATAAATAAATATGTGCAATCAGATCATTTCATGGATAAGAGGTGTTGCTTATCTTTCTAAACTCTCATATGTTGTTTTTCACATTTGAATTTGCAATTGCAGATTGGTCTTCGCACAATATGGGAGAAGTATTATGATGAAGCACATGCTATAATTTATGTAATTGATGCTGCTTGTCCTGCACGGTTTGAAGATTCCAAGTCAGCATTGGGTTAGTAGGGTTGATTTTTGTTCAAATTGATCCCAGCATGCTATTGTAGAGAATCTAGAGATTCTAGCAAAACAGTTACTATATTTAGGAGTACAATTTGAAGAGAATATCTCCTCTTGCTTATTGACATCTTACTAATATCTTTTGTTTGATTATTAGAGAAAATGCTTCGTCATGAGGACCTACAAGGGGCACCACTCCTCATACTAGCAAACAAGCAGGTGAGATTACTTTATTACCACCTTCTGCAATCATTTTTGTCCATAATTGCTAGCCCTAAACTTTGCACATTTGGTTCACTCTATATATTTAATATTGTTCATCGTGTGTTTCTCACTTAGTAATGTTGTGAAAAAAACCAAGTTACCGAGTGTTAATACATTTGTGTGTCAAACTTATGCATTCAAAAAGTTTAGATCTTGATATGTTCAATAGTGTTTTTGAGAAGAGATAGGAGAATCTTGTCAATAGAAACCCCTGAAGAGAAGGAGACGAGGGATCTCCTTACAAAAGAGAAAGTGGAGGAGAAAGAAAAAAATACAAAAACCGGGAACTACCTCTTTACATGACTAACCACCCAAATTCAATCACCCAGACCACGATAAGCTATAAGAGATGAAATCAGTAAATCCTCCAATAAAGAGGAATAGCCCGAACAACCTCACCCTATTTAACAGATCCTCCAATCAATGAAGGAGACTCCTCCTCCAGTATGATAGTGACCCAATCTTTAAGCATAGAAGAAATTGTTGCCCATGTGTTCTCCCAATATAGTTTAGCTTGATGATTTTTTATTTGAAGGATTTTGAACTACAAATCCTCTAAACCTTTCTTTGTATTTAGAATTTAAAATTCTGAATTCCTCAATTGGAGGTTGAAATTTCAGAATTTTAAAATCAAATCACAACCATTTCCCCTTCTTTTAAATCTTTAACATGTGTTTTCACGTATCCCAAAAGAGTGCAATGCATTTTTTATATAAAAAAATCCATTTAGATTAATTACATGTCAAATCCCAGAAAATGTAATAGTTGCCAGAAATCCTCCATTGACTTCAGATCATTAGTGTTTATAAAAAAAAATGCTAGTTTTGCCTTTAGCAGGGGTGACTAAGAAAGTAATATACTGAACCCTGCTGAGCCAAACCTGAAGGAAACCTGACTTCTAGTCGGGCCGGTCTTGGGTGCTTGACCTCAGTTCAGGATGGGCTCAAGTGCTCAAATTTAACTATCAAAACCTGAATGATCTGAACAAATATCAAAATTAAGAGTAAATATTCTGTTTTGAAATGTGTGGTTGTTTGCGAAATCCTTTGCAAAACCTACTAAGTTAACCCGTCACTTGTTCCAAGAGAAAAATACCAAAGGTCGAGACCGTATTCACTATTCAGCCAGCTTCATAATTGACTAGGGTAGGTTTTGTGCAAGAGCAAGTTGCGTGTAATTTGAAGGGGGGCAAATTCGTGGTCGAGGAGTGACATAGGTGATTTTGATTGCAAATTGTAGATACATTTTCTATAGTTGGCAGATTTGTCCAGGGGGTTTCCATTGTCAGATGGGGAGGGAAAAGGGGGGCTTCAACATTGGGTGGTAGGGGTGTTGTTTTCAGTGGGGATTCGCCGTCCGAATGGGGGGGGGGGGGGGGGGGGGGGGAGAGATACATCGGGTTGGGGTGGGTGAGAGGATGGGAGGGAGGGGTTTTGCGGGTGTTGATGGTGTTTTTTTTAAATTGTTTTCAAGCAAATTTTTTAGGTCATCCTGTCGATGGATCTTGACTGGACTGCCAAGGTTTGTCTGCATGGTGCACCCATTCCCGCATGGTCCGCATTGAATTAATTATCATCATATATATAATCATATTTTGCCACATCATCATATATAACCCATGGAACATATATATAATCCTACCATTTCAATATTTGTCGTCTCACTGTTTGTATCAATATTCCATGTCTGCATCCATGATTCATAGGTTCATATACAATATCTGTAAATTTATTATTAAAAGGACTGAATATGGAGATAAAATTTTGGTTATTGGAACACACACAATGTGTCGAGAGGAATTACCTTCCATTATTCTTTAACAATGTCATAAAATTCTTGGGGGTGTTTCTTCTTCTTCCTTTTGTTTTTTGAGAAAAATTAGACTGCCATGATTCATTAATCTGGAAACAAGTCACTTATTACACAAAAAAACAAAGGCCAAAAAAAAAAGAAAAAAAAGACACGATCCCAAGCCCGTGTGGTAGTCGAGAGCATTATCCCCTATGTATGGGACTCAATGACTCAAGAAACACTCTCTCCTCAATTGGTAACACGCCCTCCATGAATTCCACTCTTGATGCTCAGCTATTCATCTCCCGTAGCTCGTAATGAGATTTTGTGCATGCTCCCGGATTCCTTCCACACCAGGAATAGACCCTTGGAAAATGGCTTGATTTCTAGCATGCCACACCGCCCACACCACCACCAGTACCAAGGTTTGCGAAATCTTGGCCTTCTTGCTTCAATCCCATCTGGGCTTGAGCTGCTTCCCTTCTCATCAATATTCTCAATGTTTGTCTGATAACCTGAAAAGTTTGTCGCCTGTCGAAGCTTCTCCCATATATACATGGCCACCAGGCACTCACAGAACAAATGCACCGTAATCTCCATTGACGCTCCGCACGAATTTTTTTTATATTGAACTTCATCCACCAAATGATATTCACTTCTCCTCCAAAGTATAATTATCTAGGTGAGCAGCAAATAGACTGATACAGAGCACCGATTTCTGCTTCTGATAGGGTTTGTTAGGTTCTTACTATTTGCAAAGGTTTCACCATTTATGATTTTGTCTAACCTTCCTGACTAGAAAGTCCAGGTTTCTCCAGACAGCTGCTGTCATGATTTACAGAGGTGACCTAGAAGATTGACATTTTGATTACTTTTATAGTTGCTTTAACATTTCCCTGCATACCTTGTCAGTCTCTGATAAAGTACATTTCATTATCCCAGCAGCTATGGATGAATAGCTGTGTTTGTCCATAAACTGATATTCTTTTGCTTTCTTTGGTTTATCATAATTTTTCATGAAGCAGTGTTTTATAAAATTCATGACAGGATCTTACTGGAGCCGTGTCTGTTGAAGAGGTCGCCAGATATTTAGATCTCAAAGAGTTAGATGAGAGGCTGTACATGTTTGAGGCTGTTTCTGCTTATGATGGGTGAGCAGTTTCCCTATCTATTTTACCATAAATGATTCAACGAAACCCATCTCATCTATCTGGTGTTAGCTTTATGGATCAAAGAAGCACTTAATATCCTACTTACTCACAGAGGACAATCTTTCAATAATTTCTTAATTATCTAAGCATAATTTTAGCACTCTGGCGTGAAACTTGTTCGAGAGTAACCAAAAGCAATATATAACCCAACCCAGTTGGTCAATCAAATGCGTTATGTATTTGGTGGTCATGAAGATCCTGGCCAATTTTAAGTACACAGTTTGTCTGGATTTCAAGGGTCCTCCATTTAACAGTTCCCAGAGTTATGTTTGTTACTCTTCTAAGCAAACAAATCTTGAATTTATATCAATTAAGGTGCTCCTGTATGTCACACATCAGAAACATTCAGTGTGGAGGACTTTTTTGTTATTTTTCAAGTAAAATATGTTTTATAAAATTTATTAGTACAGGTGCTCAAACCGTGTGTTGGATATTCACAGGATGGGAATTAAAGGTGCTGTGGACTGGTTAGTGGAAGTCATGGAGAGAAGTAAAAGGACAGAGGCATTGAGAGCTCGTGTGGGCATGAATGGGCGTGTTTAATGGTTTTTACAGCTTCGGTGAGGAATCGAAATCCTTGTTGAGGATCCTGCTAAATGGAATCTGAGTTGTTGTATATTAATTGAGTGGCTGAAATCTGATGCCATGCAACAACATGTGGTATTCTTTTTATAGATGATTTGAGATTTTAGTCTGAATTCACATACAGGTTTTACAGCTTAACAAAGGCTTTGTTGTGTATTGGAGACTCGAGTACTGAAATTTAAGTGAGTACTGAAGTAAAAAGTGAGGGGTTGTTTTGATATTCATGTTATTTTATAAAATTTTGAAGGATGTTTTAGTTAATGTAGAACCATTTAATTATGAAGAGAGCCTTAACAAAGGACAGTATATAACAATATTTTTCTGCAGAAAGTCCATAATATATTTTTATCTACACAATATCCTACTTTTTTTTTTAACACTGGTGAGATAGATTTTGTAGAAAAGCGTTGATAAACTCAGTCCGTTTTATGCAGTCATAGTTTTACACTTTCATAGTGCAATATATCATTTTCTTTTGTAGAATTTTTTTAATGGTTTGAATCCTGAGGCTTCCAGACATCCAGCCATTGATGATGCCTTCATTATTTGAGTCTCTGAGTATTGGAAGATCAGGCTTGTAGCCCCTTACGAGATGAAAATCTATTTTTTTCAAGTGTTTGATTAACTATCTCTGTTGTGAAACTTGCAACACGTATTTACCAGATCGCCTTTGTGTGATGTGAGGGGAGGAGGATAGTCGGCTGCCCATCTATTCATATCTTGTTGGCTCGGAGGGTATGAGGGTGGATACATTCTACGACCGGCCTTTCCCATAGTTTTTCTTCCTTGGAGACATTATGGAATGCCGGGAAACAACTATGACATAGCGGGGATTGCAGCCCGAAAGCGGAGGTCATGTAGATTCTCATCCCCGCGGTACTCTGGGATGTGGTATTTTGGGCGATTGGGCACATTAGGAATCATGTGATGTTTCAGGGAGGAACCCCTTATGCGGAGAATGAATGGGAAGATGCGATAGACAGTATTAGAGCATGGGAAGGCATTGTGGCGGGGCATCCGCGGTTGAGCTCGTGAGATCATCTTTTGGTTTGAGATCAGTTGATTTCTCGTGGTTGGCTTAATCCTTGTAGAGATCTCCTCTACATGGATTCACCTTCCTTATGTTTTCTTTTAGTTTTTCACTTTGTAATTGGGCATCGTCCTTTCTATCTAATAGAAAGGCCTACTCCTACCATTTTATCAAAAAAAGTACAAAATTCTACCATTGATATTCATATCTAATATAGAGTTTAATTGTCAGAGCAGGTAAAGAATTATAAAAAAATTACTTCTAAGAACTAAAAATAATTCCCATCTGCAATAGAGCTAATTAATATTTATGTGGATCATAGTAAGAGAGTTGACACATGGAAAATAATTCCCATCTGCCATAGAGCTAATTGATATTTATGTGGATCATGGTAAGGGAGTTGATACATGGTACTGATTTAAAGTCCTGCGTGCACTCTGATGTCTCCAATGAGGTATAAGTGTAACTGAAACATGTGATTTTTCGGTGATAATTCCTGTTCTGAAAATATTCAAACATTGATGATAAATTGGTTCTCCGTGATCTTAATCAATTTGATTATCCAATTTCGCACCTGACTTGTCAGGTCAAGGTATCACTGGTTAAGAATTTAGTCACATTTGATCATTGAGTCATTACACAATTCAAAAATTGATTACACATGCCAATGAGAAGACAGACACCACATAGAAGATACCGTCCAAAAAAAACACCCACTTAATCAAATATCAAGTATCTACACTCATTATATATAAACGACCAATCTTTGTAATATCAAACATTTAAACAATGTGTTCCGCTTATAATTGCCTTTCCAACAATGACACATAAATATGAATACAATGATGACACAAGTGTATATAAACCTCTCGGAGTTTATCTAACAAGATAATCGTCTCAACATTCTAAGTGTATTTTTCTGGGTAAAATTTTTTCCCCATGCTTTGACATGAACAAGAATTATCAGACCATGAAACTTCATCCTCCATTTTTCACTTTACCTTGCCTATTTGATGAGCCATAAAGAAAACTCAACGCATACTCACTAGCAGAACCTTGTACACACATGAAGGTTCACAGTTCCCTATGACAAGAACATATTGTCCAGTTAGAATTTGCACAATGGTCTCATATTCAAACTTGGATTGCTTGTGATGCACTGGCAAGATCTGTACAAGCAATATATTGATCAATCAACAGAGAAAAAACCCTCCATGACAACAGGGATTAAGATTTTGAGATTAAAATCTAAAAATCCAGCATTGCTTATCCCATCCACAGCTCTCAGAATAACACACCAATATTTCAAACTAAAACAGTTAAAGAGAGAACTAAGGGGATGGCAATGGCAATTATAATGAAATTCACAGCCTACAACAAAAATATGTTGAAATGATGAGATGAGATTCTTGAAGACATACAGAGGTTTTCCTTTTCATAAACTTGCCAGAGGCATGTTGTAGACGGTGGCACGAGACACGTAGACCAATTTCTTGGTCTCCTTCACCCTGAACTCCACAATCGAGACCACCACCGTCCTCCCCTGCCTCAGAACTCTCCCTTCCACTTCCACAACCTCCTGTGAACATTCATTTATTTATTTAGGAAACTATACCAATAAAAAACAGGATAAACATAGAAACAGATATTTCATCTGTAGTTTGCTATTTTTCCTATCATTTATGGTCGTGAATATCGTGTTTGATGATTGATTGATTGTCACAAGTTGCATACTTGCATATAATATATATGTATGACTGTTGTTATTAATTATGCCACATTCAGAAAATTGTTTGTTGTCCCAACCATAGTCACAAAGTTCATGTACAACTGATATTCGGCAAATGTTACATTCGGTTTGGTATGTGTACATTCTCAAATGATACAGGATAAGTACAGTAAAAGCATAGAGATAATAAAACTATTTCCTAGATATATTTGGTTATTAGAATGAAAAATACATGCAAAAATATTATATTGGGCTTGAAGACATTAGCGATAATTAGAATTACATCTTTAAATTATGAAGAATGTGATAAATCACCTAAACTAAATGGAAACTCATATTCTGAATGTACTAAATGCATAATCATAGTCACAAAGTTCGCGTACAGTAATTATTTGGTGGAAATTTCATTCGGTACGGTGTGTGTACAATCGTAGATAATACCATAAAAGTATGGGGATAATTATACTATTTTCTAGATGTATTTTGATCATTAGTATTCTTAAATTACAAAAAATGTAATAAGTCATCTAATACCTGGATTATGGATCATAAAGGTACTAAATGCACAATTTAATGAACAAAAATAATTTTCCCGACATTAAAAAAAATTGGTTATGAATACGCACACGATTCAATGAACTGAAATATATTTGACCAAAAGGTACAGAAGGTATCCAATCGGAGTACTCTTCAAAATAGTTAGAAAATTTCAGAGCACATTGATTTAGAATGTACATTATAAAAAGTACTCCGATTGGATACCTTCAAGAAAAAAAAGAGAGATGTTTACACTCCAAAATAAAATCATATATACCTCGTTGGAAACCTAGTGAAGCTATACCTCATTAAAAATTTTTTCTTACACTTATTAAAAATGGATTCATTCAACTGGATTCATTCAACTCGAAATAAAGCAATATACAATTTTTATGAAACCATATACCTCAAATTGAGATGATGTTTACTATTTTTTTTTAGTTAAAAAAAGAACATGTGTGAGGTTTCCAGAAACAAAATATATGCTCAGCGGCGGAGCACGCACCTCGATTCGGACGGCGGAGAGATAGGAAGTGGAGACCTCGCCGAGGAAGAAATCGGTGAACCCCTTCGCCACGGTTTTGGCGCAGGCAACCGCGACCATCTCTGCCACCGCCCCAACGACTCCTCCGTGGAGTGTATTGTACGCGTTCTGCAAAAACACAGACAACAACAAAACACAAAAAATCCAAAATCGATCGGATCAATCGATGAAATGATTATATAAGTCTTGACCCAAAAAGGAAGGTATTGGAGAGGGAAACGAACGGCGAGGGAGGGGTGGACGGTGAAGGAGCAGGAGACGATGCCGCGGTCGATGCGGTGGACGTTGAAGAGGGTTTGGGACTTGATGAGGTCGGAGTGGAAGTCGTGTTTGAGGGCGGAGTCGGGGATGGAGAGGTTGATTCCGCTGGCGGTGAAGAACCCCTCCGTAATCGTCTCCCACTCCGGCTTCTCTTCTTCCCCCATTTTTTTTTTCAGGGTTTCTTTCTTCCCCCCAATGTTGCGTAATATTGGGTTCAGTCTATTCATCAGTTAATGATGGTATGGTTGATACGTGTCTCATGACTGGTTTTAAAAAGGCGTATTAATGTTTGAAGGACTTAGCTGGAACATTCGGGGTCTAAACGACCCCATTAAAAGGAGGGCAATTAGAGAGCTAGTGGAAGAGCACAAGACGCAGATATGTTGCATTCAAGAAACTAAAATGGAGGTGATCGAGAGGCGTACAATTAGCGAGCTGGGTGCTGTAGATACCTCAATTTTGACCGTTCAGAAAGACAGAAATACTTCAAGTAACACACGGAAATATTCCACAAGTGGACACCAATAGAGAACCAAAGGTTCGGTAAACCGAAAACCCTAGAACCTTGACCTAGCCCTAAACCCTAATCCTAGCTCAAACCCTAAACCTAAGCCAAACCCTAACCCAGACCTAAACCAAAACCAAAACCCTAAAAACCTAAGGTCCGTGGAAAGGGGCGGCTAGCCCTAACTAGCCGCCCCCTAACCGCCCCCTGGCCGACTTTGGACCAGTCCCCTGGATGGGACATAAAGCAATATTAAATGCTGATCATTGCGGCGGGTCATGACCTTTAGCCGCCCTCTCTTGGCCGGATCAAACCAAGTAGCCGACCCAAGCCACCGCTTGTCAGAGATGGGACGTTTGGCAGGTCATGATAGGGGCGGCTACCAGGAAGTAGCCGCCCCATCCCGTGCGGCTAGTTAGAACTAGCCGCCCTTCACCTGTTCTCTGGCAGAAGAACCAGAGCATTAATGAGAGGTCCAATCGAAGCCAACCCACTCCATTACCCTCGGGATATTTTCCTACCTCTCTTTTACTATAAATAGAGGAGGTCCCAAGCCTTCAACAACAACCAACACACCCAACAAAATCACAACAATCACCAATTCATCTTCAAACCCTTCCACCACCAGAAATCCCAAGAGAGAGAGAGAGAGAGAGCCCTTTTGTGAGAGAAACACCCATTCCCCACATAAAATACCCTCTCATCCCACCCTCCATAAACCCAGGCTAAACCTAGCTTAGCCTCTGCCCAAGACCCCACCCTTTCCTACCAAACCCCTGCCCTAAATTCCCAGACCCTGGACGGCTAACCCTAGCTAGCCGCCCCCTGGCCGACGGCTAACCACAACTAGCCGCCCCCCTATCCACACCCCATATCAACATCCCTTTGACCCATAACTCCTTTAGTCAAGCCCGGAAGCAGAATAGGATTACCTGTTTTTCACCTCTGTGTACGGTATATCCGTGTCTCAGAGCGGAGACCCCACAAACTCCCCACGTAGGCGATCAAATCCGACCCAAACCCTTTCCTGTTTTTAGAAAAAGCAGGTGGCGATCACAAAACCCCCTTGAATCCTCTTGAGCCGCTGTCGGGCGCCTCGACCAGGAACCACACCCTCACCCCTTCCGAGAAGACGATCCGACCGAGCCCGCCAGGGCATGCATCCGATCCGAACCCTCCGAAGAAACCCCACACACGCGGATTTTTCGACACCGACAAATTCTGGCGATCACGGTGGGACCTCCCTCGTGAAAAACAACAAAAGGTAATCCTCTTCTGCCCCCTTTTACAAGCTTGACTAAAATGCTATCAACCCTCTAGGAAGGTTAGAGTTTCTCACTCCTTGAATTAAATCCTCTTCTACTGTGCATTATAACATCCTTTACTGCTTTCGTAAGTCGCACACAGCTGCGCAATCCTTTACTGCTTTCGTAAGTCGCACACAGCTGCGCAATCCTTTACTGCTTTCGTAAGTCGCACACAGCTGCGCAATCCTTTACTGCTTTATTTACTGCTTTCAATCTGCATTCATCCCCCCACTCTACGTCATGGAATCCCACATAGAAGAGGAGATATTAGAGGAAAGGAATCACCAAGAGGGTCAGGCCACACAGTTCCTGACCCATCTAGAGGAAAGGATGGCTAGTCTAGGGTATCAAACGGTAGAGGACATGTTTCATGACCTCGCTGACTACCGTCATACCAAGACCTCAAGACAGGAAACCCCTGTCGAAACCCCTAAACCCATTCCCAAAACCCCATTCACACCCAGTCACTCGGTCAACCCGAGCGTCTTTTCGTTCACCCCCCTTTCCCCCGCGAATCCAAAATTCCCAGTTGTTTCCACCCCAGGCCCCTACCAGACCACCCCAAACCCGGGACCGCTAGGCAGCCCTCCCCGGGGAGAAACACTGGACGATACCATCCGGAGAATTCTCTCCGAGACTGGTCCCTCGGCCCCCAAACACATGTCTCTACATAACCTGAGACAAATCCCGTCAGTCCACCTACCGGAGGGATTCAAATCCCCAAATTCCGCCGGTACAACGGTCGTGGAGACCCAGACATTCATTTAACTGCCTTTTATCTAGACGCACGCCCGTTTCTAGATAATCAACCTCTACTAGTCTTCCTCTTCCAGAAATCATTGGAAGGAGAAGCACTACAATGGTTCTCCACCCTCCCTGTAGATCACTTGTCGAATTTCTCGGCTGTAAGCGAGAAATTCTTGGGCCGCTACGGTTACCAGAGGATTAGGACCCCCTCTATTTCAGATCTAACCGTAGAGAGAATGAGGCCTAGGGAGGAATTCGAACAATACGTGTCTCGGTGGCGCACCCTTGTCCACCGAACCGGTCTGCAACTCACAGAATGTCAAGAAATTGACATGATGTTACAGAGCCTGAGTCCAGAGCTCCGTACGAGCCTTTCGTACGGAGACTGCACTACGTATCAACTTCTGATTGACCGCCACAACAGGATTTCCCGTTGTGCAGCCCCAGCAGTACAAACCCAGTCCCCACCTATCAGCCATAGGGTTGGACAACCGCCTCGTAAGGCGCAAACCCCCACGGTAGAGGGGATCATTAACCAAGTATCGGCACTCTACCCGAACGGAGCACGAGTTCCTGACCGAGGAACAGCTCCGAGACAGTACACGCCCGGATCATCCGGATATGCACCGCCTCGGCAAGCAAATCAACATTTTACCCCTCGATCAGTACCCGTCCCCGTGCCAATACGACAAAACCCCACAGTCCAAAATTTCCCACTCCAAAGCCCTATAATCCAGAGCCAAACTCAAACTCGGGCTCCCTTTTACTCTGCTCCCCCAAGAGCACAAAATCCAACCCCTAGGCAACCCATACAAAGCTCTTATAACGAGGTTAGACCTCCCGCATCCTACGACCAAAGACGAATGGGAAAGAGGGACTCTTACCCTCCCCTCCCAGAAACTTTAACTAGGATCTTTAGGGTGATGTTGGACACAAATAGTATCTCCCTCCCCGACGCCAGGCCTTCACTACCCGGGGCCAGCACGGCGCGTTACTGTCAATATCATCAACAATATGGCCATACCGTAGAACAATGCATTATTTTTCGGGACTTCGTTTATGATCTTAATGATGACAGGCGCCTTGACTGGGCCATGATCAAAGGCCATCTGAGCCAGGGAAATCCCCAAGCACCCAAGCCACTTGGCATATTGACTGACCCCTTGCCAGGTCACACCCAAGCCTCCACATCTAGAGCCCACGCGGTCAACATGATCAGGAGAGGGAGACAACCATCGCCAGAACCAAGCAGCTCGGAAGATGCTACTGATGGCAGCCTATCCGAAGAGTCCGAGGAGGAAGAGCAGAACGAGCCCTTCCAGCTGAACCTCGACGACCATGACCTCGCCATACTCTATGGCGAAGAAGAAGACGCAGTCCTCGCCCTCCCGCAGTCATCAACCTCGAGTCCGACGAAAGCGGACTAGAAAACCCGGGAGAAGACGAAGAAGAAGAGCCATTCGAGGAGATCCCCGAAGGAGCTAGCGAAGGACCCGAAGGAGGGGAATGTACGTCGGATGATCTGCATCCGGACGACAACGGGTCCTCCAAGAGTACCGACACTGTCAATGGCCCCCGCCGCCCAATGACCATTTCATTCACTGACCAAGACCTCCCAGATCCCCGACTGCGAGTCTACCCCCTACACATCCGCGGACGACTTCAGATGTTGTGGCTGAACAACATCTTTGTAGACCCAGGATCGGGCATGAACATAATGACATGCTCCACTTACCAGAAGATACCCGGACTAGGCCGTCCTCCCGTCCACCGGCCCACCATACTATCCAAGCTTTCAACCATACCGGGAAGACTCTCCGCGGCCCCGGAACATTCGAGCTATCCGTCGGACCTCTCATCTGCGAAGTAGCCTGCTTCGTGGCCGACATCGACACGAGGTACCCATTGATGCTGGGGCGACCGTGGTTAGACAGCATCCAAGCTATCTGTTCCCCCCGACACCAATGCCTTCGACTGCCCTTCTTGAATCATGTACTGACAATTTGGGGAGAAGCACGCCTCCAATACGAGAACGAGAACAATTGGGCCATACACAATATGTTCACCTTAGCCCTCCGACCGGGAACGAGAATGAAGGCGGTAGCCCACCTGGGTCCCCTTGTGACAACAACTCTCCCTCAGAAGAAGCGGCCAGGACCCAGCGTCCACCAAGCAATCTTGCGGAGCCCAACTCGATCACCTTCCTCCCCCATGAAGTCGCAAAAGCCAGAGCACGTTCCGCACCCCTCTCAATCACCGCCATACTCGGGGGAAGGGAATTCCGTCACATTCTCATTGACACGGGAGCGGAAACTAACGTCCTTACATATTCCGCCTACCAAAAGCTAGAAGGCCAGGTTCCCAGATTGGAGCCCTCAGACGAATACATTTATGCCTTCGACAGCACACGCAAGAACGCCTGCGGACTAGTCACGCTCCCACTGAAGATCGGCCCAGTCTCCACCATCGTTAACTGCATGGTGATGAACATTCAATCGCCCCACCCTCTGATTGTTGGGAGGACATGGCTCAACAGCATCGAAGCCGTCTCATCCACCCGACACCAATGTCTTCGCTTCCCGTACCGCGGGAAGTAATATCCATATGGGGAGAGGCGCGCTCTAATAATACTCAGGCCCGAAATTGGAGCGTCTGTGCCATGCGCATCCGGCTAGAGGTGCTCGCATGTTGGCAACCAGGCGCCACAGACGAAGAACTACTCCATCAAGGGAGGCCTTTGAAAAGACTCAGGGAGGGAGAATTTGGGAACAGGGGACCCCCACCAGACATCAGCCGGCCATCAAAAAGAAGCCGACCCGAGGAGGCAATACAAATTCAAGAACCTGGTACCGATCCTCCCGGGTAAGTTTTCAAACTCCTGTACATATTTGTTTACAGCTTTTTAAAAAAATCAAAAAGACCAAAATATTTGTTTACCAGCTGTTTTCACATCCTGTACATATTTGTTTACAGCTTTTTAAAAATCAAAAAGACCAAAATATTTGTTTACCAGCTTAACTTTTCACACCCAGTACATATTTGTTTACAGCTTTTTCTAAAAATCAAAAAGATCAAAATATTTGTTTACTAGCTTTCACTTTCACACCCTGTACATATTTGTTTACCTGCTTTCCTAAAAAGAAACCAAAATCCAACACAAAAAATACATGCCGATCAGCTTTCATTCCCCAACTCTGAACATACTTGTTTCCAGCTTTATTTCCACTCTCCTTTAAAAAAAAAAATGTTTCTTCTAAAAATGTTTTTCACACTCTCTTCCAAAACTAAAAGTTCTACAAAACAGTATTTCCGTACTTCAAAACCAAAAGCACTTTCCCGAACTTTCCTTACCTGTTTACCAAAACAAACAAAAATATTTACAAACTACATTTCCACTCTTCTTCACGACGAAAATGTTTTCCAAATCTGCGCTTCCACACCTTTCTCCAAAACAAAATATTTTACAAAGCCGTACTTCCGCCGAAAAACATTCTTACGAACTATCTTTCCATACTTTCCTTATAAAAACCGTTTTCCAAACTTTATCTCCACTCTTTTCTTTCCAAAAACATATCTTTTCGCCGACACAGGCCCCTTTTCAAAAACATAAGTATACATTTGTCTCTACTACGCCTCGAACTACTGGACGAGAAGAGATTAAGAGCGGCAGACCATGCCCAGGCCTACCAAAGAAGGGTGGCAAGGGCATTTGAAAAGAAGGTGATAAAAAGAAAATTCGAAATCGGGGAATTAGTACTTAAGCAAATCATGCCATCAAGACAGCCTCACCCGAGAGGAAAGCTGCAACCCACATGGGAGGGACCCTATGTGATCACCCATGCCTATTCCGGGAATGCCTACCGCCTGGTAGACGCCGAAGGAGTCGAGGTTCCAGGTTCGTGGAATGCACTTTATCTAAAGAAATTCCATGCATGAAAAGCTTTCAATACTTAAGAACTATTATTCTTCCTTCCTGCGATTTCCAGCGTTTAGTACTTGATGATAGAATTGTAAAACTCTCAAAGATAAACTCGTATCTATTTGAACACGTTCCCGCCAAATCATGTCATTCCCTTCACACACGTATAACTGGACTAGATTTGCCTGATAGAAGAAAAAAATTGCCTACCCCGTAGACTGGGACAATTTAAAAACTCCTCAAAGTAAAATGTCCCTTATTTCCGCCCTGCTCGTATTAACCCTAGGTCAAAATGAGGAGTTACCCGGACCTAGCATCTGTCCCAAAAACTGGCTCTGGCACTATATAAACACTTCTAGAGGGGAAGCATGAAAAGAATCGGGGTGAAAAACAGAAGAGCCCCCCCCCTCAAATCAAATAAAAAAAAAACAAAAAGAGAAAAATCAGGCAAGGAGAGGCCAAGCACCCAAGTGAATGAGTTAAACTCTCTATTTAGCAGGCTTTCACGCCTTTACGCACGGTATACGCTAAACAACGGCTATACCAGTACAGATCCAAACAACGGACTGTACCTTTCCACCCAAAAATAAAGAAGTGGTAAAAAGAAGAAAGCCAGAGGGACCTAGGAAGTAAGACATGTGCTAGACTGGAAAAATTCTAAAATATTACCCGAAAGGAAGATATTACTCTTACCTCATTCACCCTCTCCCCTTTTTATTGTTTTTGCAATGGGGGTTCAAAATTGAGCTATGTCCACCAGGAAAAGCGAAATTTTGACCAAGGGTAGATCACGTCCAGGTTTACACCTACACACACACTCACGCGAGTTCATTTAGAAACTTGCCTATCCAAAGGAAGCTTGTTTGACTTGACTCTTGGTACACTCATGGATTTTTCAGCATGTTTAGAATAATACGATTAAGCATTTGAAAACCATGAACCTAGGAAAATCGACGCCTAAGGCTTATACCTCTTAAATACAATCCTGGTTTGGACATGAGTGACCACAAGGGCTCCTCCACGGGACTTGATGGCGTCTTTTACTTATGAAAATCAAGAACATTGCCCTCTCACCTAGAAAGTCATTGAAGAACTAAAATGCCCCCTTATGCCACTTATACTTACGCATAAGCTCGCATTTTTTTCTCAAAACACCTTGGCATCTGATTTTCTTGAAACATTAAAGTTAATCCCCCCCCCCCCCCCCGCAAAATTCAAAATTATCCCCACTCATATGAAAAATTGTCCCCACTCACCTCATGCCCTTCCGCACATGCGTGAGAAGAAATTGTCCCCAACTCCTACACATAAGTTCTTCTTCACTCACGCACTTGGAATCCCTTCCTTGCGCACTAAAGCCTGGTCTCCCGCACTTTACTTTCTCGCATTTATATTTCCATTCCGCCTTAAGATGGATTGTAGCCCTTGACGATTCAAGCAAGAAGGGCTCGAAAGTCAGTGCAGGGGCACAATCTGGACAGATTTAACACTTGGTCCATGGAAAGAATGTTTTTATAGGTATTGAAGAATAAACGGCCGCAAAACTTTCAGCAGCAGCAGCAGACAGGAGCAGCAGGACCAAAATCCCCAGGCAGGGGGCGGCTAAGCTCGACTAGCCGCCCCTCACTGGGCGGCTAGTTTGTACTAGCCGCCCCTGCCCTTTGTTCCAGGTAAGGATGCCCCAGGCAGGGGGCGGCTAAACACAACTAGCCGCCCCTCACTGGGCGGCTAGTTCACACTAGCCGCCCCCTGCCTGCACCTATTCCAGTGCTGTCAGTCCTATTTTAATCAAAATCTTCGTATCTCCAAATACCTGTTAAGAGCATTTCATTCCAAAAAATTGCATACACACATTTCATACGCATATGCATTCATAAAACCAACATAAATACACTTCGAAAAACAACCATATCTCAAAATCATATGTCCATCCATGAATCAAACCTATGAAACCAAGATTCATCTACGCAAACATACATATCCATGAACCATCCATGCTAAACTACTCTAAACACATACATACAAAGGAGAATGATTAAATTATCCCACCCAAAACCACAAGCATATACTGTTTTTCTAAAAAGGGCATAAAAAGGGAATCTTCCTTCAAAGCGCTCCAAAATCCGAAAGTCTTGAGCTATATCTCACCGAAATATCACCTAAGTCGAAACAAAAGAAGAAAAGCATGAATTCATCGCATATATACTATTCTTCTACTTAAAACCAAGACACAAAAGCTATACCTCGGCGTATCATCATCCGCTGGAGGCTGAGTAGGAGGAACGTCCTGACTTGGCTGAGAAGGGAGCGGTGGATGAGGAGAAGACTGAACCTCTGGAACATCAGGAGCAGCAGGAGTCTCTCGAACCGAAGACGCGGCCCTCGCGTATATCCCACGACTCCGAGACACCGAAGGACGAGACGCACGGCTAAAGGTGGCCCCGGTAGCCAAGGAAGCCGAGAGAGAATGGTCAGGCTCAAGTGGAAGAAGATCAAGGTCCGCCTCGGTCATAGAGCCCCCTCCGACCAACTTCCCCCTCATGGTGGCCTCCCAGAGACGGACCTGCTGCATGTCTCTGTCTCTCCTCTCCAATCTCTGTCGGAGGCGACTCTCTGTCCCTCTGGCCCGATCCTCAGCAACCCTCAACCTCTCCTCCAACTCCCGCGCCCTCGCTTCCGACGCCCTGAGTGCCTCTCTGTCCCTATCCCCGGCCGCCTGGAGAGAACGAACCAGGTCTCCCATCAAACCTCCGGGAACACCCGCCGAAGCCTCCAACTCCGACACCCTCATCTGGAGGGAGTCCCTCTCATGGCCTAGGGTAATGAACCCCTCCTCCCTCGAGGCTATCATGGACCTCAGCCGGTCCACCTCCTCCTCAGCCCGGGAAGCCCTGCCCCTCGCCTGGCCCAACTCCATCCTTGTGGCCGCCAACTCGCTTCGGGCCACATCCAATTCCCTCGTCAGTTCGAGCTCCTGCTCGGAAACCACGGAAGGAGGAGGGGCGGAAGAAGAAGAAGCGCCATCGGCCCTCGCTCTCGACAGAGCATCCACCTGAGCCTCGAGGACCCGGACCTGGTCCTGCAAGCGTCCTCTCTGTGCCCGCAACGCCTCTATCTGCCTGGCCCGCGCTTGGAGATGCTCATTGGCGGTCTTGAGCCTCTTCTCCATCTCATTCAACTCAACCTACAAAAAGAAACACCATTCAGAAGATGCTCAAAGCAAAGAGAACGAGGAATAAAGAGATTTTTCAACTTACATAAGCGTCCGGGATCTCCTCCTCCATCGTCCCGAGGATATCCGCATACTCCCGACGATACCAAGCTAGGTATTCGTCACTCGAAGTCACCTCAGGACGACGCTCTACCAAGACGCCTCGACCCATCCATCCCGCCACGTACGTCGCGTAATTCCTCGGGAGATTCGTGTCCCGAGGAATCCCGGCCACCGGAATCGAAGGGCGCCGCGGAAGAGGATCGGGCACCCACTGATGGTACCCAAGCTGACGGACGACCCGGCTGATCGCATGGAACACGACCTCATTAAAGTAGATCAGCCAGATGTCTCGCGCCAGGGCCTCAGGAACCTCCTCCGAGTAAGGCCTCCACGTCATCTAAAAAAGCATCGAAAGATAGGAAGAGCGCTTAGTCAAAAAGAAAACCAAGTACAAGCCAAAGAAATTCAAAGAAAACTCATACCTCTTCCTCCGACAAGACGCGGAAGGCCTCTCGGAATTGGGCGAGGTGGTGCAAGCGGGAAGATCCCCGGGGTTCCCATCTCATGGCCCAAGGGAGGGCATGATCGAACGGAGCCAAAGTCGGGCGATCAATGGCGAAGTGCTCATACCCGAAGATCTAACAAAGCAAGAGGGAATTTATCATGACCAAAGTAAAGCTAAACCAAGAAGAAGACACTCATCACTTACACATACCTGAAGGAATGGCGCGAAGCCACCAAGGTTCTTTCCTCCAGCCCTCTTGACTTTCTTCGAGAGCTCCGCAAAGAGATGTGCAAGCATCGCCGCTCCCCAAGCATAGCGCCCCATGCCCTCCAAATCCCGCCAAGATTTGGACCCGGCCAAAGAAGTAGAGGAAGAACGCTCTCAACTCCCTCCGTGCCCTCTGTGGGCACGCAGCCGTCTCTCTCGCCTCGATCATCACCCGCCGCCTCTCGAAGCTAGCTGCAGCTTCGCCCTTCTGGCGCTCTGTAAAGGAACCAAGGCCGTACTGCCCCGAAAGCCGCCCCAAAGGGATCCGGTTCAGCGTCCGCTCCCGCTCTATGAACTCCCATTCTCCGATCAACTCTCGGAAAAGCCCCCTGTGGTTAGCAAGGGTGACCGCGATCACCGCCTCCCCCAGAACCGGAAGGCCGGTGATCCGATAGACGTCCTCGAGCGTCGGCATGACATCACCGGTAGGGAGGATGAACGTGCAACTCTCCGGATCCCATCTCTCCGCCAAGGCCTCCACATATGGACGGTGGACGTGAAATGGCTCGATCAGGAAGAAGGAACGAAAGCCCGCTCCATCCACCAAGCTCCTCTCCCCCTGCCCCAAGGCGTCGTACCATCTCTTCGTCCCGTGCCATAAAGCCCGGATACGATTCGGCCTCTACAAAACAAACGAAGGGAACATGGATTAGTTTAAAAGCAAGCGAGAGGTAAGAGTCCAAATCTACGAAATCATTTTAAACCATGCTTAGCGAAATCAAGACTCCCACATGCTAAAAGAATGAAAGTATGAAACTACACTCCTCATATGATCACGCATGCTAGACAAATATCAAACACCTCCCACCGTGGTCACCACTCACACACTTTCTTACATCAAGCCTATCATACACACCTAAGCAATACAGCAATATAGAACTCGAACCCATGAAATGCATGCATACACCCCCTCATGCTTTACCACGATCAAACACGTACGAAATCACATACACATAGAAAAGTATCGCATGCAAGCATATTAGCTATATCATTTCTCTCTCCTTTATATGCATATAACAAACATGGATATATATATATAGAAATTACCCCCCTCCCTATAAAAACAAACCCATGACAGCATGCTTACACATCCCACTGTGATTAAACTTATACACAAGCATGCCTATTTAAAAAATAACACATATACGAGTATAATACACACATACAACCTGTTCATACCACCAACACATGCATATGCACCAAAATAAAAGGCAAAGACTAAAGAGTTAGGAACATACCACGGCCCGTGTGGACCCAGGAGCGTCCACCTCGGCCTCGTCGGGATCGTCCATCCCCTCGTCATCCTCCTCGTCATCCTCCTCAAACACGGCCTCCTCGGTCTCAACCCCAACACCCACACCGGCCTCAGCGGCCCCAGTGCCCATACCCTCGGCCTCCCCGGCCCCGTCCCTAGCCTCTCCTACCGCCTCCACCCTCCCCACGCCGGAGATAAACTCCGCAAAGGCCCCCATAGCCCTACTCTCCTCCTCCTCAGCCCTGGCCTCTGTGGCCTCCCTATCCAACATCCCGACGAGGGCATCCAACGACGCCCTCACCTCCTCGCTAACTCCCTCGACCCCTACCCCCTCGGTTGCACCCTCAATCGATCCTCCAACCCCCGGAACCACCTCCTCGGCCACAACCGGTCGATCCCCGCGCCTCCTCTTACGTGTATTGCCTATCACACTCCCCCCTACCTCCGGGACAGCCCCCGAAGGCAAATCCCCGACCTCACCCACGCCAATATCCACTGGCGGCACCTCCGTCGTACCCATACCCTCCCCCACGGCCTCGACCTCCGGCCTATCGCTCTCCGATGATGAAGAGCTCGGGCTACGCTCTCCACGAGCCACCCGCGGTCGTTTCCCCCTCGAAGCAATCGCCTTCGACCTCGTCATCTCCTCGGTTTGGAAAAGAGAAAGGAGAACCCAAACTAGGGTTTCGAAATCAAGAGAAAGAGAAAGATTGAGGTCGAAATGGAGGAAAGAAAGGCAAAGAAATCAGGGTTTTCAAGTTTGAAACCGAAGGGAAGAAGAGAAGAGGGAAGAGAAACCGTTTTAAAAACGTATGGGGAGAGAGAGGGTCTTTTCGGTTATAAGGGACCCAGTCAAGGGGCGGCTACCCACGAGTAGCCGCCCCCTCTCGGGCGGCTAGTTACACCTAGCCGCCCCTCCCAGTTTTTCTCTTTTACTTAAAAATCCCTTTCCAAATCTTTTTAACCCTAAAATTCAAGGTTCTCCATACCAAACAGCCATGTATTGGCTTATTTCCAGACATTACTTGATCAAATACGACTCTCCCGAAGTTTTGCCACACGTCCAGTACCATTCAGATTCAAATTTCTTCAGTTCTGGTTCTTTTCCAGAGTTCTTATCCCTCGGATGATCCAATTCACCCAAATCAACTCTTTACTTGCTTTCTGTCGGCGATATCCCCTCCTTGCTGAGTTTTCCCAAGCACGGGAACGGTAGGCACGAGGAAACTGACACTGGGCTGCTCCGTGCACGATAGCTAAGAACCCCGACCGCGGGTTGGATCACTCACCATTTACTTTTCCCCGCCTTCCACCTGGATCATCCTCCCGGATAGAAATTCTAAGTCAAGACCTAGCCTCTGACAGCCTAAATCAACTCCCCGAGTAGTACTTCTCGTATTGGCATAACTTCTTGAAGGTCGGGCCGGCCAAAATAGGGGTCTCCTTCCTTATCATCGGTCGAAGTCTTTCCTGCTTCGCACAAAGACTCCGTCCGATGAGGGACAATTGTAGATACCCCAATTTTGACCGTCCAGAAAGACAGAAATACTTCAAGTAACACACGGAAATATCCCACAAGTGGACACCAATAGAGAACCAAATGTTCGGTAAACCAGAAACCCTAGAACCTTGACCTAGCCCTAAACCCTAATCCTAGCTCAAACCCTAAGCCTAAGCCAAACCCTAACCCAGACCTAAACCAAAACCAAAACCCTAAAAACCTAAGGTCCCTGGAAAGGGGCGGCTAGCCCTAACTAGCCGCCCCTTCCTGGGCGGCTAGTTTACACTAGCCGCCCCCCTAACCGCCCCCTGGCCGACTTTGGACCAGTCCCCTGGATGGGACATAAAGCAATATTAAATGCTGATCATTGCGGCGGGTCATGACCTTTAGCCGCCCTCTCTTGGCCGGATCAAACCAAGTAGCCGACCCAAGCCACCGCTTGTCAGAGATGGGACGTTTGGCAGGTCATGATAGGGGCGGCTACCAGGAAGTAGCCGCCCCATCCCGGGCGGCTAGTTAGAACTAGCCGCCCTTCACCTGTTCTCTGGCAGAAGAACCAGAGCATTAATGAGAGGTCCAATCGAAGCCAACCCACTCCATTACCCTCGGGATATTTTCCTACCTCTCTTTTACTATAAACAGAGGAGGTCCCAAGCCTTCAACAACAACCAACACACCCAACAAAATTCACAACAATCACCAATTCATCTTCAAACCCTTCCACCACCAGAAATCCCAAGAGAGAGAGAGAGAGAGAGAACCCTTTTGTGAGAGAAACATCCATTCCCCACATAAAATACCCTCTCATCCCACCCTCCATAAACCCAGGCTAAACCTAGCTTAGCCTCTGCCCAAGACCCCACCCTTTACCTACCAAACCCCTGCCTAAATTTCCCAGACCCTGGACGGCTAACCCTAGCTAGCCGCCCCCTGGCCGACGGCTAACCACAACTAGCCGCCCCCCTATCCACACCCCATATCAACATCCCTTTGACCCATAACTCCTTTAGTCAAGCCCGGAAGCAGAATAGGATTACCTGTTTTTCACCTCTGTGTACGGTATATCCGTGTCTCAGAGCGGAGACCCCACAAACTCCCCACGTAGGCGATCAAATCCGACCCAAACCCTTTCCTGTTTTTAGAAAAAGCAGGTGGCGATGAAAAAAAACCCCCTTGAATCCTCTTGAGCCGCTGTCGGGCGCCTCGACCAGGAACCACACCCTCACCCCTTCCGAGAAGACGATCCGATCGAGCCCGCCAGGGCATGCATCCGATCCGAACCCTCCGAAGAAACCCCACACACGCGGATTTTTTGACACCGACAGGTGCGGGGCTGCTTGACGAATGGGCGTTCAAGGGGGTGAGAGGTGCGGCAGGGGGCATTCTAATTAGTTGGAACTCTAATGTATGGAAGGAAGTGGACAGAGCGGTGGGAAGTTTTTTGCTTGCGGTCCTGCTAGAGGAGAGGCAATCAGGGGGTAGATGGTGCTGTACGAACGTCTATGACCCAAACGAGGACGCAGAGCGGCCTAGACTTTGGGAGGAACTCTCTGACTTGCGTGCACGCTGGCACACGCCTATAGTGTTTATGGGGGACTTCAACATGACTCGGAGCGTGGAGAGAAATCAGGTCAGTTAGGCGACGTCGGCTATGGCTATCTTTGCTGACTGGATAGAAGAAGAGAGTCTAATAGATCTACCGATGGCGAAGCATAAATTCACATGGAGTAATGTGAGAGAGGAGTCGTCCATAGCAAGGCTGGACTGGATTCTCATTGACGAAGAATGGGAGAGCTTCTTCCCAGGCTGTTTCGTCAAGGGACTTCCGAGAGTGGTGTCAGACCACATCCCCTTGTTGCTCATGACGGATGTGGTGAATCGGCCGCCACCCCCATTCCGCTTTGCATCCTGGTGGTGCGAAGTCGAGGGGATAGAGGAGCTGATCAGAAACTCTTGGAACGCTAGTGCGAGCGGACTGAAAGGAGCACGAAGGGTGGCGTTCAAATTACGGTGGCTGAAGAGGAGCAGTGGAGCAAGACGGTCAGAGCAGCCAGGTTCGCAAAAAAGAATGAACTACAAGGTATCATTCAGGAAATGAACCGAGCAGAGGAGGAAGGTAACCTCGGAGAGAACGAGCAATCCATTAGATGGAGGGCCAAGGGGGAGCTTGCAGACATCCTTAAGATGGAGGAGATTGAATGGAGGCAGAAATCCAATGCATTATAGCTACAGGCGGGAGACAATAACACCAAAATTTTCAACCAAACGGCAAGCCAGAGACGTCAAGTGAATCGCATTACTCAAATTCAGATTGGAGACATGCTTTGGGAGGAACAGGGGGACATTCGGCCTCAGCTAGAGGCGTATTTCAAAGAAGCATATCACAAGCGCAGGGGGTGGAAGCCAACATGGGAGGATACCTCTTTGCCCCATCTAAACACATAACATATTGCATATTTAGAGGCGCCATTTAGTGAGACGAAAATCCACAAAGCATTTGCGAAAGTAGAGGGTGACAAGGCATCGGGACCGGACGGCTTCGGGCTAGTATTCTACCAACGCTATTGGAGCATAGTTAAGGATGACATGGTCGCCATGTTCGAGGAGTTCTACATTGGCGAACAGAGTGTGGGCTGTTTGAACGCCACACATTTTGTGTTGATTCCAAAGAAGGAGGGCGCAACATGAATAGAGGACTATCGACTGATATGCATCGTCAATGGGGTGTACATGATCATGGCTAAGGTGTTAGCCAATAGACTGAAGGAAGTATGCGGTGACTTGGTGGATGAATCGCAATCAACATTTTTGCCCGGACGATTGCTGCAAGAAGGCTTTATTGCGGCACAAGAGATTGTTTCAACACTCCATAAAGACAAAAGGGCGGGAATTCTATTCAAGCTAGACTTTGCCAAAGCATATGACAACGTGGACTGATCTTTCCTTTTGAAATTATTGGAAAAACATGAGTTTCAAGTGCGATGGATAAGAATGTTGCGGCAATGCATCGATACCGTGCATGCGTCAGTGTTAATTAATGGTGAGGCTGCGGGTTTCTTTCCCTTAAATAGGGGACTAAGACAGGGAGATCCCCTATCTCCCATACTCTTCGTGTTGGTGGCAAACATGTTGTGCAGATTATGTGGGAGGGCAGAGGAAGCGGGTTGGATTTCAGGACTTGCAAGCTCGCCATCGGGGAAGAAGGTGTCGATTTTACAGTATGCCGATGACACGATACTCCTGAGCGCTTCCAATGCTAGGAGTGTACAGGGACTCCGATTCATCATTTTCTGTTTTAGTATTCTCTCGGGCCTGAAATTGAACCTACAGAAAAGTATCATGCTCGGGGTGAACATAACAAGCATAGAGGACAACAGCTTGGCCGAATGCATGGGCTGCCCAGTAGGTTCTTTCCCAACCAAACATTTGGGACTACCAATGGTTAAGGGACGGTTAAAGAAAGAAAACTGGGACCTGTTGATCGAACGTTTCGAAAGGAGGTTGGCGGGGTGGAAGGGGAGGCTGTTAACTTGGGGGGGGGGGGGAGACTAACTATACTACAAGCGGTATTGACTAATCTCCCGATGTTCTATCTATCTGTGTTGAGAATTCCAGTGGGGGTTTTGGAAAAAAATTGAGCGTATTCGAAGGCGCTTCCTGTGGCGAGGAGGCGATGAGATGCGAAGGACTCCACATTTGGTGGACTGGGCGACTGTGTGTAGAGCAAAATATGAGGGAGGATTGGGAGTGCTTGACCTCAAGACGATGAACAGGGCATTGCTCGCAAAGTGGGTGTGGCGGTGGTTTTCCAGGAACAACGCGAGGTGGTCTCAGATTTTGCAAGACAAATATGGGGGTTCGGATCCAAGTGAAAACCGAAGACCGAGAAGGCAAGGATGGTGGACACAACTATGTAAAGGATTATTCAGCGATAGCGGAGAGGTGGAGACAGGGATCGCATGGAAGATTGGAAATGGTGAGACGGCTTAGTTCTGGATGAACCGATGGAGAGGGGATGAGCGACTTCGAGACGTCGCCCTTGATATTCATAGATTGGCAATCAAGAAGCAGGGGACCGTGTCGGAATTCTTCCAGGCAGGCAACGGGACGTGGAATATTCTCCTTTCGTGAGTGTGATTGAGTGCGGCAGAATCCACGCAGTACACATCCCTCTTGGAGAAAATAGGGGACCAAGCTATTCAAAGCGAAGAGGATGACACATTTAGGTGGAGGCAGGGGGCTGCAGGCGAATTCTCAGTGAAGAACGCTTATGTGTGGTGGAGATCAACACTTGCAGGAGGCTCCGTGGATGCACAAGATTCAAACAAATATGGAGGCCAAGGACACCATTAAAAATTAAGGTATTCATGTAGCTCCTACATTTAGAACGCTTACTCACGAAGGTATACAGGTCCAGGTGGGCACCGTCCGAACCGACGGATTGTCCATTGTGTGCGGCAGCACCAGAGAATGTCCAACATCTCTTTTGCGAATGCTCAATGGTACGGCTCCTATGGTCAAAGATAGGGGAGGCTTCGGGGACGAAGAGTGATTTTCAAAACATAGAAGCGCTCTGGCTAGCAGGCAAAGAAATGAAGACCAGAACTGCATGGAACCTCACCGCGGTGATCTCGCAATCCGTCGTCCAGGCAGGAGCGTGGATAATATGGAAAACACAGAATGGAGTCATCTTTAGAGGGGAGAGAGTGTACCAAGAAAATATGTGGGATATGTTTCAAGGATGCACGAGGGATTGGGGACGATACATTGCGAAGGCGGAGAATGTCGGCTTCATCGACGGACGATTGTGCATCGCGGGATGAGCATCGGCGCGCGGCCCTCACAATCTCGGTTTAGAAATCTCTTCTAACCGGGGGATTGGAGGCCAGTATTTTGGCAACACCGGTTTTTCTTTGTTTTTGTTTTTCGCTTTTACTCTCTGTCCTCCCATCATTCAGAGTTTGTAATTCGAATTCGTTTATGAAATCAGGTAGCAAGCATCTACTTTTTCTTCAAAAAAAAATTCATCATCGAACTGTACAATTTTTGAATTAAACTACATAATTTATATACCGAACTAGACAAATATATAATTTAGGGTTATGTAAGTTTGAATATTTTTACCACCAAGATGGCAAGAACAAAGGGGGAGATCTCAAAATTACAAAAGATAAAGGACAACTCTATCCCCACCATGCTACTTGCTTGTCCCCCCTCCCCCCCAACCAAAAAAAATAAAACACATAAAATCTGTTTGATTTTGAAATCCATTAATCCCACTAGCCACCCCTCCCCACCAGCCCAAAAACTAAGAAAGCCCTTCCCCACCACCTTGTCGACTTGGGTTTTAGTGGGCGACAGTAGGTCTGTCGAACCAATGGTTTAGGAAGCATACATTATGGAATCTGTTCGACATACCTAGAGTCGAATGAATTTACTAGTTGACGACAAATGGTCTGTCGTACTGGATTTTAGTGGGCGATAGTAGGTCCGTTGAACAAATGGTTTAGGAAGCATGTGTTCTAGAATCTGTTTGACATACCTAGAGTCGAATGGATTTACAAGTTGACGACAAACGGTCTGTCGACCTGGGTTTTAGTGGGCGATAGTAGGTCCGCCGAACAAATGGTTTAGGAAGCATGTGTATCTGTTTGACATACCTAGAGTCGAATGGATTTACTAGTTGACGACAAACGGTTTGTCGAACTGGTTTTAGTGGGCGATAGTAGGTCCGTCGAACAAACAATATGAGGAAGCCTACGTTCTGGATAGTAGGTCCATCGAACAAACAATATGAGGCTGCCTATGTTCTGGAATGCGTTCGACAAACCTGGAGTCAAACTGATGTACCAGTGGACGACAAATGTTCAGTCGAACTGGGTTTTAGTGGGTGACAATAGGTCCGTCGAACAATTATAATGTAATGATCCGCCTTGAACTATGAGGCCATAGATACATATTCATGAATGAAAAAAACACTATTTGTTACACAAGATGAAATATATATCTGCATGATGATTGGATTGTCACATTCAGTGTTAAAAATCGCGACCGATATATCGATATATCGGTTTCGCCGGCCTTTTCGTGAAATATCGATCGAAAATCGATAATATATCGATTATCGCTGACGTTAGCGATATATCGGAATCCACCGATATATCGATCAAACGGTCGAAAAATTGACCGTTCGAGAATTTTTTTTTTTTGCTTTTTTTTTTTAAATCAGGCCGTATAGCCATTGGGCCCCAATGGCAGTATAGCCGTTTGGGGGGGGGGGGGGTAATTTGTAAAACCCCCCTTCAAATTTTTTTTTAATTTGACCCTTTTTATTCCCAATCCTATAAATACTCCCCCAAAACTCTCCATTCTCACCACAACAACTCAACAATCATCTTCTTCACCATTCCATCACTCTCACACAATCTCTAGTTCCCTACTCTCTTATATAGCAAACAATTTCTTTCCAAAATCCCTCAATCCCAAAAGAAGCCAAAATTCCACAAAAACAAATTCCAAAAAATCCATAAAAAATCCTAAAATTGCCTTTCTTGGAGGAGATATTGGTGGACTAGTTGGAGGACTTTGGTGGAGTTCTTGGAGGCTTTGGGTGGAGACTTTGGAGGCTTTTGAAGGAAGTTTCAATTTTTCTCCTATTTTTAGAGGTATTTATTCTTAGTATTTAGTAAAGTATTTTTAGAAAGTAATTATAGTAGTATCATCCACTTTTAAAAAGAATCAATATTTAATTTTTTGAAAACTAAAAAATCATTTTTGAAAAAAATATCTTCTTCTAGAGCTAGTTCATCTAATCTAAGACCGGCTAATACAAAAGACCCTACATGGAAATACGGAGAATATAAAAGTGCTACTGAAAAACATATTGTCAAATGTTTACTTTGCTCACATCTATATAGTGGTGGCATAACCAGACTTAAAGAACACATATAGCATTCATCATGAGCTAATGCTAAACCTTGTCTTAAAACAACACCAGAAATTAAAAAAGAAATAGAACAATTCATGAATAAAAAATCTGAAAATAAATGTAGAAGAGAAACATTTTATTCTGAAGATTTTGCTAGAGACATAGGAGATGAACAACCACATATAGGTGATGATGATGTAATAGAAATTGGTGGTCCTAGTTCAAGGCTTCCTCTATCTTTAAAAAGAAAGAAAAACACTAGGGGACCTATGAATTTATTTTGTAGAGGTAATACTGAAGATGCAGTTGATCAAAGATTAAGAGGAGGCCCTAGACAAACAACTTTAGAAGGAAAATTAAAAAAAGAAGAAAGAAAAAATGCAATTCAGAAGATAGCTAAATGGGCAATCACTGCAGGTGTATCTTTTCATGCATTAACTTCACGTTCTTTTCATGTTGCATTAGAAGCAGTAGGTAGATTTGGGTCTGGTTTAGCCCCACCATCGATGCATGAGTTAGATGAAACATGTTTGCAAGAAGAGGTAAGAGAAACTCATAAGATTTTAGAGACACATAAAGGACATTGGAAAACTAATGGTTGTACATTAATGTGTGATGGATGGACAGACAGGAGACAGAGATCATTAATTAACTTTTTAGCTAATTCTCCAAAAGGAACCATGTTTTTGAAATCCATTGATGCATCTGCATATTCACACACTGTAATATATTTGTTTAACGAAATAAGTGATGTTATAAAAAATATTATTGGAAAAGAAAATGTTGTTCAAATTGTAACTGATAATGCTGCTAATTATAAAGCTGCATGTGAATTAGTGATAGAGAAGCACCCCACAATATTTTGGACACCATGTGCTGTACATTGTATTGATTTAATTTTGGAAGACATTGGTAAGATGCATATTAAAACTATTAGTTTAGCTAGAAGAATCACTGTTTTTATTTATGCACACACACAATTATTGCATGTAATGAGAATGTTTTGCAATGGAGATATTGTTAGGCCAGGACCCACTAGATTTGCCACATCATTCTTAACTTTGCAATCACTTTGGGAACATAAGAATGCACTTAGGACACTCATGGTAGCAGATGAATGGACGAAGAGCAAGTGGTGTAACTTTAGAACCGGAAAACAAACAGAAATAACTATTCTTTCCTTTCAATTCTGGAAAGGTGTACAACGAGCCCTTCATGCCGGAATTCCTCTTGTCCATGTCTTAAGATTAGTTGATGGAGATGAGAAACCCTCTATGGGCTACTTGTACAATGCAATGGATAGGGCCAAAGAAAAAATTAAGGAAAACTATCAGTATAGACCGCTACAATATAGCCTTGTTCTTGAGGTAATAGAAGGAAGATGGAGTCGTCAGATGTCGTCTGACCTTTACCATGCATGATTTGTCCTTAACCCCGGAGTATGGTTTAAGACCGCGGACCGGGATGCGGCAGTCCAAACAGATATGCTTCGTTGTGTGCAGGCAATGGCGAAGATGGAGCCAGATCCGGAGGTGCAAGACAGACTACAAAGACAACTGAATTATTATTTGCAGGAAAGTGGACCGTTCGGTTGGGGAACCATTGTGAGAGCAAGGGACAACACAATCCCAGTCAATTGGTGGGATAAATACGGGGGTGAGGTACCGGAGTTGAGAAAGGTCGCCATCAAAATTCTTGGACTCACTTGTTCATCTTCCGGTTGTGAAAGAAACTGGAGCGCATTTGAAAATGTGAGTGTTTTCTTTAATTTTCTTGTTTTAAAACTGATAAACTTTACAAAATTTAACTTTAAATTTCTTGTTTTTAATAGTTACACACCAAGAAGAGGAATCGGTTGAAGCAAAAGAAGTTGAATGATTTAGTGTTTGGACAATACAATAAAAAATTGCATGAGCGTTTCCTAAATCCAGCTCATGAAGATCCAATCAATTTGAATTCATTGGAACACGACAACGAGTGGATTATGGACGTCGACGGCCCAGTTTTTGAAGGTGAAGACTTGACATGGACTCAAGTGGAGCATGAAGCATACGGCGACACCATAGAACATTAACGCCCGAGAGGATCCACACAGCAAACTCATCAATCTCAAGGTGCAAGACGACGTGGGAAACAGTCGATCATTGAGGAGCCTGAAGATGCAGATGACGACGATAATGAAGAAGATGAAGTTATCCCACCAACACAATTTCAGGGTCAAGAAGGAGTTGGATCATTTGATGAAGCAAGAGATGCAGATAATGAAATTCAGGAAGAAAACACAGATTCAGATGATAACAACGGTGGACACGGCGGCAATTAGGTGGAACCCAGGGAGGGGATTTTGTAAATAATGCAATGGATTATTTATTTAAATAAAATTTCTTCAGTTTTATTTATGTTGTAGACTACATAAACCATTGTAAATTTTTTTCAAACTAAAACCATTGTAAAATTATTATTATCTTCATATCAAATTATTCTTATTCATTTTCATTGTTTTCACAATTTTTAATGTTTTTTTCACTGTTTTTTTCAATTTTTTCCGAATTTATTTCAAAAAAAAAAAAAAAACTGCACCGACCGATCGATCGATATATCGATATATCGATTGGCCCCCTGTTCGATATATCGAAATTTTCGATATTTCGAACATTGGTCACATTCATATCCCAACTGATCATTCATTGACATTTTAAAAAGGCATTCATTACAAACTTGAAAATTCAAAATGTTATGGGCTATTCAAAACCAAATGAATGCCACGTTCTTGGGGTTTAGTCTCCCCTATCACAAAATATGATAAGTATAGAATCAGTGATAACAAGGCGGTTGTGATAAAGTCATCCTACTCGATCAATGTCTTTGCTTCGAATGTCGTTCCACACTTGCTGTCGGGAAGTGGTGAGCCATTCTCTAAGTATAGAATCACATCGCGGATGTTGAATTGCGCAGAAGAAATTGTTGTCCTCCTATCCAGTAATGGTCGAAAATGTTGTATTACATTTTCCTTAAGCTACAAATAATACATGACATGTCAGAAGAAGGAATTCATATACTCTAATTACATTAAAAATAACAATAATTCAATAGTATACCATTTGGACATTAGAAGTAGAGGCCATTTGTGCTAATTTTTTGTTTTGCGGGTTTTGTACTAATCTATGACTCATTCTTTCAAACCATTGGATGTAATCCGGAACAACAACCCATGGTTGGCAAACCCGGTCGCCCCTTGTACCAGCACTTAACATAGAATCCACCCATGCCTCCAATTGTTCCACGCTTTTGATACAGAAAATCCATTCCCCTCAAACAAAAATAACTGGAGATTAGATCCTTTTCAAATGTTAGTTATCTGTTTTATGAATTATTAATTAATTTTTTTTGGCAACCACCAACCTAAATATTTGTTCCACACATGTAGGACAAACCGGATGAGCCAAATTTGATATATTTTCTCACTTTAAATAATCAATATTGAACTTTTGATATCTCACTAAAACTAAGGGCAAAGTGTGTACATATTATAAAAATCAGGTTGTGTTTAATTCTTTATGATATCCAGTTATATCTGCCTTCTTTTTTCATTGCTTCTAATCTTCATAGAATAGTTTTTTTATGGTCTTAAGTAACCACTTGAACGGTCAATTTAATTCTTTCAAAGGTTTACAAATTCTGAGAGGATAACACAACAAAGTCACAGAGATCAAAATCCAACTACAATAAAGAGTATTACATTCATGATGTATATAAAATTATGCAATGAATAAGGTCCTCTCATACAAATGGTTGTCGTAGCCTTCTACAGATCATCAAATCATGTTTTCTGAGAATGCGAGCTATACAAAAACTATAGTGGAAGTACCTAAGAAAGAACTTCATTTATATTAAATATTAATACTGTTATGTTAGAAAACTTCAATAGCTGAAATTATATACATCCATCTTCAATTTGAACACTAAAGACAATACAATTCAATCCAAAAATAATCCTAACTTTCTATGGAAAACCATAAGTTTCTATCCAAACCATAATATTTTTTTCTTGAATAACCAATCTTTCTATCCCAATTCTATTCCAAACCATAGGTTTCAATACACATTCTATCCCAAACCATATATTTATATCACAAACCATTATTATTTTTACTAATCAATCTTTCAATCCACACTTTATTCCAAACCACAGGTTTCAATCCACATCTATCACAAACCAGACGCTTCTATCCCAAACCACAATTTTTTTAAAAAAACCAATCTTTAAAATCCACATCTTATATTCCAAACCCTAGGTTTCTATCCACATTATATCCCAAACCCACATTCTTTCCCAAACCTTAGATTTCTATCCCAAACCCTAATTTTGTTTTATGAATAACTATTATTTCAATCACATATTGAGTTTCTATCTCAAACCCTAGATTTTTATCCCAAACCTTATTATTATTTTTCGAATGACTATTCTTTCAACCACATATTGATTTTCTATTCCAAACCCTAAACAATTTTTTTGTTCAATACCAATTTTTCATTCCAATACCTTAAGAATAAGATAAAAAAATATACATTCAAGAATAAACAAGAGCACATACCTATATGTGATTTGCGGATAGTGGACGATGGTGTGGGTTCCCCTTTTCAATGGCTGGTCCGGTGAGAGCGAGAGGAGAGGAGAGGTGAGGAGAGAAGAAAAAAATCTCCAGGAAGCAGAGGAGAGAAGGGAAGAAAAAAAAGAAGAAAACTTGGGGAGTGGTGGGGTTAGAAGTTCACTTGTATCTAGTATATATGGTGGTGGGATCAGATTTTCTATTGGGCATGGCTTGTGGGATCAGTCAGTAGGTGGGGACAACAAGTAGCATGGTGGGGATAGAGATGCCCAAGATAAAACTTGACCCGAAAGAGGAGCACGATCTCATGAGAAGTGCAGGTTGGAACCCTGTTTTCAGGAGAGGATAAAGCAGAAGAAGAGCTGGCCACCAACCAAGGGCCCTCCGAGCGTGTCTCGTGCTAATTGTTGGGTACAATATTATTCTCTGTACAGTTGGTTTCATAAGTTGTGTAGTTTAATTATATGCTATGCAGTTCGATATTAATGGTAATGATGGTACTATGCCTGATTGGATCCAGACTCATGTTTCACGTCATCTCAAAATCTTCAATATTATCATGTGATAGAACACATTATTTCTTGATAGAGACTAACATGTATGGATGAAATTAAGTAGATCCCATCGTGATTGATTATTTCAATAAAAAGTTGGATTTATTTGACTTATTTCATCCAAAAATGATTATTTATAATTATTATTATATAAAAGGATAATGCTAGAAATTTCATTTTTATAGAATTTATTTGATCAATTATTAAAATATTAAAAAGAGTAAGCATTGTTATTAATGTGTGTTTAAATAATTTTGAATGTGTTACAAATATTAAGATATTTATGCATTCTATTGGTAGACTTTGAAAAGATGTGTTAATACATATAATTTATTCTTGCAATACTTTTACACCGATGTTCCATATAAAAAAGCAGTTAATAGTATGTTTATACACTATTTATTTATTTATTTATTTATTTTATATAGAGTGATATTTATGGAAAGGCATAATATATATAAATCCATATGTTATATTTAGGTACACACGGTGAGTCTTCTTAAAAGAACATATATATATATATATATATATATATATATATATATATATGGTCGTGATTACGTGCGGTGTGCGGTCGGTGCGGTTTACGACGTGGGCCGTTCGATCGCGGGTCCATCGCATCTAACGGTCGACGTGAATCGCACCCGACCGTCCGATGCGATGGACCCGTGATCGACGGCCCGTGATCGCGCACCGCACCGACCGCACACCGCACGTAATCGGATCCCATATATGGTCGTGATTACGTGCGGTGTGCGGTCGGTGCGGTTTACGACGTGATCGGATCCCATATATATATATATATATATATATATATATACGCCGATGATAATATGCGGTCGTGCGGTCGCGGTCGTGGGCCGTCCGATCGCGGGTCCATCGCATCCAACGGTCGACGTGATTCGCACCCGACCGTCCGATGCGATGGACCCGTGATCGACGGCCCGTGATCGCGGACGCACCGACCGCACGACCGCACGTAATCACTTCCCTATATATATATATATATATATATATATTATTTTTTTCCCATTTGCAAAGTGCTAAAGGAAGGACTGCACAACTATTAGTCCAATCAATTAAGATAGAAATCATATTGAGAGGTCTCCTTTCTGTTTGCTTTTGCTAAATCTTGACATCTATCATTCATCCAACGGCCCATAATGTTTTCTTGTTTCGCATCGTACACACTAAGAAAAATAGAAGAAAAAGAAAAGGATTGCACAACTATCATTCTGAACAAATAAAAAACATATTAGTGTGTGTGAGAGAGAGACGACGACGATTTGAAGAGGTAGAAGAAGAAGCCGACCTGATGAGGAACTACTAAAGCCTGAAGAAGACCTGTTGATGAAGAACAAAATCTACAGATGAAGAAGACCTTGTCGGTGAAGGAGAAATCCCATTTTGTTTTGTTTGTTTGTTTTTTTTTTTTAAATCAATTTCTGTGCGCACATGAGGGATCAGGCCGAATATGCGGCCCATACCTGCATATGACTGCTTTCTGGCCCGGGCGATTCAGCCAGTCGATCGAACCACCTGTGCGGCCGCATATGTTGCCGCACAGGGCACCTTTCAGAACACTGCACCTAGACACACACACTACCATATCATTCCATTACCACCCGGTCCAGCTACCATATCATTCATAGTCATACATATTCCTTTTGAAAAAAAAAATTAGGGAACAACACACAAGGGATTAGAGTTTTGAGGCGCGGAACGCTTTTATTAAAGTGATATTTGCGCTCACTTAAAAGAATTTGCTAAAGGGTTCTAACAATTCACTTTCAAGATACAACAAAACTTACAGAATCTGCAGATAGCAGCTTTGAGGAACTCCCACAACACTCTCGGAAGACTGTAAAACTGATAATCAAACTGTTTGATTAACATACTTTAAATAAGGCTTGAGAGGATACCTTACCAACCTTTCATAATTTTAGTTATCACCATTGAAGAGATGCTTGTTATGAATTTATGAAATGATACATTCACTGGGGAAGTGCATGTTGGCCAAGCAATTTGAATTTTAAAAAATATATGAAATTCAGTAAAAAATAATCATGCTATTTCACACGTTAAATGTGTCTAATAATGTTCCAAATTGCTTCTACACGCGTGCGTGCGCACATAAACACGTACATGTATAACATAATTGTCCCCCCCCCCCCCTTGTCTTTTTAAGACACGGCTAACATATCAAGTAAAAAAATGTTTTTTCAATTATATATGTGTGATTATTCTCAAGCACCCACTGAATATTACAATTTTTTTCAACACCTTTTGCCTATAGGACTTGGTAGACATCCATTTTACTTAGGTGTCATTGCTTCTTGTTTTGCTTTGTTATTTTTTTAATTTGGGCATTGTCCCTTAATATAATAAGACAAGCGTCTACCGTTCCAATAATAATATATAAAAACAAAGCACTAACATTTATGATGCCTTTGGAGGCCACCCATACATCTGCTATATTCTATGATCCCATAATGGATAGATGATGTCGCCTGAGAGTTATTTATTTTATTTTTATTTTTTTGCTATATCCTAATTCCTAAACCATTCGAGGTAAGGGTCAATCATTCGGGTGTCTGAATCGACCAATTCAGAAGTTTTCTTATAGATATTTAGGTAAGTTGATGATAAAAATCGAACATATATCAATAAGAAACAAAACCATGGTGCTAGTAACTCACCAAAATTCCTGGGGATTCCCTTGGAAGTTTTGAGCAATATAATTAGGCCTATTCATTATTCATATATACACCCACACGGCTACACACACTATCAGACATCCCATTAACATAAACACCAACATTGACTATGCCATAGCGTGTTTTACTATTATAACCTTGCAGGTTACTCGCTCAATGCGTTTGCACGAAATCTAGAACGGTCATTGATGATATAAATTGTCTAAATTGAATTTCAAAGATGTTACAGAAGTCAACTATCCCAGGTTACATCCTTGCTACAAGCAAGGTGGATAAAAGGATAAGAGTGTTGATACATATGCAACCTACTTTTACAGCCTGTTTTATAGCCCGTACGCTATGATAATGTAGTATATACTGCACTATCATAGTATATATTGTAGTTTTTTTTTTTTATTTTTTCACTATGAAAAAAATATACTAATGTATCTCAGTATAACTTCATTTCGTATAATAGCATACACTTTAAAGAGTGAGTGTATAATTTTATAAAAAAAAGAAAAACATGATGGAATGTAATTGGAGTTGCAATGAGAGCTACGTATCTTTTTTCAAAGGATAAATACAACCTAGTTGGGCTGGTTCCATAGGCCTTGCCCACGGTCTGTTTAGCTGCTGCCCCTGTTGGCCTAGTTATGTAGTTGGGACTTTAGCGTCGCCCTGTTCAGACGCCTCTGAACCCAAAATAGAAGAAGAGATGTTATGAAGTCAAAAAGCGAATATTTGACTCTCATTTTATTTATTTATTCATTGCCCATGTTTTATTGTGTCATTATTTTTCAAGATTTGTCATGTCATTGTGCTTATATTATGTCTTGTATATGTGCCAATGCTCCAAATGATGTATCAATCTAAGCATCAATTTATAGTTATAAAATAATTATGTTTTAGAAACATTATATATATTTTTTATAAGTTAATGATTCAGTGCCAATGACAATTTATTTAAACCTTATATGAAAAGTATGATTTTGTAAAAAAGTAGCATAAAAAATTTCAATTCTTATAAAACTCACTTTTGTTACTTTTACAAAGCATACTTTTCAATTATTAGAAAACTCACTTTTGTTGGGAAACACGTTTTTAAATTTATGCAAAAGCAAAAACATGCCCAAAGGCGCAACCCCTAAATCTTTGTGTTGAACGAGAGTGATATTTTGTTTAATAACGTGATATATTGTTTAATAACTTTCAAAAAGTTTCAACTTATTTTCTGTGATGAAGCTTGTGCTGGGTCTGTAGTTCAATGGTAGCAAATGGTGGTAGGTTTTTATTTTTTATTTTATTTTATTTTCTTTTCAAAATACCCGTGTTGAGGCTTTGATGATCAGATACAACAAATAAACTTGGTCTTGGGCACATATATTGATCACATTCCTTGAATATGCATAATTCATTGAATTATTCTTATTCAGACTTATGCCTAAGCTAACTTCTCAGTTATTAAAACCTTGCTAGTACATAATTACTGCTTTCTTTTAACTGTTGACTGGATTGAATTTGAAGCTAATTTTCGTTTGTCCCTCTTCCATCAAGTGTGATGTTCCTTTTCTCTCTAAACAAACACATTCAACTATGATGTCATGACCTCTAAATTGCATTTAATTTATTAGATTTATTTAACACAAACCATAAGTAATCTTTCGTTTGACCTCTACTAACCACCCAATTATGGCTAAAGATATTTTATTAGATACAAATTTGCCTTCCTTTTGTATGGTGCCCATCGATGCTATATTGCTATGGCGTCACATTAATTAATTGATGGAAGACTTTGATCCAAGGTGAACAAAATTTAACTCTCAATTTGTTTACATCAACAGTGTAGGTTTTTTTTTTGATTGGTAATCATTTTTTGTATTTCTATAGAGAAATAAGCTTTACAAAGAGTATGAAAAAGTACAAAAAATAAGGACAACATGGGAAACTTTAGTAATAATTCGAACCCAGGTCGACCTGCATCCCTTCACCATCATTAACCATTTCTTGTAATTTATATCTGAAATCAGATAAAAAAGGAGAGCTTCCTTTTAGTGAAAACAGGGGAGAAAAAAGGATGTCATCCTTTCTTGCGGACATAGGGGAAACCGGACTTGTCCATTGTAACAGCTGCTCTAAGTTCAGACCAAATGTTGGAAGGGTAGAGGACTGTTTCTCCTCTGGCAGATTAGAATGAAGCCATCAGGTCGGCAGGAGAGTTCCCTTCGCGCAGGATATGTGATGCTTTCCATTCCATAAAACTAAGAAAACCTTGTTGAATAGAACGAAGAGACCGGATTGCAGTCCAAGGACGCGAACCCTTCCCTTTAACCCAAGCTATTGCGGTGGTAGAATCCGATTCGATCCACAATTTTTGGACCCCTGATTTGATGGCAAGCCAAATGCCCACCTCAATCGCCTTGAGCTCTAATAGATTGATAGATGGAAGATCATGTCTGCCCGCTATACCGCAAATAAATTCAGATTGATCATTTCTAAGTAGTGCTCCATAGCCTCCCCTATCATCAGACAGTGACCCGTCAGAGTTTAGTTTAATCCAATCAACAGTGTAGGTTATTGAAATGATGAAGCGATATAACTTAGATGATTTAGATTGGATTTTGACCTGATACAATCTTGGGTTCAGTTTGACGTACTCTATGCAGGAAGTATCGATTGAGCCTGGTGAAAGACCTCGCGGCCGCACAGGATCACCGAGAGCTTCTCGATTCGTTGATGTCGTTGTCGATGCATGGTTCCTTCGATGGAGGGATGCCAATCGGATGATTTCGTGAGGATTTTTTGAGGGTTTCATGAGGTTCAGTTAAGGTTTCAGGGAGGAAACAAGGGATTTTGAGGAGAGGGAGGGATTTTGGGGAGAAATTTCAAGGAGAGAGGGAGATTAAGTGTGAGGGGGTAGGGATGACATTTCACAAGGGGACTGAAACGGCAGTGGATGGAATGGACCTACAAATTATAGATTTTGGGTTTTAGGATCTAAGAAAAACTAAAAAGACTCCAGAGACCTAAAAATAATGAGGGAGAGGCTAGGAGGACCTCTAATTAATTTTTTCATTTTTTTATTTTTCTTAAGGGAACATTGTACTATTTACACTAGGGATTGAAAAAATTAAAAATAAGAATGAAAATATAAGTAGAGGATTCATTACCAAATATAAATAACACTCAACATACTTTTTTTTCTCCTTTTAAAAGTAATAATTGGTTAGAGATAATATTTGGTTAGAGGATCCATTTTCAAATACAAATAATACTCATCAAATGCATGACTTTGATTTTTTTCTTCTACTAAATAATGTGATTTTTAAAAAAAAAATTGGAAGAGACACCCAAGAAAAAAAATTCATGTCAATTTATGATTTTTTTATAATAAACTATAATATAGATTTAGAGCTGATTAAATCTTTTTTTTAAAAAAAGTCAAGTTAAAAAAAATATTACCTTGAAAAAAAGAAAAAAATATGATGAATATTATTTATATTTGGGAATAGATCGTATACTTATTTTTTCATGTTTATTTTTAATTTTTTCTAATCCCTCGTGAAATCTATTTATCTCCATCTCCACAAATAATCTATTAAAATAAAAATATAAATAGTATAATGTCCCCTTAAGAAAATAAAAATAAAAATCAAGTTTTCACCCCCATTGTGCGCTGACCCGTGCGTGTGCTGGGGGGGGGGGGGTGAGGACTTGATTTTTTTCTTAACCGGACATTGTACATCTCTGTCTGTGACAATTTTTAGACCAGTCAGTGCGCCCCGTGAACGCGTTGACTGATCAAAACAGACCCCATGGCTAATTTTGCAATTAAACTAGTTCTAGAACTAAAACTGAAATATTTTTTTTCTGGGTTAATTTCAAATTTTGCCTATATAATTTGTTCCAATTATTATTGACAACCCATCCACTGAATGGGTTGTACAACTGAATAGCCTGAACTAGTCTGTATGTTGAATTGATGTACTTCAGAAGTACAATGTACTGCCAAATATGTGCTTAGTACATGCATGAACTGTAAATTATGGATCTGCTATATATCGAACGGGAGTATATATGAATGCCCATGGACACGCAGCTTCATGTAACTGTTTGAAACATTCTCCTCAGACACATGGAATATATGAAGTTCTGTGAGGCATTCCCACATTGAGGTAAGCTTCCATGGTTAGAATCAAAATGCATGCAAACATTTTATGGAGTAAAGTCTCTCTCAAAATTCCCAAGTTCATCTTTTGGTGGAGATATATATATTTTTGATAGGGAGGATAATCTTTGAGGGAAAGATTCGAACCTAGAACTACCTCTACCAATCTGTTAAGAGGTGACTGCATTAATTGAGAATGTTGTACTTCTATTGTATCTTCTTTTTCAGTAATAATGTATAAAATTTAGTGGATCTATTACTTTTTATTTTTTTTTAAATTTTGGTTGTCAATATATATGTTGAATGACATGATTTATTTACAAGGGGTGAAAGGTGATCTGTTGTGGTGTAGCAAGATCATCGTGTTTCCATTGTGGAAAATGAATGATCTAAGAGGCGTAATCCCAGGCAATATCTGGTTTGAATGTCACCCAAATATTTAAAAATATATAATGGACGCTATAGACCGTCCTTATATATAATTAAATTTTATTTTGTCAACAAAATCTATGTTTTGTTAGGTGGAATATGTGATTTTTTTTTTGATTCACTAATCATGTACTATTTTGTGAAGTGATTACACGCTGGGCTGCACACGAGGATGACTATCCCTAACGTTATTCCAAGGAATAGTTGATGTAGAATATCTTCCTGTGTGCCATTAAAGGAACATGATTTAACATCATAAACATTTAAGATAATCTCAGTCAAGTTATTTTGCATATATAATGTGAATGATGATTTGCATTTGAATAACTTCTTTTCTATATATCATAATGTAGTTGGTTATAGAAGCATTGATCAACGACTTATAATAGAAGGAATTTGCTACCGATCAGTTCACCTAAACAAGATTGTTAATTAAATGGGTCAGTGAGAAGAGTGTAGCAGAAGATGAAGGGTTGATTAGTTGCAGATTTTTTTTTATGGGTTCACATTACAAGCTCTAATTATATTTCATAACTCTCCAAATTGATTACAAGTACTGAAACCAAACATCACCCGATCTATAGAGAAATTAAAAGCAAATACCAAATAGCGACGTGACAATGGCATACATCCATCATATGGTCTGATTACATATCGGCCAAGGAGGTAAGACATTCATTATTTGAAACTAATTGTCTAACTAATTTGCTAATAGGTTCCAAATAGATTTTTTTAAGCTTTAATTTTTTTTATTTCATATTTGAATAATTTTAGAACAATCTAGCTCGCTTGCAATCCACACACATTTTGATTTAAAAAAAAATATAATAAATTACCTTATCTAATGGATTATATCATTTCATAAGAAATGTATACATATTAGTTATGTAACGCATATGGACAAACATGAAAAATTATTAACAAATTATAAACCTAAATGGATATATACACATTGCTGGATGATTATGAAAGTATATAAACTATTTCGAGAGACGAGAGACTGTGTGCAACAATACTTTCATATTTTGATTAAAAACAATTCTTATGGTAGAAAATCGGTTGAGAACAGTTTTTATGAAAAACATATTTATAAAAATCGATTGCAAACAAGACATAAGCATCCACCAGCCAAATGCCCCTAGGACAATTAGAAGGAGTTGACTGTCGAACTATTGTTGGTTGAGCTCTAGCTTTCTATGTGAATAGAGAAATATAAATAACGGGACCAAACCTCCTATAAAACTGTAATATTATCTTGTTTCACATAGTCAACTTAACCACTTTTGGAGATTGCGAAACTAAACTAATCATTAGTTTGCATCAACACATATATCTATTAAAATTGCGATTTAGGTTAACTGCTCCTTTGACAAATAAAATAAAATAAAATAAACCCACTCACATTTAGGGCAAGCATGCAAACTGTACTACTGTAGCTTGGACATTTGTAGAGTATAGTACTTTTATACGTGTCTTAATATTCATACATTCTTTATATATATATGCCGTGAATGAAGCCTGAACAAGACTGCGCGTACCGAAACATATATCATTGAAAGGGAGCTAGACAAACATATGAAGCTCTGCCACGTGTGCCCTTTGTATCCATAAGCAGCTGAAGATTAATACATGCATTTAATCAAGTTATATATAATGTAAAAAAAAAAACTCCATGGAGAGATGAGATCTCTGAACTCAATGATCTAGAAAAGACAGACATGCGTTTGAAAACTCCACAATCTCACTTGTTGGACATGTCAAGTTGTTACATAAAATGATTAATATGAACACAAACATCACAACTTTATATGTTAGACGTATCATGTTGTCACATGCAACAGTTTCTTATTGGAGATTGCGAATGTTGATGAGATTTAACTCTGACTAGTTTTTCCTCATGTGGAGGAGAGCGAGATGATAAAAGAAAACAATTTTGATAGACTACTATCATTGGTTTGAAAGAGAAGGGTGTATGATCAATATGATACACATGTTTAAGCACTAATTGAGCTCGTTAGAACTATTGGAAGCTCAATTAGCTCCCATAAATTCCTTGTCCTTCACTCCTTCTAAAGTCAATTACATTGTACATGTATTGATCTATATCATATGTTGTGTCTTATGTAGACAATATAATGTGTGAGAAAGAGAAAGAGATCAGTTAGGGCAGGTGATGGTGGTGCAATCAAACCATCAAACATGGTTGCTAAAGAGCAGTTGAGTCTTCTCTTTGTGTCTCCAATAATGTATCAGATAATCCCTTCTTATTTCTTTGGTTTTTTTTTCAATGGTTTTGACAAACCATATATATTATTCCAATTAATAAATAAAAGCAGCTCCGACAAACTTATAATAACGGATCCACGTTAATCGAATCATTTTGAATGCTGGCCATGAAAAATTATACCCTGGACAGTCGCTTTCAATACTCCCCACCCCACCCACGCCAGTAATAACACACAGAAAAAAAAGCCCAAGCTTTTCATATATATAAAGCCAGTCCTCCTGAAGCACAGACACACACCACAAAAAACATCCAAACATCAGCAGAGTTGAAGACATGACCATCCCAACTTGTTTGTTTGTTTGGCTCTCTTTATTTTCCTTCTGTGCTTCACATGCCTTGGCTTCTCACCACTGGCCTGTTGGAGGTGCCACTAGGTTCTATGACTTCAAGGTCTCTCTCTCTCTCTCTCTCTCTCTCTCTCATGATATGTGCACATGACAATTGTCTCTCTCATGATATGCGCACATGACAATTGTATCTTTAATAGAAGATTGATATGTGATAATTTTACATATTAAACATGTGAGATTGTGATAATTTTTTTAATTATCATGCTTTAGTTTCTTATTGAAAACTGAAGGCTTGCAATAATAATTAACCATCCTTAATTATCTCACAAATCAATCAATCTAACTACACTCCATCACCCATGTAATGTATATAGGTGCAAACAACAAGGGTGACAAAGATATGCAACACCAAGGACATCATCACCATCAACGGGATGTACCCCGGTCCGGTCGTCTACGCGGAAGAAGGCGACCGCGTCATCGTCAAGGTCACCAACGAGACGCCCCACAATGCCACCATCCACTGGTACAATCATCTACTGATCACGCTCTGATTCTACGAGAATTTGATCCACATCAGTTTGAGTCACCAAATTGGTTATTTCGAGCAGGCATGGGGTTCGACAGATGCTGTCGTGCTGGTCGGACGGGCCGGCGTACCTAACGCAGTGCCCGATCCAGGCGGGCCAAACGTTCACCTACGAGTTCACGCTCGTAGAGCAGAAGGGCACGCTCCTGTGGCACGCCCACGTGTCGTGGCTCCGCGGCACCGTCTTTGGGGCCATCGTCATCTACCCCAAGACCGGCGTCCCGTACCCCTTCCCCTACCCCTACGAAGAACATATCCTCGTGTTGTGTATGTGAAATAATTGATCAAATTCCATTATTTCGTGTTTTCATTGGTAATGTTTTGTTTCATTTGTGGATTGATTTTGATCAGCTGAGTACTGGAAGAAGGACGTGCTGCAGCTCGAGCAGCAACTCTTGGCGAGCGGCGGCGGAGCTCCTCCCTCTGATGCCTTTCTCATCAACGGCCACCCTGGGCCTCTTTACAACTGTTCGGCTAATGGTATTCTAAATCCTATCAAATTTGTTCAGTCTCTTATTTATAACAATCTCACTCGTTCAATATGTGAGACTAGATCCAACATTAAAAATCCCAAAAGGAAGACACACTCGCATGCATATTAGGGTCCCACGCATTCCAAGCACTCAAACACAACTCACCTTTGATTATAAATCACTCCACACACAGACACTTTACATTACCCTATATGATGATCAACAACTATATATAAGAGGCTGATTTCATTTATTAAAAAAATATATACTATTGTATATTAATATATATTTTATTTTATATAACAATATATATTTTAATTGAAGAATATATGATTTATAAAAAAAATGACAGTGAACACAAATGAAACTCCACGTATCTTAAAACATTCAGACATCTACAAGATTGACGTCGTCCCCCGAAGGACATACCTCCTCCGCCTGATCAACGCCGCCCTCAACATGGAGCTCTTCTTCTCCATCTCAAACCACAGGCTCACCATCGTCGAGGCCGACGGCGACTACACCAAACCCTTCACCGTTGACCAGCTCATGATCGCCCCCGGCCAGACCATCAACGTCCTCGTCACCGCCGACCAACCCATCGGCAAATACGACATGGCCGTCGGCCCCTACATGTCGGCCCGCAACGTCCCCTTCCAGAACATCACCGCCGTCGCCCACTTCCAATACCTCGGCGCCTCCCCCACCGCCCTCGGCCTCCCCGCGCCCCTCCCCACCTTCAACGACAACCTCACCGTCAAAAAGGGACTCGACGGCCTCCGCAGCCTCAACGCGTCGAAGCTACCCCTCGACATCGACGAGAACCTCTTCTTCACCATCGGCTTAAACATCGAGCAATGCCACTCGAACAACCCCAACAAGAGCTGCCAGGCCCCCAACGGAGGCGTGTTCGCGGCCTCCATGAACAACGTCACGTTCGCGAGACCGAAAGTGTCGCTGTTGCAGGCCTACTATTACAGGTTAGCATCCTCTGCTTGTTATAATCATATTTTAATTTGATCATGTGTCAATTTTCATTCGATGAATTTAAGGCCGTCTGCATTACAGTCTTCGAGGGCACTACAGCGAGGACTTCCCGGGAGTGCCGATGAGGGTGTATGACTTCGTGAACGGGGCGCCGAACAACTCGCCGAACGACACGGGGTCGGTGAACGGGACGAAGGCGAAGGTGTTGGAGTATGGGGCGAGGGTTCAGTTGATATTTCAGGATACCGGGACGGTCAGCACGGAGAACCACCCCATTCACTTGCATGGGTACAGCTTCTATGTTGTTGGTCATGGGAACGGGAACTATAACCCGCTGACGGCGAGGTTCAACCTCGTCGACCCGCCGTACATGAACACCATCGGCGTCCCTGTCGGCGGATGGGCTGCCATTCGGTTCGTTGCTGATAACCCAGGTAATTATGATTGTCTCACACATGGATTCGGGAGTTATGAAGACATTTATTTGATGAATTTAGAGTTTGTTTGACATATCAAATAAGAAACAAGTACAAGCAAATGCCTCCACCGAGAAGCCTCGCCCCAAATAATAAAAAAAATGGGATATTTGTTAATTTCTCTTAAAAATAATTTATTTTCTCAAAATACTCGGTTGAAACTATATTTTGAAAAAAATTTCCTTAAAATTAAAGGTTATATATATATATATATATATAATTTTGTGATTTAAGGGCAAACTATCGTTTTTAACAAAATAGGATTTATTTAGGGGTACAAATACAAATAACAATAGAAAAATATAACCAATTTCTTAATTAAGTTGGGCATGAATACCCTTTTAAGGGATAATTGTGCATCACTTAAATGTTTTTTTTATTATTATTAAAGGGTAAAAGAGGGTTTCACATAAATATACATTTTCTTAGAATTTTGTTTACAGTAAAAAAAACTCACAAAAATTAATTTCTTAACACCTAACCCAATTTAATAGCCAGAGTCTACTGTGGAAAATTAAATATAAAAATTTCTCACACGCGGATCAATTCAATACCCAGGTAAGTGTACTTGTTACAAAAAAAAATGTGCATGTAAACCTTCAACAACTATTATTATTATTATTATTATTGTGTCTAATTGTCATGTCATGATATATTGATATTTTTAATGTGTTTTTCAGGGGTGTGGTTTATGCATTGTCATTTAGAAGTGCATACAAGCTGGGGACTGTCAATGGCTTTCATAGTGAAGAATGGGAAAGGGGTGTTGGAGACCCTACCTCATCCCCCAGCAGATATGCCCAAGTGTTGATATATAACTGAATGTGAAACATTGTATTTGAAACTTGATGTGGTGTGTAAGGTGATGTTTGGTTTGACAAGGCTTCATCTTTCTTGGATTTGGTGGTTTTTTTTTTGAACATTTTTGGAAGCTCAGCAGTTCGTGTGTTCAGGGTCAGAACTGTGTAACCTTTGAAACATGTGTATAGAGAGGCGCCTCTGAAAGAAAAAAAAAAAAGAGCCACAATTGAGTTCTTTTATTGTGACCCTCACACAAACAATATTATACCTTATGCTATATTAGTATCAATGAGTTGGTTTTTTTGTGGGTCCTATGTTTTGTAGTTCTTGATATAAAACTAACAACTTTTGGTGAGTTAGACTTTGGTAGCGTTTGGTAACGTAATTGTAAAATTGATTTTTTATAATCGTTGGGTTTAAAATTGATTCTGCAGGAAGCTGTCTCCCTCCAGCTTTCTCAAATCATAGCTTTTGGACACTATTTGTCTAAAATATGTTTGTAAGAAGCTGCGATATATTACAAAACTGTTTAGTTACACGATTGCAGAACCAGTTTTCTACAATCGCAGCGCAATCGCGCTACCAAACATTACCTTATTTTTATAGTGTTGGTCTTCTCTCTTAAGAAAATTTGGTGCACAATTATAATAACAAAAATAGAATGTGATTGAATGGATATTTCATAAAGGAAAAAGATTAAAAATCAAAATTTGATCCAAACCAATGCAAAAATAAACCCACTCATTCAAAAGTGATAGCATACATCTCAAAAATAATAAGACGACTATAGACTTGTAAAAAAAAAAAAAAAATTGGGCTACTTCAGCCTTGCCTGGGCCAGGCCCAGGATGGGCCCTGAGCCAGGCCTAGGATGGCCCTGCCAAGGCACGGCCCAGAACGGGCCTGCCTGAGCAGGGCCCAGTCTGGCCCTGCTGCCTAAGCAGGGCCAACAACAAAAGAAAAAAAAAAAAAAAAAAGAAGAAGAAGTCAAAGTCACTTGGATAAAATTAAATTAAATTAATTAATTAATTAATTAAAAAAAAGAAAAAGTAAAAAAAATTCTAACTACCCACTACTAAAACTACCCACTACCCTTATAACCACCCCTCTCTTCCTCTATAAATAGGAGGGAGGGGGGGAGAGAAAGATCAAGGTGGAAGAGCAACAAAAAAAAAAGAAGAGCCAAGCCAAAGGAGAGAAGAAGGAAGGAAGGAAGAAGAAGAAAAAGAAGAAGAAGAAGAAGAAAGGTGGGGAAAATCCAAGGGAGAGAAATAGAAATTCTCTAACTCTCCCTCGATTCCACTTTTTTCTTGAAGAATCCACCAAAAGAAGGAGAAGTCAAAGAAGAAGAAGTGTGGGGAAAATCCAAGGGAGAGAAATAGAAATTCTCTAACTCTCACTCGATTCCACATTCTTCTTGAAGAATCCATCAAAAGAAGGAGAAGCCAAAGAAGAAGAAGTGTGGGAAAAATCCAAGGGAGAGAAATAGAAATTCTCTAACTCTCCCTCGATTCCACATTCTTCTTGAAGAATCCACCAAAAGAAGGAGAAGCCAAGAAAAACCAAAGAAAGAAGAAGAAGTGTGGGGAAAATCCAAGGGAGAGAAATAGAAAATCTCTAACTCTCCCTCGATTCCACCTTCTTCTTAAAGAAAAAGTGTGGGGAAAATCCAAGGGAGAGAAATTGGAAATTTCTAACTCTCCCTCGATTCCACCTTCTTCTTGAAGAATATCTTCACTCTGTTCACGAAGGAGAAAGTCCAGAGAATGGAAGATCAAAGAAAAGCGACTTCAAATCAAATTTCAAGTCAAAGAATTCAAGAAGGGTGAAGAACAAAGCATCGTTAGTCCTAAACAACAAGGCTCAAAACCAAAAAGCCCGAAAGATCACGCACCGCTATCTTCTTCCTTTTAAATTTTCACAAACTTGTAAAAATCCCTGAAGTTGTAATTCTCGAGATACTCTTCGAAGGAGACCGAGGATCAGAGGATTAAAGGATCGAGTTGTGCCCGCAATTTTCTTTCCTATGTATTGATTTGCTCTACGAGCATATCATACATTTTCTTTAAAATTTGTAAGGGACACATTTGTTCGCTACAACGACATGTCATCTTCTTCATGATTAAAAATTTGTTCACAATTTGGGATGACAACTTAAGGGTGAGGAATATTTTTTGGGTTGATACAAGGTCTAGAGCCCTTTATGAGTCATTTCCAGATGTAATTTCATTTGATTCAACATATCTTACTAATAAGTAAGACATGCCATTTTCTCCATTTGTTGGTGTAAATCATTATGGTCAATCTGTTCTGTTTGGATGCGGTTTACTGTCCAATGAAAACACTGCAACGTATGTATGGCTTTTCAAAGCTTGGCTAGAGTGCATGTCAGGATATAAACTGAATGCCATAATTACCAACCAGTATAAAGCTATTCAAGGTGCTGTTTCACAAGTGTTTCCACATTCGTGTCATCATTTTTGCTTATGGCATATCATGAAGAAAATACTTGAAAAACTGGGCAGGTTTGCATGCTCTGTTTGTTAATTCTTATTAAAATATAAATTAGTTACATTTATATAATATATAGTTACATTGTATTTTACATACATTATGAAACTATAATCTAGTTACATTTGATTAATTTCAGTTACATTTTCTGATATGTTTTTTCTCAATTTACTATATTTTTGCAGTTACAAAAATTATAATGATATTAAGACACGATTGAAGTCCATAGTATATGAGTCTCTAACAGCTGATGAGTTTGATCACAATTGGTTGGAAAAGACAATGGAATATGGACTTAGTAACAACGTTTGACTTTCATTACTATTCAGTTATCGCTCGCGTTGGGCACTAGTTTACGTGAAAAAAACATTTTGGACTGGTATGTCTACCACGCAGAGAAGTGAAAGCATGAACGCTTTTTTCGATGATTATGTCAACTCCAAAATAACGTTGAAGCAATTTGTGGAACAATATGACAATGCTTTGAGAAACAAGTTCGAAAAAGAGGAGAGTGGCAGATTTTCTTTCTATGAACTCAAGCATTCCACTAAATTAACACTCTTTCATAAATTGCAGGTACTTCGAGAAAGGGAAGACTTTATACATCGATGTACATTTTTCAAAATCACAACCATTCAAAATGTTTCACTTTTCAAGGGCTGTAAAAAATAAATGATTAATAGAATCCCTCTCCACCACATTGAAAATTTTGTACAAGCTAACTAAAATATTTTCTGAACAACCATTTATTGTAAATAATAAAAAAGTGTCAGTGGTGTGTTTAAAAAGTGTTAATAGCAAAAGCGTTAATAGCCTGACGTAACATTTTATAACAGTATGATATCTTCTTCTACTTCACTATTATTGGAACTTTAATCCTACTAAAATTGTGGACCCTAATTAATATTAGATTGATTCATAGAAGATCAATACATTTATATTTAAAAGAAGCAATCATTTAAACAGAACTTATGCTCTCTGCTTGCTAATCATGGCAACACTGTCAGGCAAAAATGAGCAAAACTTTCCATACAAGTCCATTGTTCCCCACTAAAAATGAATCACTTGATACAGGTATCCTACATGTCCCTCTGCAGTTCATCATGCAAAATCATGAATCATATGCTTTTAACAGTCCAAACCATCAACAAATTTCCAAACCAGTATCCGTATTGGTAACCAGAACCTACAAAATAATGAAGTGCTCCACAAATATCAAAGGTTTTTCAAATTTAACACAAGTAAAAACTAAATAATGTTTGTCAAATTTTTTTATTTATTTTGTTTGTCATCATTATTATCATTAAATCAAAGCTGACAGTGAAAACATTTTCTGCATGTATGATGTGTTGTTCAAGGGCCAGAGTCATATTTCTATACAAGGAATTTCATTAATGGTCTTTATGTTTCACAAAATTATGGAGTTGGTTAAGTACAGCATGACAGTTCACAAGTAAAAATTTGTCTAATCATTTTTCCAAGATACAATTCTGAAATTCGAAGCTTTGTAGTGAAAATAATGAGCCTGAAAGAAAGGTTGTCATCTCACCAATATTTCAGATTGACGCTTTCTGCTGATCAACATACAAGTGCAATATAGTAACTCCACCATCATAGTTCAAACTTTTATATCACACATTATATTTTTAATCCTTTATTCACACGCAGATGGAGTATTTGTCATCCTACAAAGAAGATATGGAATACAGATGCAACACAACTGTGATGAATGTAACAATTGCATTTCAATGAATAGATATGTTCACCTTATACCTTATTTCTTTCTCAAAAAGCTGCAATTTATAAAAGTAATCAGAAGTTACATGTATATATTTAATGGTAATCAATAAGACATACAGTAAGAACACAGAGTAGTACCAAGGCAGCAAGTGGTATCAGAGAAAGCAAACCATGTTGCAACACGATGAAATGTGACTAAAAAGAATGTGTAATACACTCTTCCTGTTATTTTAGGAATACTGTTCCTTTTCTTGTTATTTTAGAAGAATTAGAAAACCATGTAAAATTATGGGTTGATTCTCTCCGATGTCCAATGGTTTGCATCACCCTCTTCATTCCATGTGGATGTGAACATCAATCTCTCATTACTCTTCAGATTCAAATAGTCAACCTGAGAATCAAAAGCAAGGGGCACATAAATTAATTTAGGGCCCCATCTGGAACCAATTTTCAAAAATAATTTATGCTCTAAATTGATTAAAATAATCAATTCTAGAAAACCTATTCTCAACCAGTTTTTTTTTTTATAAAAGTTGTTTGATCGACTTTTAAAACATAAAAATCAAAATCTGAAATTAAAAGTTGAAATCCAAAAATATCCATTTGGAATTGATTATCTAAAATCTGATTTTACAAATGAAAATTATGTTTCATAATTAGTTCCAAACAGGGCCACAGTACCAATTTAGAGCCTTTCATCTAGAAAACAGAATTTATGTTGCCTGAAACTAGTAAAGAAAATTTATGTAGACCAACTAACCTGATCAGGATCCATAACTAGTAAGCAAAATGCACCAACAGGGCCAGCAGATGGATCTAGGTGGCACTCCTTGCATGGTTCTTCACTTATACATGGAAGACCAGGGGTACTCCCGGTGTACTGCAGTCTTGATCTCAATGAACTTGCAAACCAAGCTTTCTCTCTTTGCTACATTAAAACATCAGTGATTATTTCTTGTTGCCGGAAACGAGTTGGCTTAACAGAAAACAAAAGAAAGTAGACAAATCCAAAAGAAGCAAATTTGCTTGGTTGGTGCTATGTGTTCGTTCAGAAATGACATGAGTTAGTGATTTGGGTGTAGGAGGAGTATCCCTTTGGGATCTAATTTTACACAAGGTTTGCATCATAAAAGTCCAATGACCTATGAATAAAACTGACACGTATGGAGTTAAAGTTCAAACAATGTTCAATAATCGGTTCCAAATGGAGGAACTGGTGCTTGCTGGAAATATCACAGGATAAATTATTGAGAGCAAGCTTGGTTCAGTCTGTATATTAATAGGCTGTTACTAGAGAAATTGTTTTCTGCGCGCATGGGATGTAGATGTTCACATCCACATGAAAACATATGCAGTCGTCTATAATGTTGTGGTTTAACAACAGATTTTATAGCCTTGTGCAAAATTCGATTCACAGACCTAATTTCAAAACAATATTTTTTATTAAAAAAATATTTCTGATCGCCAACGAGCTTGGAAAGTTCTATAGAAAACACCTCTTGATCAGTGATGATTCAAAACATCCAATGTAAGATGTACCCATTCAGAAGTAACAATATCATATTCCTTTCAGTGTAATGCGAAGAGCACTATCGTACTAAGTGAAGCTTGGAAGAGGGATCACCTGAAGCTTAACCGGGTCTGAATTGGATGCATCAATCAAATCAATCTTTCCATTAATGCGAAACTGCTCCCAAGAATCAGTGAAGTACCAGCATATCTACGAAAAGCATACGCATCCGGTATTCATGCATTAAATATATCATCACAAATAACTCATACATTTACACAAAAACATCACATAGAGAACAAGTTCCCATCAGAAAAATCATCCAAATTATTGACAAGGCAATCTTCAAATACGCAAATGGGTACCACAAAACAACAACAATACAACTTTTGGACACAAAAAAAGAGAGAATATTCAATAAGAGATCATATCCCTCTAGGAAACAATTACCTCTCCAAAGGGGAAGGCTTTGAGTTCATCAATCTGTGAAAGCCGAAACCTTTAAGAGTCACCAATCAAAACCCAATTCAAAAATATCACCCCCACACAATGAAAGCAAAAAAACCAAACCTTGGAGCTTCTGGAGTCGGTGTTGATTTGAATCTTTTCAGAGCCCTCTTGAAATCCCCTGAAACATCCATATTTAACAAACTGAAACAAAATACCCGAAGAAGAAACCATTATATAGGATCCCAACCTGAAAACAACAGTTCGATTCGATGGCTTCCCGTTCAATCCCACCGTCGCCTATGCTTTCAGAAACAGATATCAAAAATTTTAAAAATGGATTGAATGGACGATTCGGTCAGACGGGAGGGGGGGGGGGGGGCGCTTACGAGTTGGAAGAAGTGAGAGTGCTTGAGGTGGGCATTTGAATCTAAAGCGACAAGGAGGAGCTGCTTCCATGGTGGCGCTGACCTCATCGATCTTTCCTTCGCTTCTGCCTCTTCACGAATGAAACCAGCGAGAGAGGAGAAAAGAGGAATATTTTACGGCCGTTTCCCAATTTGCACGGCCGTTTCCCAATTTGCAGCCCATACTTTTATTTAGAAAATAGAACAACTTATATTAATAAAAATAAAATTTTTTATTTTTAAATCTTCATAAATCATAGGATTTAGTGATATAGATCTCTCACTTCTTAATATTTTGATTTTAATCTTCATATTTAAAGCATATGTTTTTTTAGTTCCTAGGAGAGACACAGTCCCTAAATTATTTGATTATCTGAGAGTGATTAAAAAGAAATATATCCTTTAAATCTAAGAACTAAAACAAAAATATGAAGAACTAAGAGATCGATCCCTAAATAAGTATGTTTATAAGGACTGAAAACTAAAAAACCCTAAAAATAAACCATCAAATAATCAAGAAAGGGTGGTAGACAAGTCAAGTGATGGGGTCACTGGTGGGCTGGGTCGTCGTGGTGAGAATAATAGTTTATTTATTTATTTTTTTAATAACTGACGGGCAGGCCCGACCCTGTATAGAGGCCATCAAGGTCACTCACTGCCTAGGTCCCGTAGCCCATCCATGCTCATAGATGTTTAAGCCTATCAACCATGAAATTTCTTTTTGGAAAAAAATATACGTAGCCCCCATTACGACCTTAATTGCAGTCTATCCCATTTTAATTTTTTTATAAAATTATACATTCACTATTTGAAGTGCATAATATTATATGAAATGAAATATATAATGAGATACATTAGTGTATTTTTTTTTATAATAAAAAAATGAAAAAAAACAGACTGCAATATATACTATGATAGTGTATTATACACTATGTTGATACAGTATATACTACATTATCATAGTGTATGGGCTGCAAAATGGATTGCATGTATCCGTTTTTTTCTCAGTATTTTTAGAGTGCTGCTACACTCAGTTTTTTATTCAGTCCAAAACACAGACATATATACCTCGTTACAGATTCAGTGAAGCATATACCTTGTTAGATGATATATATCTCACTAATTTTTTTCTTACATTTACTAAATGGGTTCATTCAACTCGAAATGGAACGATATGCACTTTTTATCAAAGCATATACCTCATTAGATAACGTTTACCGTTTAAAAAAAAATGAAAATATGTGAGGTCTGAGTTTTGGTTGATGAATATAACTGAGTGTATAATTTTTATTTTTTTTAACCCAATCAGCCCATGAAAAAGAAAAAATTGGTTGCATGGGTGTTGGACAAATGGACCCTTGCATACCATTACACACCCCAAGACCCACTGCCCAGGCCCAACAGAATACCCCCCCCCCCCCCACCCCCCCCCAAGTATCCAAACTAAAAACTCTATCGATTCCTATCCCAAGCTATTTTTTTCCAATCGTCCTCATTAAAATCTGTAATACCCCTCTCTCATCAGATCCCTAAAAACCTCCCACTCAATCAACAATGTCTCCATATTTACGTGCCGTTCACATTGCCAAACCTCTCCAACGTCTTTCTCTCCCACACATAGATTCATCAAAGCATTCAAGTCGCCACCTCTCTGTATATCTACCATGTCACAAGAAACATGTCATCTATCAATTGAAAAAAAACATAGTTGAAAAACTTGATGATACAAGTTTAATTAATACTTTTGCCGCTCAAAATGCCATGAGAATAATTTTCAAATGATATTTATTTGATTATTTTTTTTTGTTGCCATTGTATCTTTTTATTTGATTGATCTTTGTATGAATTATTATAAGTGTTTTCTGATATAGTTGTTACAAGAGGTTTCAATATTAAAGATTGTTTAATGTTGTATTTGTAATTTTATAACATTTGTAACTTAAAATAAAATAATAGTTAAGAACATTTTTTTTAATGTATATGGAGCCCCGCTTTAAAAGTTCGTTTAGGGCCCTGTAAAAAAAACAATTCTTAGGATCGGCCCTAGTGATGGGGTCAATTAACCCATTACATTGCATGTGGCGTTGCCCATGGTTATATAAGCCTCATTTTCAGTCCCAACAAGTTTTGGATATTTGAAAACAATATACATAATCTAATAAGGTACGATATTTAGGTATATGAGTGTATCAAGATGTACTATATACTCTATTATGTATGAGTTATTTATAAAAATTATTAAAAAATTCTAATGAAGTATATATGTCATCAATGTGAGTATAAATAGTTAAGAAAATAGATGAGACTGAAAATAAAATTGGAAAAAGAACTTGTAACAACCTCATAAAAAAAAATTGGTCCAAACTCCAAATATTATAAGACTTTTGAAATGTCACACCTCCAAAAGGAGAGTGTTAGACTGAGTCTTATTTCTAGCTCTAAATACAGTCTGCATGTTTTTTTTATAATTTTTTTTAAAAAATAAATGTTTATAATGAGATATGAATTTTTATAAAAATATAAAATAAACTTTAAATATTATATGGACTTATTCATAGATACATTGGATTTGTTTTAGCTAAAAGGACTGTGAGGGATAAATGGAATTTGAGTAAATCAAGTATCCAGACTTGGAGGATTGGTCAAGGACATTTGGTGATATGTAAGCTCGGGCTAGAGGAATTGATGTATCTTTGGACATTTGAATTTTGGGAGTTAGTTGATGGGTTATAGGGTAGTTGATGCAGCACGATCATGTATTATAAAAAAAAAATTGGTCCAAACTCCAAATATTGTAAGACTTTTGAAAGGTCACACCTTGAAAAGGAGAGTGTTAGACTCAGTCTTATTTCTAGCTAGCTCTAAATACAATCTGCATGTTTTTTTTTATAATTTTTTTAAAAATAAATGTTTATAACGAGATATGAATTTTTATAATAATATAAAATAAACTTTAAATATTACATGGACTTATTCATAGATACATTGGATTTGTTTTAGCTAAAAGACTGTGAGGGATAAATGGAATTTGGGTAAATCAAGTATCCAGACTTGGAGGATTGGTCAAGGACATTTGGTGATATGTAAGCTCGGGCTAGAGGAATTGATGTATCTTTGGACATTTGATTATTGGGAGTTAGTTGATGGATTATAGGGTAGTTGATGCAGCACGATCATGTATCATTCAATCAATGTTGAGGACTACCATATGCAGGATTATGGATGATTTGTATTTATTAGTATTTTAATTTTATTTGTTAGATTTATCATATCTTTTCTGGATAATTAGGATTATTTAATATTCAGATATCATTCAGATATGATTTTTTTTAAATTTTTAGTTAAGATTTGAATTTTGAATTGAAATTCAAATTTGAATATTAGTTAGGATTAAATAAAGATGTAATTGTTATTTTTTGCAGATTTAGTTAATCTGTTAGGATCATAATTTATATATTTAGATAATTAGTTGAGATCGTAATCCGTTAAGGATTCTCTAGTCTATAAATAAACTTGTAAACCAATTGATTATTAGGAGAGTATTGATTATTTGAAGTTTAGTTATTTTATCTATTATATTTTGTTAGGAGTACTAACATTTACATAGAAGTACCAAATATCTGACATTTCTTAGGAAATCAATAGATCTTTGAAGCCCAACATCCCTGGCATCCTTCTATTGAAGCCTCAACAGCGAAGTTGAAGCCTGCGAATTCGTTTTTTGAATCGAATTAGTAGAAGAGCGTGATCCTCACGCTTCATCAGTAGTGGGCTGGTTAGAGTGTTTCTATGTAGTTATTATTTAGGGAAAAATCCATGCCCCCTCTTAAACCGATTGAAATTTATATAACCCCCTAACTTTTCTTAAAATCCATATAAACCACTAAAAACATTTAATAAATCAAAATAACCATTTAAATAAAATTTATATTTACAAATGATGAATATTTTGTGAATATTATGTTTAGTTAACCATGATAGAAAACACTATATATCAAAAAAACCTTACAATGTGTAAAAATGCATAACATCTTCTATAAATGATGATTTTACCTCTTCAGATAGGGTTTTATAATATATCCAGAGAGGGTAAAATCGTTATTTTTATACGATTTTTTACATTTTTAACACATTATAATGGTTTTTTAGTATATTATGTTTTCAATTATGGTTAACCAAATAAAATATTGAAAAAATATTCATTATCTATTAACAAACATTTTTATTTAGGGGTTACTTGGATTTATTAGGTGTTTTCATGGGGGTTATATGGATTTTAAGAAAAGTCAGGGAGTTATATGGATTTCAGTCAATTAGGGGGTTGTATGGATTTTTTCCTATTTTTTAATGAGCACTGATACACGTAGTCCATTTTGCGATTGGTTTGCAGGGGTCGATGGAGGCGTTCGAGGGGTTCATAGGGGAGGACGGCAAAGCGTGGTCGAAGAGAGGGATCAAAACTGTTCTTTTTTTATTTTGTGTTTTTGGGGGCTGAAGACAGAGAAAACAAATGTTTTCTCGAGGTGAAGACAGAGGAGTGAAACCGGTAATGAATAATCAATGAGATTTTAATCCCCACTGTCTGATACAAGTCCACCACATCGAAAGGCTGAGAGTAAATCCGCATGTACCGTTTCGCTACACCTAATTGCCCTATATATATATATATATATATATATATATATATATATATATATATATATATATATATATATATATATATATATAGACGTGATTACGTGCGGCGAACGGTGGGTGCGGCAGCGATCACGGGTCCATTGCATCGGACGGTCGGGTGAGATTCACATCGACTGTCTGATGCGATGGACCCGCGATCGAACGGCCCACGTCGCGGCCGCACCCGCCGTTCGCCGCATGTAATCGCGAGCGTGTGTATATATATATATATAGGGGTGATTATGTGTGGTGAACGGCGGGTGCGACCGTGATCACGGGCCGTTGATCACGAGTCCATCGCATCCGACGATCCATCGCATTCACCTCGGACCGTCGGATGCGATGGACCCATGATCGGACGGCCCATGTCGCGGCCGCACCTGCCATTCGCCACATGTAATCATTTCAATATATATATATATATATATATATATATATATATATATATATATATATATATACTGCGGACATGCGGACACAATGTTATGTGCGGACCATTTTTGATCGTCCGATCGCGCGTGATCGGACGGTTCAAAAAAAAAAAACAAAAAACAAAACCAACAAAAGAACTATCATTTCGGAGGACAATTCAATCACAACCCAAATCACTCTCTCTCAATTACACTTTCTCTCTTCACTCAATGCAGTCTCTTCACTCTCTGCACTCTCTCGTCACTCTCTCTCAAATCACGCTCTCTCTCTACACTCTCTGCACTCTCTCTCAAACCCCCTTTGACCACACAAACCCCCTTTGACCACCGACCCCTGACGATCATTGGCGAGCACCCGCGATCATCGGTGAGCACCCACGACCATCGGCGACCATTGGCGAGCATCCGCGACCATCGGCAACCCCCTTGCGACCCCGATTCTAGGTTGAGCGCTCTCTCTCCCTCTTTCTCTATGATGAGGGGGGCTTGTGATGTTTAGGGTTTTATCATTTAGGGTTTGTGATGATTGGGGGTTTTTATCTGGGGTTTTTGGTGATTGGGGTTTTTCATATAGGGTTTGTGATGATTGGGGTTTTTTTTATATTTTAGGTTCTATTATTGAGTTGGTGACATGCTTAAATCTGTGTTATGAGCACATTGTTTGGTGAATGATTGAGAGTAGTAATATGAAATATGAAATGACAAGTTCTTTTCACTTCCTCTAAAAAAAAATTCATCTTCAAATCAGTGTAATTTTTTTTTATCATTGATATTAGTAATTTAGGTCTACATAGCTCTAGTAATTGATATTAGTAATTTAGGTCTAAAAGCAATCCACAAATCCGCAACTACTTTGAAAATCATGGTGTTTTCTAAGAATAGACGACAATTTCCATAATGATTTTTAAATATGGTTTACACAGCCTTATTCAAAGCATAATTAGTGAATGATTGATGGTCAAAGAGAACACTATATATAAGGCTCAACAATATCTGGCATGTCCTCTTCATAAAATGTTATAATTCTTGTATATAGTATACTTTACCTAATTGGATGCATTCTAAGAAAATCACATAGTGCTGCCAAATAATTGGAGAACTTGATTGTTGTTGTTTTAAGAGGATGGAAAAAAATTGTACACTTTCATTGCACTTACTTATCAACTCATTTACGTTGTGTTGTCATCATGAAAAATCTCATGCTCATGGCTTTATCCATCAACTCATTTACATTGTGTTGTCATCATGAAAAATTGCATGGCACTAAGGATTTACATCAATCTTTCCATGGTGAATAACATCATGATCAAATTAAGTTTTTCTTTTGCTTATTTGAATTGAATTGATCCTATCATACCCACTAACTTGTCATTGAATTGATCCCCATTGCATGCCTTCTTTTTTTTTCTTCAAGTTTCTACCTCACAAGATAGACATGACCATGAATTGTTTTAATGATGCCTGAAATTTTTTAGAAATATATGAATAAATAACCAATTTCTATATGATTTGGACTAGGAAATATAAACAGTGGACAACAAATATGGCATGCCTTTCTAATAGAAGTCCCATCTATGGAGTCAATAAATGAGTTAGAAGTATGTCTTTGGAAAAGTGTTAAATGGTGGACCATTTTGATGTTGGAAAATAGGATAAACCAAGATTGTTGTTAATGAGTGAAATAAGCAATCCACAAATCCATGTGCTGCCAAATATTTGGAGAACTTAATTGGCTATAGTTTTAAGAGGATGGAAAAAAAATTGTACACTTTCATTTCACTTACTTATCAACTCATTTACATCGTGTGATCATCATGAAAAATCTCATGCATCAAACATATTGTAATTGACATGTACTTTATAATTATAAATGCATGTACATAATACAAGTCATGCATATCCGATATACATTGTTAATTTGTTATATCTATACAGCAACTCTGAATATTCCACCAAGGCCAGGCATGTTAGCTTTTTCTTCCATCATTTGTAAGGGTATCCAAAACACAAAAATATATATGCCCTAAAGTTATGGCTAAGGCTCATTAACTATTGGTTAGCGCTATGTTATATCTTGTGTATATTGCTTGCTTTTCAATTTGTAAACTCTATTGACATTGCATGATTGTGATAGTACAACCAAAACAACTACAGAAAATTATAGGAATTTTTATTTTTAGGTCCTCGTAAACATGTCTATTTAGGGATCGATCCCTCTTTTCTTCATATTTCTTTTCAAATCCCCAACTTCAACTGCCTATTTCATTTTTAGTCCCTCCGCCAAACGTATGTCGATAGACTGTTAGTTTGTGAAATGTGATTTTATTTTTAAATCCCTGTAAACTAAGTTATTTAGTGATCAACCCCTCCATTTTTCATATTTCATTTTAATTCCACAACTTCAAATGCTTTTTTCTTGTTAGTCACTGAGCAAAATGTCTATATGGTTTTGTAAGTATTTTGATATTTGAAATTTGTATCCAAAATGTTTAGTGAAATATCTAAACAAAAACTACAATTGTATTATTAAGTGTTCAATGATGATTTCACTGTTATTCAACACTGCATATGCCCACCTAATCAACTAATTTTATATTATACTATATCATTTTTGTATAATCCTTACGCAAAAAAATTGTTTTCACCCTATCCATTTATACATTCCACATATTAATAAATCTTAATTTCATTACTGATATTTGAATCCACGTAGTATCACCACAGTGGAAACGTGTTGTGTTATAGTATTTATGTAATGTAACTCACTGTTTTTTTCTATTACTATGAAAGGTGACATTAACAAAATATCAAAATCCTAAATATATAAAATTACCCAAAATCACGTCAAATCTTTTATATTTACTAATTTTTGATTAATTTATAAATTAAATGAATTTTTGGGGGAGGATGGTTAGAGTATTTATCCTAACCTATTTTCTTATAAATTATAAAATTTTGAATTAGATAAGGTGGACTTTGCTTGACCAAGCCATGGGGCGTTTCTCTATTTCGATTCTCTTGCAATTAAGATGCAAATTCGGGATGGAAATGGATCCTATCTAACACCTACGAACCTCATGAAAGCGTGGAGAGGGAGGAAATGTGGGGGGAACTCTCGGCGGCGCGAGAGGCCTGGGAGGCACCGTGGTGCGTCCTCAGGACTTCAACGTGACCAGGTACCCAGAGGACAGAAACAGAGGCTCCTACATGATGCTAGATATGCAACGATTTTCGGAGTGGATTGCACAAGAGGGGCTACTTGATATTCCGATATCGAACTTGATGTTTACTTGGTCCAACATGCGTGACTCCCCCTCGATGTCAAAGCTGGATAGATTCCTAGTCTGCCCAGATTGGGAGGACATATTCCCAGGATCTAGTACGATTGGGCTGGCCCGGTCTACATTGGACCATGTGCCGATTTTGCTGAGATCTCTTGACAGACCGGCGCATGCTAGAAGCTTCAAATTCGAGTCTTGGTGGACAGAGTACGGGGACCTGGAGGAGGTGGTCCGCAACAGCTGGTCGGCCTTAGCGTTTGGTTACAGCGGGACGAAGCGGTTGGCTTTCAAACTTCAAAGGTTGAAGCGGGTTCTAAAGGTTTGGGGCCGACACAAGAAAAATGAGAGAGAGCAAGAGAAGGTACAACTCTACAACTGCATAGAAGCCCTGGACAAAATTGAGGAGGACCGAGCCCTTTCAGAAACAAAACGGAATGAGCGGAATTTGGCAAAGCTTCAATTTGCGAATGTGCTTCGAATGGAGGAACGGGAATGACGCCAACAATCAAATGCGCTATGGTTGAAGGAAGGAGATGGAAATACCAAATTTTTTCACAAATATGCAAATCAAAGACGTAGGATGAATGCCATCTCTCAAATAATGGTGGGAGGAGTTTTATTACAAGAAATAGAGACCATTCAGGAGGGAGTAGTACAATTCCAACAGGCGTTCAAGAAGGAGAGGAGATGGAAACTAGACCACGAGCTGCCACAAGTCCCGGATGAGCTACGTGCAGGCTTAGATGCTCCCTTTTCAACTATGGAAGTCCGGACAGTGATTATGAAGGCGGAGGGAGACAAATCACCAGGGCCGGACGGTTTCCGTTTAATTTTCTACCAAAAATTTTGGGACATCGTGAAAGGGGATATCATGTCTATGTTTGAAGAATTTCAGACTGGTAGACAGGGTATTGGGTGGCTTAATGCATCCTCGTTTGTTCTTTTTCCTAAGCGAGAGGGGGTGGAGAACATTTCAGACTATGTACCATCCTATCTGCCTTGTAAACGGAAGCTATATGTTAATAGCCAAAGTCCTCACAAACAGGCTTAAGCAGGTATGTTCGCATATCATCGAGGAGAACCAGTCCGCTTTCATCCCGGGAAGGGGCCTGCATGACGGCTTCGCAATATCACAAGAAATTATCTCGAACCTGCACAAGGACAAGCGTGGAGGGGTGGTAATTAAGTTGGATTTCACAAAGGCTTACGATAAGGTGGCGTGGGATTTCCTCTTCCAGGAGCTGCATGGCTTCAACTCCAACTGGGTTAGAATGATCAAGATATGTCTTTGCTCGGCTAAGGCGTCGGTGACTTTGAATGGTGTTCAATGCGGGTATTTCCCGCTCAATCAGGGCCTCCGTCAGGGAGACCCACTGTCCCCATTGCTTTTCTCGATCGTAGCGAATGTGATGAGCCGCATGTGCCTTAAGGCAGCGAGCGCGGGATGGATTGTAGGACTCCCATGTACATTGGGAGGCTCCCTGATTACTCATCTTCAGTACGCCAATGATACCATGATGTTTGCGGCACCGGAGATTCATGTACTCGACGGTTTCAAACTCATTCTTGCGTTCTTTTCATTGCTCTCTAGTTTGGAAATCAATTGGTCGAAAAGCTCGATGTAGACTATAAATGTGGATCATCGAAGGGCTGAAGAGCTAGCAACCCATTTTGGCTGTACAATCCAACGCGCGCCAATCATTCACCTAGGACTCCCGCTGGTACAGAGGAGACTTCTATGTTTTGACTGGTCTCTGCTGGTGGCCCGGTTTGAGAAGAAGCTTCAAGGGTGGAAGGCCCGTTGTTTAAGCTCGGGGGGACGTCTCACCCTACTAAAGTCGGTCCTATCAAGTCTCCCAATGTTTTATCTATCTATTTTTCGCATTCCGCGGACGATCCTGATGAAGATTGACGTGATTCGAAGACGTTTCTTCTGGAACGACGCTAGCGGGAACGCAAACAGGCCGCATCTAGTGACTTGGGAGTCAATTTGTCAAGCAAAAGACATGGGAGGTTTGGGAGTGACGGACCTCGATGTTATGAACCGAGCACTTTTTACAAAATGGCTATGGCGGTGGGCATCTCAGCCACAGCTCCTTTGGGTTTGGCTGTTCAAGGTGGGATGTTCCCTGCTCCGGGTAGCAGAATGTCTTTCCTCTGTCGTGGCTGGTTCACCTTGGGAGAGCACTTTGTTCAAGCTCTTAGATAGCAACTTGGTAGAGGAGATCAAATTCGTTTCTGGTTAGACAGATGGTGCAACAATGCTCCTTTTAAGGAGACCTACCTGCATATATACAGACTAGCTGAATTCAAAGAATGCAGGGTATTACAATGCAGGACAAGCGGCAACGATGAGGGGAACTGGGTACTGACACTGCGTCGCATAACAACGGAGGAGGAGGTCTCAGAGGTCGCACAACTGATGGGGCTACTTCAATCTGTTGCGTTGAGACCCTTGGTTACTGATGCTATTTCTTGGGGTCCAAACCAAGCCTATTCCTTCACAGTCAAATCATGCTATACATGGTGGCGAAGAGGGTGCTCGGAGGTATTGAACATGGTGGAATGTACAAAATGGCTGTGGAAGAGGAAGATGCCGCTCAAGGTGAAAATCCATATATGGTTGGCTTTCCAAAATCGACTCCTAACAAAGGAGTACAGAGCGAGATGGAGGCCGACGGACTTGTCAACATGTGAGCTCTGCAATGCAGCAACTGAAACAATGGATCACTTGTTTTGTCAATGCCCGGCGATAGCGACCTTGTGGAGGCTCTTAGGATCTGCAACAGGCTTTCCCTTTGCTTTTAGCAATAGAGCTGAGCTTTGGCAACATATGAGGTCATTCCCAAGGCCGGGTCGACCGAGAACTTAATCCCGTGTGCTCAAGCTCGTCGCCCCTGCTGCAATATGCGCGATTTGGCTGAACCAAAACAAAAGAATCTTCACCGGATAGTGCTTTTATGTGGAAAATGTTTGGGAAGACTTCTTGGTGTTCATTACTACCTAGGGACGCTCTCTGGTGGGTGCACGAGGGGTCAGATTCGCAAATGGAGTGTTACATATTGACCCCGGCTAGATTCGTTTGGGCAGATTGGTCTGTAGAGCAATCTGATCTGGGGAGCTCCATAGCTCTCCTTTGTTGGCTGCTCAGCCTATTTTTATTTTATCTTCTTTGCATATGAGAACTTTGATTCCTTTACACTTCTTGTGTGAGTAATCAGGTTCCTTTTTTTTTTCTCTCCCTCCCTGTTTTGAGACATGATTCAGACTATTGTAACCTCTTATTAAAGTTATATAGTCTAACATTTCCTCAAAAAAAAAAAAAAAAAACTGAGATTACAGGAAAACGCATGCCTCTCCACCAATTTTGAAAGGCTAGTTTTTTTTTTAATCATTTTATTCATAAAATGCATCAACAACTTATTAGTGATCAATTAAATAATAAAATTTTTATTATTATGTTTTTTTAACGATAGTAACAAAAACAAAATATTCATGAAAGCCTCTTCATCTATACTGCAAAAGATATAACAAAAAAATGGCTCATTAGTTACATATATCTGTGCTTCACTGATGGTCTAATGCTTTTTACTGACACCAAGCCATCCACACCATTCTCGAATCTATCTAGCTTGTCTCCTTACACACCACTGCTCTATATGTTAGTAGTCTCCACTTAAATTAAACAAGAGCCAAATGTTTAATTACCAATCAATAAAGTACCTCAGAATTTTATCCAAATTTTGAAAACTCAAGTTCACTCTATTGATAAAATACCCGGGCTTTTGCACTCCAAAGGTGCCTTGACATAGTGTAATCTTGGCTTGGATTGGACTGTTTCTCTAAAAACCACATCAAGGGAATCCTATTCTATTATGCAAATTCATAATGCTCCACGTCAACTGGTCAACGCTATACCCGGCAACTTCTCAAAAATCATTGGGTGAATTGCCCTGTTACCCCTGGACGAAACCCTATTATTCTTGTGTCCCCAGTTTTATCCCTCCTCAAAATCCACACCCATATCATCACCTCTTCTTCTTCCTCTTTCCCAAATCACCCGCCGCCACCCCAAATCAGCCATTGCCCCCTCCCCCTCCACATCCTGGCCGTCACCGCTCCCCTTGCATGTCCTAGCCGTCGCCGCCCCCTTGCACATTCCAGCCAACGCCGCCCCCATTACAGAATATAAACCATCATTTACATATTTCAAACTACCATTTATAGAAAAGAAACAATCCAATTACTCAAACCACCAAGAACAGAATCTATAAATTAAATAAATACCTACATTGCATGTCAAATGTAACAATTGCAACATGACTACAACTTGATAAACATAACTACAACTTTATAAACATAAATACACTATATATAATATTACTTTTTACGAAGAAAATGCATGGTAAAGTGATATCTTAGGCAATGAAATGTAGCAGGAGTTAAATTGAATTATATTTATAAATGAATGGTAAAGTCATGCAAGATAAGAGATAACAGAAACTGATTCAAGTGGCAAACAAGTTATGTAAAGCAAATTAATGAGTATAAATACCAGTTGTAGAGGGAAACATCTGTCTCACTTGAATAACGAATACGAATACTAGAATTGACCCAAAACAAGAAGAGCAGGCATTAGGAATAAGTTCACCTCGGCATGTGAGATATATGACCTTGGAAACAGACTTTCACCTCCAATTAGGCCAAGCTGCACCCCTGGCCAGATCTTTGGTAAGACTCGGTCATCCAAAGATAGAAACCCGACATCATCTGGTCTGAAGCAAATTAACCCTACAAGTCCGACCAGCTTGAGAGAATGCTACTTGTATTTGATGACATGGGTGAAATTATGGATAAGCCCATAGCAGTGCACTGACAAGTCAGCATTAACAAACCATCTCGAAACGGTTACAGCCAACTAGCATTAGGTCATCAGTTGACCCAGTCAAAATACTGATGAAGAACTTACATGACGCTTGGTCATTGGGCCACGTAAGAGATTCCCTCACGTCATCCCCACATCAGCATAACATGATTGACACGCCACCTCGGCTTATAAATAGACGGGTACCCCTCCCATTTCGAGGTACACACATCTTCTTCGAAAAAACTCTTAAGTTCAAGCTCTTGTTCTTGATTCTTGAATTGAGTTGAGCATCAGAGGTACATTAGACGAAACCACATTGGTGTAAACATTTGAATCTGAATCTGAATCGATCGGAGCATTTGAGTCTGAATCGATCTGATTTGAATCTGAATCTTCCCGGATATATTGTTCCTTAAAGAAGAAGACAAGATGAAAATATTTTTTTTTATGTTGTAGTCGGGCATGACTTCTACTTCACCTAATAATGAGATTTTTTTATTTTTTTGAAATATGGTCGACGTAAATGTTTCCGTTTTTATGGTATTTTTTGACAAGTCAATGATCATTTGTTATTTCCTCCCATTGATTGATAAGTCAGCGGCCAACAAAATTTTTTAAATTAGATTTTTTGATAGTATCGACACTAAAACATTTTCTGATAGTATCGGCACTAAAACTGTCGTGACCTCTATCCAGAAGTTCCTCACGAACTCGCACTCGCAAAAAAGGTGGTTGACAGTCTTCAGAGCCGCCTCACACAATGCGCATGTAGTTGGCTCATTGACAGCTAGTCCACTTTGCGCGATACACTTTTGTTAGGAGACGCCCCTGAAATATCAACCACATAAAGACCTTTATCTTGAAAGGCATCTTTGGCTTCTACACCTGTTTGAACTTCAGGAATCTTGGAATTATGCCCGTGCTCCGCTCGTGCCACCATTTGTATCCGCACTTCACCACATACTACCCCGATGATGTCGGCCTGCAGATGATTCTGTCCGCACGTTCAAAGCACACCATAAAACGCTCCACCCTTTCCATCACATCCACGAATTGCCCAGCTTCCTTCTCGCTTAAACGCGTCTGCATGAGGGGTACATTCCACACTCCGGCGCCCTCTTCGATGGTGAAGAAATCGTCCACCGTATCCTCTTTGTTAGTGGTGATCCTCATGATAGCGGGTGCTATATCCCCCAACCTCTCCTCCCCGCACCAATGATCGAGCCAGAAGTGGATGGAGGTTCCACTACCCAACTCCCAACTGATTGCCCTGCCCACCGCCTGTTGATCCGCGAAAATTCCCTTACAGGAACGCAAATAGTGCCACCTATACAAAATAGACTTTTTAATCATAGAGGAACCAATTTGAATATGATTTTTAGTTTTCAAGTTGTAGTGCTCATACCTACAAGGCGGTTTCATTTGACTCTTTTCAAGGACGTGTTTTTATGCTGATAATCAAAAGTTTTTCATTGAGAAGTTGTGTTTATACATATATATTTATAGAAAATAAAATTAATACTAAAAAATGTATAAATCAATTTAAATAAATAATACATGTCCATCTAACAAAATATATAATTAATTAGTAAACTGAGATTGAGAATTATTGTCATGATACATTGCTTAGAGGACTAATACAGATATCATAGCCGCGAGTTTTATGAATATTAGAGATCAAACGAACCACATGAAAGGAAGAAAACATGATCAGAAGGCTTCAGGCACACCTTAACTTCTGGATACCAGAACTTTCAAACTATATATTGAAATCGTTATTTTAGTATATCCATGCGTTCGTATCGACGAGCCCTGCGTATCGATCAAAAATTTCAAACCATAGATCGGAATAGTGTTCACACTACTACAAAAGATTTTATATCCATGTAAAAATATCGTCCTGGAGGTAAAATCGATGGTTGAAAGTTATTTTTTCTATTTTTAGTAATTTTCTTTTATTTTGATTTAATGTAATGGTTATGAGAATATTGATGGTGGTTTGATTCAGTTAGAATTTCTTTTATGTTTTTAGGATTCGTTTGGTTTGATTTTAGGAGATTTTAGATGTTCGAGGAGATCACATTTTATTGAAATATTGTCTTCTATAAATAAACTATGTAATCTATAAAATAAACATATCATGATATTTTGAGTTTCGTTTTGTTTCTTTATCTTCTTTATTCTTAGCGGAATAACATATTCATAAAAGTTCTCTAATCAAACTATATATGCATCTTTTTGTCTTTTTTTTTCCACTCAAAACACATATTATTTATACTCTATATCCTAAAGAATGACGATTTGGTCAAAAGTTTTCATCTAATAGGCTATTTGCAATTCGACTCCCAAGTCTCCTATATTTATAATCAGGTCCCTAAACAAAATTGATCAGTTTTATAATTACCTGGTTTATTTGCAGATAGTGCTCCAGGTTCCTGATATTTACAATAAAATCTCTGAAAAAAATCGGCTAATTTTGTCATTTTTGTGAGATATTTGAATTTCAGCCCTAAGTGTCAACCAGTTTTAAAATCATCCCCTATCTACGTTATAAAGAGATCCCTGATTCAGATTTTTAGATTTATAACAAGGTCCCTAATCTCAAAACATGACTTGTCGAACTTCAAATCATATCCACAGTTTCTTTTTTGGACCATTAAGATACCTATAAAATTATAAAATAAATATTTTAGTTTCATTATTTAAGTGCATAAAGTTATTTATAAGAAGTCTTTACTACTATTTCAATTTTCACTTTCATATTTACAGTGATTATTGTAAAATTAACTATTCTACAAATTTTTGTAAATCCTTTTTATTTCACGCAGGAAGTGTATCCACTTGGTTCTTGTCTCTCTCTTTTCCTCCATCTCCCTTTATAAATATTAAATAGGGGATTTGACTTTCAATACAAAAATTTAAATAAGTTTATTGATTATTAGGGTCATAAATATTATTGACTATTTGTTATTAAAAAAGTTATAATATAATATATCTCAGTAAAAAAAATTTAGAGCAGAGGCCTGAACAATTTTAGATATTAGAATATCGGTTTATTTTTAAATTTTTTTTACTCCTTTATTAAAGTTTTTTAATTGCACTGTGTTATTTTTGAAGAAGTGAAGTTTACAAAATCGTTTATAATGTTACCTGATAAAATCTTATTTTGTTTACCTATGAGCCTAAAATGATATATATGTATACACTTTCTTAATATGCTTTATGTATGAATTATGACGTTTCTTCACAATTTAGTCCTTAATGTCATAAATAACATCATTTAATTGTACCTTGACACTTTGATATCATTATATATTTTGAAGTCTAAAAAATATATATAAACTTTATTTTTCATTTAAAAATACATTTTATTTGATCGCGCCTAAGCGCGTAGAGTAAAACTGGTATTCTTAATACCCGTGATTCACCACTGTTCTTTGTCCTTTCAAGTCATTCAATTTTGATTGAAATTATCAAAATATTCATTTTTGTTAAAATATATCATCATCATCATAATATAAATGATTGACCTAGGACTTTGAAGTTCGTCAACGGTTGTTAGTGCGAGACAAACTTATTATAAAACGAGAGAAAAAAACAAAGAAACACAGTAAGCCATCTATGCATGGTTTATACACAAAAATACAAACTCAATTATCAATTATTGTTTGTGCATGGTTTGGTGTGAAATTATTTTTTACGCAGTATGATGCCGGCTTCTTTTTCTGCAGAAAACGTAAATGATAAAAAAATAAATAAATTGAAGCACATTCTTCCCCTTATTAATTAGAGGGATGGGGGACATGATGCAATATTAGTTCATTCTCAATAAGATTTGCTTTATTTTTGTACTTGAATTTGATGAAATGATTAGTTGCATGTATTTTTTACAAACTATATATATATAGTTACGATTAGGTGCAGTGTGCGGTCGGTGCGGTGTACGATTACGGGCCGTTGATCACGGGTCCATCGCATCGGACGGTCGGGTGCGATTTACGTCGACCGTTGGATGCGATGGACCCGCGATCGGACGGCCCACGTCGCACACCGCACCGACCGCACACCGCACCTAATCGTCGGCATATATATATATATACACACACATAGGGAACCGATTAGGTGCGGCGAATGGCGGGTGCAGCAGCGATCACGGGCCGTCGATCACGGGTCCATCGCATCGGATGATCAAATGCGATTCACGTCAACCGTTGGATGCGATGGACCCGCGATCGGACGGCCCACGTCGCGGCCGCACCTGCCGTTCGCCGCATCTAATCGCGAGCGTGTATATATATATATATACAGTTCTGATTAGGTGCGGTGTGCGGTCGGTGCGGTGTGCGACGTGGGCTGTCCGATCGCGAGTCCATCGTATCCAACGGTCGACGTGAATCGCACCCGACCGTCCGATGCGATGGACCCGTGATCGACGGCTCGTGATCGCGCACCGCACCGACCGCACACCGCACGTAACCCGCGATCGAACGGCCCACGTCGCCGCCGCACCTGCCGTTCGCCGCATCTAATCGCCCCCGTATATGGGGGCCGATTACCTGCGGCGAACGGCAGGTGCGATGTCGATCGTGGGCCGTCGATCACGGGTCCATCGCATCGGACGGTCGGGTGCGATTCACGTTGACCGTTGGATGCGATGAACCCGCGATCGAACGGCCCACGTCGCCGCCGCACCTGCCGTTCGCCGCATCTAATCGCCCCCGTATATATATATATATATATATATATATATATATATATATATATATATATATATATATATATATATATATATATATATATATAAGAGTTATTGCGTGCGGCGAATGGCAAGTGCGGCAGCAACTATGGGCCGTCGATCACGGGTCCATCGCATCGGACGGTCGGGTGCGATTCACGTCGACCGTTGGATGCGATGGACCCGCGATCGAACAGCCCACGTCGTGACCGCACCTACCATTCGCCGCACGTAATAATTTTCATATATATATATATATATATATATATATATATATATATATATATATATATATATATATATATATATATATATATAGTCGAGTGATAGCGTGCGGTCGGTGCGGTCGTGCGGATTCGACGTGCGTCGTCCAATCGCGGGTCCATCGCATCCAACGGTCGACGTGAATCGCACCCGACCGTCCGATGCGATGGACCCGCGATCGGACGACGCACATCGAATCCGCACCGACCGCACGACCGCACGTAATCACGAGTATATATATATATATATATATATATATATGGTCGCGATTACGTGCGGTGTGCGGTCGGTGCGGTTTACGACGTGGGCCGTTCGATCGCGGGTCCATCGCATCCAACGGTCGACGTGAATCGCACCCGACCGTCCGATGCGATGGACCCGTGATCGACGGCCCGTGATCGCGCACCGCACCGACCGTAAACCGCACCTAATCGGCTCCCTATATATATATATATATATATATATATATATATATATATATATATGAGCGATGGGGTGCGGTCGTGCGACCGTGCACCCCGTCGTGCGCCCACACATCGACCGTGTGATTGATGTTCTCGATGATCGCACGGTCGACGTGTGAGGCGCACGACGGGGTGTACGGTCGCACGACCGCACCTAATCACGTATGTGTGTGTATATATATATATATATATATATATATATATATATATATATATATATATATATATATATACGGGGATGATAATATGCGGTCGTGCGGTCGCGGTCGTGGGCCGTCCGATCGCGGGTCCATCGCATCCAACGGTCGACGTGATTCGCACCCGACCGTCCGATGCGATGGACCCGTGATCGACGGCCCGTGATCGCGGACGCACCGACCGCACGACCGCACGTAATCACTTCCCTATATATATATATATATATATTATTTTTTATTTTTAAAAAAAAAAGTGAAAGAAGTTACATCAGTCTGAAAGGGAGTCGGACAAAATAAAGAGATGAATCACGAGAGCTTCTCAACAAAATAGAGCTCCCAAAACAAGGGGGAGGCTGCAGCCAGGGATGGGGGAGCCGGGAAGGGAAGAGGGAAGAGCATTAAATAATATATTTTTGTGTAAAAGAATATTTAGTATTGTTTAAAATGTAATATATATTTAAAAAAAATCAAAGTACTTTTTTTTTTGTTTACAAAAAAATCAAGGTACTTGATATATGACATTTTTTTTAGTTTTTTGCACGACTAGGAATATTTGCATTTTTTCCGATCAAGGCCGATAATTTTTTTTTGATAAATAAAATAATATATCACCTCATTTTTCCATGTTAAAAGTATGACATGCGTTTTTGAGTTTCTGTCCACCCGAGAAATATTTGCATTTTTTTTGTGCAATTAAGGGTAATACTTTTTATTAATTAAAGTTATATAACCAATATCACATGTCATCTTTATGTTTATTAGGACATAGAAGCTTTTAACATAATTTTTAACATACAGTGATAAACCACTACTAGTAATAATACTAAAGATAATTGCATTGACATGACTAATAACATATTGTGAATCAAAGCGCCGGAGAACTAACTGATATTTAAGGATTGTGAAGCCACTTTTTAACTATTTGCCCAGCAGATATATAAGAAAACAGGGACCTCTTAGGGATGCATGGAAATGTCCCTTCACCACTAAACCATAACTTTTTAGGATGCATGCCATTTTCATGTTAAAAGTGAGTGGTGACTTGTCCCCCTCTATAACATTCTTTATACTCTACTCTTCATTCTTATGTAAATCCATCTTTCTCCAACCTTATCTTATTCTAGAAACATTTTCTTTCCCATTATCATATAAATTTATCTATTTCTTTATGTTATCTATTTTTAGTATTTTCTCTATTTCTTCATTTTTTTGTATATTTTCTTTTTTTAGATTTCTCCATCTCCATCTCAATCTCACTCTCTAACTTTATTCTCATTTCTATAAATTAATAAGGGTGAAGTTAATCCTCTCATAGGATGAAAACTCTCATTCTCACACACAGAGAGATTCAGAGTCCGTGATTGTGAGTGAAACCATTAGTGTGCTTTAATGATTGAAATATTAATTATTATTGTAATGTCGCTATTTACATCAATATATAAAATAGTCATTATAAGTGTATCAAAACGAAATGAAAAGGAATCAACACTCCATGTTGGCTGCCAGACCAACTTGCACTCCTTGCCCTTCTAGAAGGAATTGCTCCTAGTTCTACAAAAAAGTTGATCGGTGAGACTTAATAAATGAAATAAAATAGCAGTCAAGACAGCGCATATGATATATATATACACGTACTTGGAAAACATAAAACTATATGGTTAAGCATGTGAATTTATTTTTAAAAGTTTGTGAAATGGGCTACCTTTTTGAGGTCAGTCAACTTTAAAAAATAAACAAATTAGTTATATATAAGAGAATATATTTGAATTGGAAAAAAAATATAAATAAATATAGTACGTATCCGACAATACTGAGAATGACCATAGATACCACCTTCATGGCAGGCAGTATGGGGCATTCGACATGTGGGACTGTACACTCTAATAATAAGAAAAAACTATATTATATCTATTAGGACTATTTGACTTATTTATTCACAAATCAACTAAGGTAGTAGCAACATTTTTGTTATGAGATGTCTTGGAGACCCAGCCAGGTGTATCCCTAATTAAAGGCATGAAAAAGAATAGATTCTTGAACTTGACTATAAAATTTTTGGATAGCACGATCGATTTTAAGAGGCAATTTTATATTTGTATGAGTAGATCACTATGAGATATGATGGGGGTGGATGATAAATTGAGAGATTTTTGTATCTCAATTATGTGATCATATATCTCGTATGTGGATGTAGATAGGTCGTTGAATCACATACGTAAAACATGTGTATTTGTATTGTGTGGTTTTGCTTTTCACTCATTATTATATTGGTAATATATGATTGAATCCTATGAGACGTTAATGCCACTGTTTTGTTCAATTTAAATTCACAATTTTTTTGTCAAAATACACACACACAAAATCATTCTATTGGTTTGCTTTCATTTGCATGGCTTTCACGCATTATTTGATCTTGTGTATTCATGAAATTAATAATATTTAATGTCATTTGGGATTTTTTTCTTGCTACTTGTTCATCAGAAATTACATTTTTGGAGAATCTTTTTCATTATTTATTTATATAAAATTTGTTTGAGCTCGCTTGTAATCTTACGAAAGGGTAGAAATGCTATTATAAGTTTAATGCGTTTGAAATAATAATGCCTTTTTATAGCCTAAAATGCATTCTCAAAGTAAAAAATATGCCCTAACTGTTTTTGAAATTCCTTGATCGAATCCAATGCAAGCCTACTCTTCAAAAAAGATAATTTTAATTAGATTAAGGGTGAGTTTGATAATTTTAACTATAGTTCAGAATGAGAATTGTTCATTATCGAGAAATCTAGTTCTGATAGATTCGTGGAAGAAGAAATTTTGATTTTAATGTTAGAGAAAAAACATAAGAATAAAATATTCTAAATGTAATATTTATAGGTGTTCCGGCGGAAAAATGGCCTGTAAACTTTATTCTCATTTTATGAATTCACATTCGGAATAAGATGAGATCATGGTCTTTTTATTGAACATCAAATGAATTCATGGAACAAATACACTCCCCAAACTCTGCAATTTCAGCCCCCCCTGAATTCCCATAAACACACATTTAATGCAAATACAAAATCAGTGAAAGGATATACCTACGGAAATTAAAAAAAAAAAAAAAAACACAACAATCAGTGAAGGTTATATAAATTGGTCACTGATTATCCTCCAAAGAGAGGAGACGCGAATACTCATTGTAGAGCTTCTCAAGCATGTTGTCTTCTCTCCGATGGCAAAAGAGATCAAGATCTTCCCAATCAACTGCTTCATTGAAGTCCATTAGGTCAGACAACATATCATCCCTTGCATTACATTCCCTTCCAAGAACTACGTCACTCTCGTTCAAAGAATCATTGAAACCGTACTTAAACGAAGACGATATCCTCATTGGTTTTGGCAGATGGATCTTAGATGTGGTCTCTGTTGTCATCTCTCTAGACTTCTCCATCTTCTTTTGGTTCTTCTTCTTCCTTTTCTTGTTTTGTTTGGTTTGCATGGGTGACTTAGATGTCCTAGACTTGGCTTCTACTTTCTTGCTGAGATGGCCATTCCAGTAGTTCTTGATCTCGTTGTCGGTTCGACCGGGTAGTCTCCCTGCAATGAGGGACCATCGGTTACCCAAGAGATGATGGAGTCTTATGATTAGGTCATCTTCTTCAGTAGTGATGTTCCCTCTCTTTATGTCTGGTCTCAGGTAGTTCATCCACCTCAGTCTGCAACTCTTCCCACATCGGAGAAGACCTGAAAGTAATTTAAACAACATTAATATTTTCTATTACCCCATTTAATAAAAAAAGCAATAAATCTCTGCATGAACATTATGTTTTATTTCCACTCATTAAAGAGAGAATTTGAGGATATATATACCTGCTTCTTTGGGGAGGGCTTTCCAGTTGCCTTCTCCATGAGAGTTAATGTATTGGATGAGCAATGCATCTTCTTTAGCAGTCCATGGACCTCTGTGCAACCCTTCCTTTGCACAACATGGTGCTCTCACCATATCCCTCTAGGCTCTAGTTATTTCTCTTGGGCAGACTGAAGTGTTTGGAGAGAGGAGAGAGTGTGTATGTGTGTGTGGGGAGAGTTGAGCTTTGATTTGGTGGGAGTAACTACCACCTAATTAGAGGGTTCAAATCTTTATATAGAACTTTAGCTAGCACCATGACATAAGCTCCCATGACATAAGCTCTCATGTTTTAAATGACGTGGGTCAAGTTAATATTTTTAACCACTAAAGTCTACTCTGATAAACATGCGAAGATACGTTGAATAGTTTCATGGAAACCGGCCACCAATTGATATAAATTAAATCACAAATTGGTGAGGGTTTTTAATAAAAACAAATTGCCACGGATGAGACAATGCAGGCAAGATGTTCACCGGGTACATCATGTCCAAAAACAAAATTATATTTCAATAACTAATATATGTATTGGATAGAGACACCGTTTGTGGTTGCAGATGTCTGTATAACTTTAATTTGCAAAACAGTTAACCAAATTTGTATCCATTGTTTGATTTGCGTACGAGATTAACCATATGATTTTCCTTTTTTTTTTCTTCTTTTTTTTCCTTTTTTTTGGTTTATTAGGGAGTAGTATATACAACTTAATTAGAATATACATACAAATAATTCCACACAGTGGAAAGGTTTCAAACCTTACACACATGTTGGTGTTTCTATTTCATTCAAATTTATATACACAGTAGTTACAAGAAGTGAGGATTGGCTTGTTACATGAGTGGAGAGATACATGAGAGTCTTATTTTATGGAGTCGTTGACGACTTTGTTATTAGGAATTAAAATGTTTTTATAAGTCATTGGTTTTTTTTTTTTTTTTTTTTTGTGTGTGTGTGTATATAATATTATATTTCATTCATAATTTATTTATAATCAACTAAACAACAAAAAATTTATTTTTTATTTTTTAACAAGAATAAAAAAAAAAACACAATTAAACAACAAAATTTTAATTGCCCTCAGTGACCATAGCACAATGGTTCAAGACTTACATGTGTTAAAGGTAGTTCTTGAATTTGAGTCTTGACACGGGATCCCTCTTATCTAAAAATAAAAAATAAAAAAATGTTAATTCCTCTGAAATAAAATAACTTTAAATTAATATTTTATTTTTCAATCAATTTAAAATATTAAATTATAATACAAGATTCCGTCGCTCTAATCGGGTGCATTGCATGTGACGTCCCCCATACCAAAAAAAAAAAAACAATTTTTATATAAAAGCTTTGTCATTCTTTTTTTTTAATTTTTTGTTCTAGTCATACGTTGGACGTTTTGTGCATTAGAGAATCTTACTGGTTAGATCATCTGCCGCGTTGTATTTTGTTTAAATCAATAAAATATCATGTTTCAGAATACACTATAATTTATTAATTAAACTCCAAAAAAAACTATAACTGAAGTAGGGTGATTCTTTTAAAGGGGTAGGGGTCTCCAATGATTTCCCAGGGCACGTCTATCCCTACTAGCCATTCCACTGAGCCCACAAAAAAAAAAAAACTCATATATAGTTTAGTTTGAAAAACATTAATCTCACCAATTCATTCGCCATTGGCACGGTCAACTTTTTTTTCAGAACACAACACAATTTCTCTGTCGAACATTGTTTAACATATTCAACTATAATTCCTCAGGATCAGTAACTCGTAAAGGGGGGACTGCCAATTTTTATTGGCCTCCACCCCATTTTGTATGAACTGATGCACATTTGTAAAGTTATATATAAATGAAAAAACTTTATTTACCAAGCAAAAAAAAAAAAAAAACATATTCAACTATCGCTATGTCAACTAATATTTAAAATATTCCACAATTACCTTGTCAATAAGTATTCAGTGGTGATACACAAGCCCCAAATCACAAGCCCTATGAGATGTCATTATTTTATTGGTTGGTTTTGAATGATTTGTTGACTTTTGAAAAATTGTAAAATGTCAAAATACAGATATGCCCTTCATTAAAAATATATCCTATTAACCCAAATCCCCCTTTTTCTCTATTCAGTTACAAATCTTTCATATTAATTTCAGTTACACCCTATTTCAAAATTTAAATTTTGAAATCTTTATGAATTTTCTATTTCAGTTACAACAAAACTTACCTAAATTACACCAAAACTACCTAAATTATTTTTCGTTAAAATCCTTCAAACAGCAGTAAAAACATTCCCTACATGTTTACATCATTTGTTACATGTACATTACATAAATGTTTTACATTTCATGCAATGTTTAAACAATTTTAAAACGAATCTTTACATTTCATGGAAAATATCAAACACTTGTTTTGCTGTGAGTTACATTTAACAAATATTACATGAATTATTGGTTTCATTTTAATAAAAACTGTTACATTTATATATATGTATTTCTAAATGTTTTACATTCCATTTAATTTACCCGTAGTTCGTTGTTACATTTATGAATATAATAAATATAAATCAATACACATATGCAGTTGACTGTTACATTTACGAATGTAACAAAAACGACACAGATTTTAAAAAACGAAGAATGCTCTATATATAAAATGTAACATTATAAAAAACAAATCCAACTATGAAAAATGACATTCAGAACATTAATAAAACCTGATCCGGTAGGCGTTGATGGAAGATCCAACTCCATAGAGAACAAAACAATGTTTTCAAACTTCACAAGATTAAAAAATCTGAGAGAGCTACGAGGTGAGCAGCAACAATGACCACAAGTGGACTATTGAGGAAGAGGAAATGCAGAGAAGACAACAAGAAGAAGAGATGGGTCTTCGGAGATCACCTTGATTATCTTCCATTATTTATTTATTTGTTTAGATCTCATTCAAGAAAATAATAATAATTCGGTTAAGATATGCATAAAGAATTAATGATACTCCATGATTCTCGGAATAAATCTTGATGTTGTTATCAAATAAAGGGTATAATAGGTAATGTCCCATTGCCACCTCATGGGATCTATGATGGGGCCTGTGAAGTTGGGGTATAGGAAACATTATTGATAACTATTTAGAAGATTTGAATGTATCTCTATCAAACAATTGTTAAAACATTCAAAAGTGGGGTTGTTGACTAAGGATTGATGTCCATGTCGACACTGAATTTGTCCAACGGAAAACCAAAAATACGAAATATACATTCTATTTCTTTTATAAATTGTAAAAAAAAATATTAACTGAAGTCCCTGTCTTCTCTCATGCTCCAAAATCAAATTTCCTTTTGTTCTTCAATATCACTCATCTCCCATTCAAGATTATTACACATAAACCAGATAAATTTCATTCTTTTGTTGTAGTATTGTTGGATGCAGTGGTTGTGATGGTGGGTGATGATGTTAGGGTCATTGGTAGTGTATGTGATAGTTATATTTATTTCAAACAATATGAATATGTAACATAAATAGATTATTTTGTATATTAATCAAATCTTGTTATAGGTATTGGATGGAATTGCTTGACACAGCAAATCAGCTGTCTGGGAGGGTATATTCGACCTGCTATACATTCACATACATATTCAACACATTCACATTCAAAACATTCAATATTCAACAAATTTACTTTTACAAAAAAAAAAAAGTCACAATATAAAATAAAAAGCATTGTTCAACACATTCAAAGTCAACTGATCTTCGCACTTATTTCTCCATCACCTCCTGTCCTTTCGATACAGCTAAAAGAGAGGCGGATTAAGGAACATGTACTTGGACATATTAACATTTACAAATGAATAGCTAATCTTTCAGAGAACAAAAAAAATCTAATCATACAAAGAAGAAAACCAACAAGAATTAATGCAATGAACAAGCAAAGAAATAACTTTTGCAAAACCATATCATTTCGATACAACTGAAATAAGCAGATAATTGAATATATATGAACTCAAATATACTTCTAATTTGAGATTATGTGCAAGATCAAAGCAAAATGCAAGGCCAAAACGGAAAAAAACAAATGAAGCTCCACCAAGTAATTAAAGAAAACATTATTGAAAAAGCTCAAAAATCAATTTATACAAAAACCTTAGGTTTATTTTAAACATATTTAATTAGGATATATAGGGTTTGAAAATGACTGTTTTTGCATCATCCATACAAAACCTTAGATTTCCATCGAAGAACCTTTTTGGTGCATAGAAATACAAATTTTTTAAACCTTAATAACCAGATCAAAACTAAATCAATAAATAGGTTTTGAATGCTAAAATGATTAAAATTTTTGCTTATATGATGGGTTGTGGTCGGGTGATGACGGCGGACCAGTGGAGGCGCTCATTGAGATGGGAGGTTGGCGACGAAGAGGAGGGTCGAATAGGGGGCAACCGGTGTGAATCTGTTGGGGAGGGAGAGAGAAAAGATGAAGAGGAGAGGGGAATAGATCAGTGAAAAAACTGTGAAATTGAGGGATTGGTGGGTTTAGGAGTTTTTGGGTTTTATTTATATATAAATTGGTAGGTTTAGGAGTAACAAATATGCAGGGTGGTGGGTTAAATTAGGTGGGGTCAGGAAAATAGGTTGTGGAAATAGAACTGCTCCACTTGCTATTGCCAAAAGAAATAATAGGTTTCTATCACTTGCCATTTTTAGATCAAAAAAGGGCTTGAAAACTGCCCTTGATCTTAGGCAAAAAGACTTTACATTTCATACCAAAAGGTTTGAAACTACACTCGATCATTGGTCCTATTTGAAAACAAATTTGAACATGAGCTTTTTTCATAAATTAAGATGAGTTTAAAGTTGAGTTTATAAAAAGATGCCTCTCCACCAATTATGAAAAAACTAGCGTTTGATTAGATTTTTAAAAAAGGTGTCAGCAACTTTTAATTATGTTACAATTTTATTTCTCTATTTGAAAACATATTTGGGAAACTCTAGGTTCCTGCAAACCAAAAGCACTCTAACCTCATTTTCAAACGGGGTTTAACCTAAAGCCTCAATAAGTTAGAACATCCAAAAGGACGGCTCAAGTGGTGGATGCATTCATGATCCTTGGCTAACCATTGTATCTTCTCTCCAATACCTGTGAATAAAGAGGGTTGTTACACACAGTCTGCAGGGACATTTTCATGGACAATATATATAAAATGATAAGGTGTGCAACTGTGCAACCATGCGACGTGAATCTGGACCATCCAATCTGATATAGATCTGGACGAATTAGCTCTGATATACATTTTCTCGAACTTTTATTGGTAAGAATTCGCTAAAATGTAATGCCCCGTTTGGGAAGCGGAATAGGTGGGTATAAGGGTGGTATATGAATGGATAAAGAAAATTGTTGCTTGTTTGCAGAGTATAACTTGGTATTACTAAGTCAGTTTAAATGAGTATAAGAGAGTATAACAATTCTAAGTAACCCTAGGATAAGCTATACTCACTTTATCCATTCTCATGGGCTCACATGTCAAATCAACTTTTTACATCTTATCACATCAAATCACCTATCAACACCTCTTATACATCAAAGGGCCCACATGTCAAATAAGCTTTTTTACACTTTATTTATATTTTTTTCTTTATCAACCAAACAACTCAACCTTTATTCTTACGTTTTCCAATGAGAATAAAAAAAACATAACAAAACAGAAAATCTCTTATTCATGTAGACTTGTTATCTATACTGGCATAGTTATCTATCCAGAATAACTCAATTCCGCTATCCAAACATGGACTAAGCGTTTATAAAAATGTATATCAGCTCTGATCTGTCCAGATCATATAAAGGCTGTTAGTTACACGATTGTACACAATCAGTTCTCTCTCTCTACACACACACTTCGATTCCTCTTTTTAATTTAAATTGACAATCTCCCTCATGGATTGGTGCTGGATGAATACATTTGGTTCCCTTGGCTTTCTAATGACAAGGCTTGAGTGGGGTTGTCAACTTGTCATTCGAGATAGTAATAGTGAATTCATGATTGGTAAGGCCGGGAGGACGCAAATAGATTCCATTAATTAATTAATTAATTTAATCCGCTAGAGTTAAAAGGTCGGCTGAAAGACACCAACGGGCTATGGGACAAGGTTACACAAAACTATATATATTTATATCATACATATTGTAACACGCACTATGCGCACATGCAGTTGTAATAATTTTAAAAAATAATAAATGTTGTAGCCAATTTTCGGATTGCCGATGATGAAGATGACGCTCCAGAGTGGCTCTTTTTTCTCTCAAAGGTCCCTACATCATGTCTGCTTATGCATGTTTGATTCGAGACAACCCTTTCAACGGCGAAGTTGCTTGCAAAGCTCCTCAAATCTGGGGCACCAAAATTCTATGGAAGGTGCATTTCTTAATAGGCTGGCTTATAATGAGCGCCTTCTTACGCGAGCATACAGTGTGATGCGGCACCCTGGTGATCCCTCGGTCTGTGTCCTCTGCGACGGCGGGGTGGAAAGTACACAACATCTATTTTGCGAACCCGGTTGCGAAGGAGGTGTGAGATTGGTTGGGGTCTGTTTTGGGGAGAACGTGGAACCCTCAATCTCTTCATCATTTGTGGGAGCTAGGCTTCAGGCTGTCTAGGGGAGAGGACAAGAGCACGTGAAGCAAAATTATGCAGTCCTTAGTCCCAGAGGTCATGTGGGCAATTTTACTAGGACCAACGACAAAATCTTTCGTGGATCGTCGATTTTGACGGAAGGGATTTGGGATGGGACCCATATGTTGACTATTGCTCTGTAGGTGGGCTGGGATGGTGGTCCAATGTTGGCCGCGGTTAGACCTCTCAGGCTCCCATTGGACCTCTCTCTCTCTCTGCTTTTCCTTTTTCTCTATTTTATGTGCGTTTTAATTTCATTTTTGAATAAAATGGTAATATTTATATTTTAGGTCACCATGTATTGAAAACTCTAGTTCACTCATGTCCCAACCACATGAAAATTTTGAAAATTTGAAAATAGTCGGGCTTTTGCTCTCCTAGGGTGCCTTGACAGAGTGCAATCTCAGCTTGGATTGGATAGTTTCTCTCAAGTCTCAACCACATGAAAAATATAATGGAGTTAATTAGTCAAATCCTCAAGGGAACACTAACTCAATTAATCTTTCACCACTACTAGTTCACAGGACATGTGCTTCCAATGAAAAATCAAAATGCAGTGGGAAACTGAGATTCAATTCTATCTTTATTACGGCTTAGATAAGATGGAAATATGTCAAGAAATATTCCAGTATATGCTCCATGGCCTAGAAGCACATTCTATGGGTTCCTCATTTTCAAAGGTGAAAAATGTTATGTTGTGGTCTCATGGTTGGAACTTGGAAGATAGGAGGTTGTTGGAAGGGAGTTGCCCCAAGACAACACAGGAGTACTGGTTACCTTCTTTGCAGCATATATGGGCTGCAGTTCAAACCTGGTCTGCCACCAAGTCTTTTGCAAATGGGATATGGCAGCCCATACAAGTGTGGGAAAATTAAAACATTTTCATTAATGTTTTAGAGAGTTTTCGAAAGATTAAAAATTTTCTATGGGAATTTTATTCTCTCCAAAATGTTTAGTCTCACATTAGTTAAAGAATACATCTACATGTAGATTTTGGTAGAGACCCAAATAGAGGTTGAGGCTTGTGAATTGCATTTGCATTTGTTTTATCTTTTACTTATTTCGGGTTCGGTCACTATCTCTGGTATAGACATCTTTTTTATGCATTTGAATATTTTTTGAATGCATTTACATTCAATTTTTTTTACAGTTTAAAATGCAATTTCATATATATCATTAGAAATTTTGTGAAATATACATATATATTCAATTCAAAATAGAACGATTTACATTTTTCTATCATAACATATACCTTATTAAACGAAATTTACATTTAAAAAAAAATAAAAATATATGTTATCTGCATTTTGGACTGTGAACACTATTGAGTAACATTTTCCATGACTCCTAAACACTTTGGGCCTCTATTCCTTTTGCTCAACGTCCCCCCTCTACCTCTCTCTCTCTCTCCACAACTTAATGAGGAATGTCCCTCTCATTCAAAAGTATTGTTATATTTTTTTTTCGGGTGTCAATTCTAGTCTCATAAGTGTCGATAGAAAATCAATAGAGCATATAATTAAATTCACAAAGTATATGATTCGATAGAATTTTCTTACATTTTTAATAAATGCATCTATCCAATTCATTGAATTATATGTTTTGATGAAATATATTATTTAAAAAAAAATCAAGATAAATATAGACTAAAATTAGGGCTGAAAAAAGATATGTACTTAACATTACATTATCCTTTAAATAAAAACTACCCTCTTAGATACTATTGTTGGGTCCTCCTCAAGGAACAACCCTGCTTTTTGTGGTTCTCATTTACAATTATCATATCACTCTAACACAATAAATAAAGTACATGTTCCATTATATCACTATATAAAATTATGAAAAACAAAATAGTATAGGGTGAATTGCCCATATACCCTTGGACAAACCCTTTCATTTTTCTATGCCCCTGGACTTTTTTTTATATTTTTTATTTACCACTGCATTTTATTCTATTTTCTTTTAACTCCTGTTTTTTCTTAATACTATAACTACCCCACATATAAGATAAAATAAAATCATATTTTCCTTTTCCCCCTTCTTCCCACAAAACAACACCTTTTCTTCTTCTTCCCCCGTTGAGTGCCTCCTAGTACTTCGATGCTCTTGTTGCAATCCGTCATCGACACCATCGCCGTTCACCTCGTCGCTCGCAGATCCGCCGTTCACCTTTACACTGTTGTCATTCACCGCGCCTCTCCCAACCATCCTCCAAGAACGTTTTATTTGATCTCATGATGAAATGATGTCATATTAATCATCTTTGCAGTGATGAGAGAGGGAAAGAATGGCTTTCTAAATGGTGTCTTTGAGAGAGAGTTTTGCAATGAAAAACATCTTTTTTTTCAACTAATTTTGCGTTGCTGTTGATTTTGAAGAGATCCTAAGTTTAAATATGTTTCCTGTTCTTTTATAAAATCCCACCTAAGTTAACTTTTATGGTTGATTTTTTTACCATTGAACATGAACTTTAATTATACCAAATTATGATCAGAATCAAATTCTGTTAATCATGGTCTCATACATACATACATAACATAAAGAAGTCTTCAGTATATACTCAACAGAGATTCTGAATATCTCTTATTTGGTCTGAAAGAGCATGACCACCAATGTTTTCCATAATGTTATGCATATCATGAATTATTATATAATTTTAAGGATCCATTTTTACATAAGTTTCAATCCCTCACTTTTAAAAAAACAACCCCGTATTTTGAAAGCATTGTTTTAAGGAGTTTCAAACACGTACAGAACATAAAAAAAACTGTTTCAAAGTTCATCAATTTACAGAAACATTGTATATTAGTTAAATAAATATATTTTCTAATTATAGTACCTAACATATGTACTTACAGAAAGAGTTATAGAAATACAGAATTGCAGAAATAAAATTTATATATAGATACGATACACATGGTTACATATATTTAATAGTTTACCTACAGAGAGCATTCAATATACACAAAGATGGTTAAATATAAAATGATTATACATACATTCCTAGACTGTTTTTACAATAGTTTCAAGAACTGAATGACATGTATACAAAAATGTAACCTTACAATCTGGTCTCATTTTCTCTACCCTTGACTGGTGCCACCTTAACTTTTGTACTTGTTTAAAAAGTTTCTGTAATGGTTTATTACATTTTGTAATTATTTATAAAAAATTTTATAATTGGTCATTACATATCTGTAAAAGGTTATTACATTTATGTAAATATTTAAATCATCTGTTATTTACATATCTGTAAGGTTACTTTAATTTCATATATGATATTACATTTATGTAAATATAAATGATATTACATTTACGTAAATATTATATTACCGCATTGTTGTTATTTGAATGATTTTGTAAATAATTTATTACATTATGTAATTCTTTATAAAGTTTCTATAATTCCTAATTACATATCTATAAAAGGTTATTACATTTTTGTAAATGTCTATTATTTACATATATGTAAATGCTTAGTTTAATTCCGTAAATGATATTACATTTATGTAAAGTTGTATGTCATTAATTTAATTTCATATATAATATTACATTTTTTCTATAAATGATAATTATTGGTTATGTAATGTTATAGTTTAATTCCGTAAATGATATTACATTTCTGTAAGTTGTAATTATATTTTTATAATTGAGTATTACATTTTTGTATTCATATAATATAATTAGTCATTACATTTCTCATCAAATTTTTCTCTAAAACCATGTATATATATAAAACGAACACATATACACTTTTTTTTTTTTAATAAACTTAATCTACAGTATTCCTCTGTTTCTTTTCTTCCCCCTTCAACACCGCCGTTCACCTTATGTGCAGACCCACTTCTACAAACGAAATTCTTGGATTTCTTCATCTTGGTTTTTCTATTCAATCCAAAAAGAGAAAACCCAGATAAAAAATAATAATAAAGTATTGATTGAGTAGGAGCTCCAATTCTCGGTCAGAAACCCATAAAAAACTGATATTTGGCTATGATTTTCTCTTGCAATCCAGCTCTTCTCTTCTTCCTCCTTTTCTTCCTCGCATCATCAGCCATTCAAAAATTGATGCAGCGTGTAACCACGCTTTTCCGTTGATCTGATCAAATATGCAAGATCTGCGAACTTCAACGGCGCTGTTGATTCTTCAAAAGAATGTCAGAAGGTTGGGCTTCAATAATCTGCTACTTCGGATAAAATATCAGAGAATTGGGAGGTCTTTGCAATTGTTAGTACTTCCTAACAAAATACAAGAGATAAATAAACTAAATTTTAAATATCAATAATCTGAATAATTAATTGGGTTCACAAGCTTATTTATAGAAGAGAATTACAACAAACTAGGATCTCAACTAATTATCTAAATCTAACAAACAAATCTAACAAATTTTTATCTAATCCTAACTAAAATTTAAATTTGAATTCAAATAATGATTTGAAATTTAAATATAAATATATTAAATCCTAACAAAGAAATAAAATCCTAACAAACTCAAAATAACCTAGAAATAGTAAAAATAACTTTGAACCGTCGATTTGACCCCAAAGACGATCTCAGAACACTCCAAAAAATGGCATAGGGGCATTGCAACTACTCCTGTAGGGCTTGTCAATACGAACGCGTGGACATATTATAATAGCGATTCTGATCTACGGTTTAAAAGTTATGACTGTTTGAAGTCACGGTACTCCCGATTCATCAAGATGTCCCTTCTTCTTGTGTTCCATTTGATCTCGGTCGTCCATGTATTGTACGGCTATGATGTCTACATCAAAAACCCACCAAACCCCCTCAACAACACCCAAGGACTCACTCATTCACTCCATCCACCAAGACCTCCTTTGCATCCACAACCTCCACCACCGCCGCCGACTCGCTGCCACAGGCCCACCCACTCAACCCCCAAACTGGTGGCAACTGGCGACGCGTCACAGCGGCGGTATTAACAGCAACGGATCGTTAAACGGTGATGTAAATGGCGGATCAGTGTCGGGGATGCAATGTGAACGGCGGGTCGGTGAGCGGCGATGTGAACGACGAGGTGAACGGCGGTGGTGTGAATGTGTGTCATGGCTGGCAGCAAGAGTGTCGGTGGATAGAGGTTTAGTTGATTTGGTGAAGAAGAAGGAGGACATTTGAGGGTTTGTTGGTTTATAGGAGAGGGTAGTTCAGGGTTTATGTAAAGTTAGAGGGTAAAAAAAAACAATGAGACCAAACTGTAGGGGTAAAAAAAAAAGTTTAACTAAATATATACTTCTAAAGGTCTAAGACATTATTTTATAGTGGGTTGATTTTTTTTTTATACTTTTGTGCTTGGTAAAAAAATGCTAATTAATTTTTGGAGAACCTAATTCCAATTATTTTTGTAATATGTTATTTTTAGGTCCTTCAACGATTTTTAGCAGAGGAAAATCACCCTAAGTGAACTGTTATATTCTTTTCGAATCCTTGGTCCAAATACTGTCTGTATTTACAGTGCAAGTCAAGGTAATGTTGTATGGTAATAAATAATAGGATTTTAGTGATCGATCCCTCACTTCTTTGTATTTGAGTTTTAGTCTCCAAATTTAAAGGATAATTTCTTTTTACTCTCTATTAAGAGATTGATAACAATGTATGAATTAACAATGTATAGGGATGACATTAAAATGGATTAGAGTCGGATTGGACATAATCAAAACCCAACCTGACTTCACAATGTGTGCCACTTGATATCTGCCCCGCCCCACCTCGAATTTTGCAACTTAAAATCCATACATGCTTCACCCCTTGTGTTTTACATATTGAAATTTGTACCCATGTCTGGTTCGGGAGTAGGATCGGATTGGTCCCTCTACGTAATATAATAAAATAATATATAATAAATCAAATTATTTTTGACATGCATGTGAATAACGATTGTTTTAACATTAAAATATTAAAATATCAAAATTATATAAATATAACTAGCTTCAGAGAAGTCAAACCCTTTCCGTCCCATTCCATTGAGAAGAGAATGGATTTAAGAATTCCAATTTTTCAAAAATTCTAAATATTTTTTTATACATTTTTAGATTATAAACTGAATAAGTATTTTTACTCATTACATTATATAATATTATTTAATACATGCTTAGATATTTTATTAATTATAATAATTATAATAATATATGATAGTTTACGTGTCACATTAATTCTGAATGATACAAGTAATTTGGAAGGGATGATCCCCTCATCTACCGTGATGATGATGCTCGTCATCACTCTTATCTCAATGCATATGAGCACTGTTACGCGTAGTCTGTGGGAACAATCCTATGGACAGTCCATATATAAACCCCAATAGCCATCTATCAATACCTACACGAGCCATATATCTTGAGAGTAATTTTTCATGGTTTCAATTCAATAGATCTATGTGATAAATCATGCAATTATATATATTTTTTCATAAGAATATGGATCTCATTAGAAGTCATTTAGTATTTTTTAAAAATCAAAACATATATAAACTGTCAGAGAGATTGTCCTTTAGATTATCCCTAACGTTATTCTATTTCTATTTATTCCCTTTAGTTCATGCTCTACCACTGTAAGTTTTATCGATTTTACGTTATTACGCATCCGTTGGTGTTTTTGCTTTGTCAGAATTTGGTTTGGTTGGTTTGTTCTTGACTTGAATGTCACCATCGCCACTTTATTAATATTTTGCCATCAACAATCGTAGAACAGCAACACTTACAGTTCACATGGTTGGAGCGGGAAACCGAGGTTTGAGCGGGAAACCGTGGTTTTCGAGCGGGAACCCTTTCCATCCGGCGTCCGGCGGGACGTCAGCACCCCACCATGTCGAGCGACCCTTCGGGGCCTATCTCGGCCTCACCTTCTCACAGCCCTGAAGAATCCCACTCTCCTTCCTCTGCTCTCGCCTCATCTCCTGAATCCCCTGCCACCACAACCGTCACCACAACCATCTCACTCCCTGACACCCTCCCCTCATCCTCCACTCCATCTTCAGACCTTCCCCCCTCTTCTTCCACTCCCTCTCCTCCTCTCCCTCGTCCCCCCACCCCAAACTCACCGAAACCCACTTCTTTCTTTCCTCTTGAGGCTTTCCCTGCCCTACCACCACGCAACGGCTCCCGCACTGCCGCTCCTCCGAGGCGTACCCGATATTCTCCTCCGGTCCCTAAAGCCCCTTCATCCCAACAAGAAGTCTCATGGAGAAACCTCTTCTCCAACCCACCTGTCACCACATCCTCTCGGAAACTGGACTTCTTTGAACCACGTCCTCGCATGGTGGCTTTCCTCATCCCACAATCATATGAGAAATCTATCATCAACTGGGAACGCTCGATAGTCGGGTACATCATCGGTAAGATGCCAGTCTATACCCCATTCCTACAGTTCTTAAGAAGCCTCTGGAAACCCAAAGGGAACATAATCCTTCTCCTCCATGGGAATGGATTCTTCACTGTCAAATTCAACTTAGAAGAAGACCTCCTCACGGTCCTGGAGGGTGGCCCTTGGACAATGGCACATCGGCCATTCGTCATCAAAAAATGGTCCCCTGATTTGTGGATGGAACAGGAGCGCCTGACCAGTATCCCGGTGTGGGTCAGGCTGCCCAACCTCCCAATGCATCTATGGGACTACGAAAGTCTGGGTCGCATAGGGAGCCTCATTGGGAAACCTCTTTTCATGGATTTTGCGACTGAACGAGGCAGTCGGGGTACTTATGCACGAATCTATGTGGAAGTAGAGGCCCGATCTGTCTTGCCTGATTTAGTTCTAGTTGATGTTGCTCCTGGGCTGAGGGAGAAATTCAGAATAGACTATGATTGGAAACCTATGGCTTGCAAACACTGTCAAACATTCGGCCATGATGAAGAACGATGTTGCAAGAAGACCTCATCCTTAATGGAGCCACAACCCCTTCCATTGACATGCAACACAAAAGGAAAAGAGAAACTCTCTGCACCCCAAATCTCAGAGGATGGGTTCCAACCCACAAAGAAGGCAACTACAAAGCTGATGGCAGATGCATTTAAGGCAACCCAAACAAATACCAACTTGGCCCCCACAATTTCCAACAAATTTGCATCCTTGCAAATAGAAGCTGAGGAGGAAATCCCAACAGAGGACATGTTAGAAACTTCAAAAGCCCGACATGAGCAACCCAATGAGGTACCTCCCACAGTTCCATAACTGGAACTAACCACAGATAAGACTACCATCTTCAACTCAAACAGGGAACAGACATTAACAGAGGACATTGTACCCCCAATTACCGCGGGGTTATCATCATCACCGGAGACGCTCCAGGGCACTACCCCTCCTAGTCAGGATCGATCCACCACTACAGAGGCTACCAAAGCCAGTCCACCACACTCAACTCAGTCTGAAAAGCCTCCCATCTCTATGATAGAGGTTCCTACAAATGGCACGGCCCTTGGAGCGCACTACCCTAGTGGCCAGATCTCCATCGACCTCCCATTGCCCACCCCCATGGATGGTCCGGCTCACCGAAAACAGGGGTTCAAAGCCTTCTCAAGCACACAAGAAATCCTCAAGCAGCAAAAGAAAAGCAAGAAGGAATGAAAGCAAAGCAAGCAAACCAAAGTTACTGCTGAAACTAAAACAGAGAGGAGCTCTTCCCTAAAAAAGGGGAACCCTCTCTAACCCGGTATCATCTTCTCCACTGTATAGTATGTCAATGAACTGCCTTTTTTGGAATGTTAGAGGCCTTAGCTCAAAAATTAAACAATTGGACCTGAAAGAGTTCTTAGGAACTCACAGACCTCCTTTGATCACACTTGTAGAAACAAAAGTAGAAGCCAGCAAGATGGCCTCTGTAGTCACTAAAATCTGTGGAGACTTCAAGTATGTTTCCAATCATTCTTCTAACCCTATGGGGAGGATTTGCATTCTTTGGGATAGTTTGATAGTCCACGTTGATCCCCAAGTCCAAACTGAGCAGCTTATTCACAGCTGTATCACAATTCTACACTCAGGCCTTCAGTTTTACATGTCTTCAATTTATGCCAATAACACGAAGATGGACAGAAGTCATTTGTGGGGTGAATCCATTGCCCGTCTTTCAATGGACAAGCCTTGGCTAATTGGTGGTGACATGAATGAGGTCCGCTGCACCAATGAGAAGATTGGTGGTCGACCCCCCTCCTTAAGGCGCCTTAAAAAATTCAATCATTGCATTAGCACATGCAATATTCGAGACATGAAGGAAGTGGGACACATCTTGTCCTGGACAAACCTTCAGCAAGACCGGATAATTTAACGGCTTGATCGGACTCTTATAAACTCTCGCTGGCTATCTACATTCCCTGAGAGCTTTACTGACTATCTCGAGCTTGGCCTCTCCGACCATCTGCTCTCTTGGTTCGATTCTCCCCTAAGGTAATCTCTGGACATAAGCCATTCAAATGCTTTAACATGTGGTATGACCATCCTTCCTTTACTAATGTGGTCGAAACAACATGGTAATCTGAGGTGGCTGGAACTCCTCAATATCGCTTGGCTAAGAAACTTCAGCTAGTAAATCGGCTCTCAAGCAATGGAATCGAGACGTTTTTGGGAATGTTCATCACAAGCTCAAGCACTGCAGGGATCAATTGGAGGGCATTCAACGCCTACTCCATGACTCCCCCCTTGACTCAGCCAAGATATTGTGAGAGAAAGACGCCTGCCAGCTCTACGCAACCTTACTTATTGAGGAGGAGTCTTTCATCCGCCAGAAATCGCGACAAAATAACATTCAACTGGGAGATAGCAATTCCGCCTATTTCCATGCTGTAGTGGCAACAAGAAAAGCGCGAAACACCCTCCGCAAGGTTCGGATGCAGACTGGTGAATTTAATGATGACCCAATCATTGTTAAGGAAGAGTCCGTAGACTATTACACGAAGCTCCTCAACTGGGAATCTGGTTTACCCATCCCCTCTATTCCCTTCCTGAAATCACTCTCCACTGAGGACAATTTTGTTTTAAATGCTCCAGTGACCGAAAAGGAAATCTGCCTTGCCTTAAGAAGCATGAAAGGGTCAAGCAGTCCAGGCCCTGATGGGTTTCCAGCCTCCTTCTACAAGAAATGCTGGCAAATTGTAAAAAAGGAGGTCATCCTTGCAGTCCAATCTTTCTTCAGTGATGGAAAACTCCTCAAGTAGCTCAACACAACCTTCATTGCTTTGATCCCCAATTCTCAACATGCTGACTCATTGGATCAATATAGACCCATCTCCCTTTGCAACACCATTTATAAACTAATCACGAAGATCATGTCTTCTAGAATCCAAGAAGTTCTCCCCTCCCTCATCAGTCCAAACCAGTCTGCCTTCATCAAAGGTCGAAAAATATCGCACAACATTCTATTGGCACATGAGCTGATCACCATCCTGCATAGGCAGCAAAACAAGGGAAGAGCATGCATAAAAATGGACCTCTCTAAGGCCTTTGATTCCATTCGATGGCCCTATCTCCGGCAGGCACTTAAAGGGATGGGATTCAGCAACTATTGGATCAACCTCATCATGGAGTGTGTTGAGACACCAAGATTCTCGGTTCTCATCAATGGCACCCCTATGGTTCTTTTCCTCATCAAGTGGTCTTCGCCAAGGCGACCCTCTTTCACCCCTTCTCTTTGTAATCAGAATGGAAGGTTTATCCTCCTTAATCACCTCTGTGGTATCCCGGGGAACTCTCGGCCGTTTCATTGCGAATGATCAAAATGTAAGCCATTTATGTTTTGCTGATGATCTGATGATCTTCACAGACTCTACGTCCTCCTCTGCCACGTGTCTCAAGCAATTATTTGACAACTTTGCGGACTGGTCTGGACTGAGCCTTAACAAGAGTAAAAGTCAGCTTTTCATGGGTGGACAGGTGAATCTTGATTTCTCATCCATTCTTCAGATCCACCATTCCAATCTACCGGTGAAATATTTGGGTCTGCCCCTTTATCATGGAGCTCTAACGCATAACATGTGTTCCCCCATTATTGAGAAAATTATGAAGCACACTCAGTCTTGGCAAGGTAAACACCTCTCATTTGTAGGACACCTTGATCTTGCCCGAACGGTTCTTGTTGGTTTCCACATATACTGGTCGGCCACCTTCAAACTACCTAGCAAAACTATCCGTCTAATTGAGCGCCACATTCAAAATTTTGTGTGGAAAAACCAAGGTGCTAATCCAGTACACCATGTCTCATGGGAAAACATATATCTACCTATTGAAGAAGGGAGGCTAGGACGAAAAAGGATCAAGCAATGGAATGAAGCTGCAATTGGAACACGACTCTGGGAGGTTGCTGTCACCGATGACTCAATGTGGACGAACTGGATAAGGACCAAATATCTTAAACAAAAATCCATCTGGGCTGTTTCTCCCTCAAGCTCTGCCTCTTGGGCCTGGTCGCACATCCTGGCCTGCCGCTCCTGGATCAAGCAGCGCACCAATGTGTTGTTATTCTCTGGGGAAACCACCAACCTCTGGCACGATCCCTAGATTGATGGACAGACTCTAAAGGAAAAGCTCCCCCCACTTATGGCGAACCATTGGGGTCCAACAGAAACCACGCCAGTCAGCAAACTAATTTTGAATGGTGCATGGACCACAATGAACCGATGGCCATCCACACATCTTTCGGTCTGGGAGGATATAACCACAATTCGTGTGGGGGGTAACCATGACGATATCCCAATCTGGACAGAATCTAAAACAGGAACTTTAAATTCTAAAGCTGTTTGGAATTATCTCTGAAATCCAAAGCCTTTGAGCTCTTGGAAAGGATTGGCATGGGATCCTGGTCAACTCCCACGACATTCTTACACAACATGGCTAGCTCTTTTAAACAAGCTACCAACCCTCCAAAGGCTCCAAAATCAGGGGATCATCCAGTCCTCCACATGCTTTCTCTGTTATAGGGTCGCCGAAGATGAAGATCATCTATTTTTCAGATGCGGCTACTCCTCATACATATGGCTCTCTCTACTAGCCAAGATGGGTCTTCCCCGCACTGTGAGTGGTACCCTGATTGGCTGGGTGGAAAGTCTTAACCAGCTCCACTTACAACCAGCCTTGATTAAGGTGTTGAAAGTACTTTTAGCATCCACAATTGGGCTAATTCAGAAGGAGAGGGCAATTTCCACTCTCAGTCAAGACACAAGATCTCAATACTTCGGGACATAATCGACACTGCAGTGCTCCGTCTCTCTAAGCAGCCCATCCTTGCAGAACCTTGCCAAGAAGTAGAAAAAACAGAAAGGAACTTGGGAATTCACTTTCTTCAAAAAAAATTTCATGACACTTTTTTCATCTGGGACCCTCCCCCACAATCCTGGGTGAAATGCAACTCAGATGGTTCACTTTCAGATGTCCGGGCTGGTTATGGTGCTTTGATCTGTGACCCCCAAGGAAATTTCATCATTGGCGAGGCCACACGCGTTCCAGCAGCCAGCATCAACAACTTGGAACTACTCGGGGTCAAGTGCGGGGCACTACTTTGTCTAACTCTCAACCTTAGAAAGGTACAATTCGCAACAGACTCCACCACTGTTACTTGCTGGTTGCAAGGCAGGGGCACAGTCCCGTGGACTTTGAAGAGGGACCTTATCGAGACATTCGACATCCTCAATCACTTGGAAGACTGGAGGATTTCTCACACTTACCGGGAAGCCAAAGCCTCAGTGGACTTACTGGCTGCCATGCAAAGCTCCATTGGATCCACCATCATCCACATCCAAGATATATGGCCTGAACTTGAGGATGCTATCCTTAAGGATAAAAAGGGGACAGTCTACAAGAGGAAAATCTCAGATCAGCCCGTTGCACAAGAATTTCACTAGCCTGGAATGATAGAGTAATTTTGTTATCTCACCTGGCATTTTGAATTTTGAATTTTGAATCTTGAACCTTTTCCCTCCTGAGGAATTGTAATTTAATTCTAGCCCATGTACATTCTAATAGTTGCTCAATACAAATGATTGCTTACTTAACAAAAAAAACAATCGTAGAACAGCTTTGTTTGTAGATTGCAGAAAGACTTCATGTCAGATTATAAGAGGTATGAATTGAGATTGTGGGATTTTATTTGTATTTTCTGTAAAAATCTTATTGTACCATTCGAAGTTTGGGATAAGGTGTTAAAAAGTCATTTATTATATTCCTAATTTTTCTTTTTATATACATATTTAGTATTCCTAGTTTTTCATTTTTTTCTAATCTGATGTATATTTTTCTCCTTGAGGTTTTGTCATATGTATCCATGATTAAAGCTTTTGGTTAATTAAAATAGTTGATTAAAGTTAATGTTGGGCTCTGCATGTGATACAAGGTCTTCATTTCAAGAAGATGCAGTGTTCTTCTACTCCAAAGCTACCGGCGTGTCAGGTTTTTTATTGAGTTTTAATTATGAATCACCAACGAACGGAATCAATTACTCATAAAAAAAACTGATAAACTATTCGAAAATATGCGAAATAAAAAATCAAACTAAAAAACTCTTTTGTTAAAAAACCACCAAAAAATGAAAAAATATGTAATGGAAAAAATAAACTGAAAAATTAGTACTCTTATCGAAACTAATAAAATACGAAGAGCCTCCTAAAAAAGTAGTCCCCCACCACAAAAATCTAGAAAATTTTGAAATGATAAAACAAAAACTGAAACCGAAATATTTCTGATCTGTGTTGATTTAAGTTGCACAATGAAACATTAAAACTGAAATTTTAATTTTAAACCGAATTCTCATCCCTACCAACTTTCTTTTATATATATATATATATAAGAAAAAATAAGGGGAAATTAATTAGAGGTCCCTGGGGACACATGGATAATAACAATAGGTCACTTGACTTTTTCTTCTTTTCTTTAGGTCCCCCAAGTACTAGATGTATTTTTTTTTGGTCCCTGGCACTAACTGCCGTCCCATTTTTGACATGATCTTCCCGTTATGCCCTTCACTAACTTCAGTCCTCTCTCCTCCCTCTTTCTCGTCGAAACCCAAATATTTTCCCCCAAAAAACAGTCCCTCTTCCTTCCCTACCATCTCCCAAACCCTAACTCCCATCCACATGAATACCTCCTCCGATCCCCCCATTCTCGTCGTCGACCTTGTGAAATCCAGCTCCGAAGAGCCTTGACGGCTACAGATTCCACTCCGAAGAGCATCAATGGCTCCGAAGGTATGTACGAGAGAGCTTTATATGCATATATGTACATGGTTTTTCTTCCCTTTGAATCGAAGACGATGAAATGTATGTTTACTGCCCTAATTTATTCTTTTGATTATGTAGCCCTAGCCCTAGGTGACCATGCCTTGTTTATGTAAACCTATACAAAATGTTTTGTTGTTTATGCCCTATGGATGTTTATTTGGCAATGGTAAATGTGAGATTTATGAGATATTTCATCAACTGTGCATTGTTAATTCTCATATGTACATCCTTGGCAATGGTAAATGTGAGATTTATGAGATATTTCATCAACTGTGCATTGTTAGTTCTCATATGTACATCCTTATATATTCTTGTGATTGTTTATCTTCACCCTAGGTTACTATGGAATGTTATCTAAACCTAATGTACATGTAGGTTTGTTTATGGAGGTTTGATTGGCCTTTGTAAAAATGTTGGTTACATTGTTTATAATTACACTGTCTTTGTACACTGGTATTCTTCCTATGTACATCCTTATTTACACCATAATTAGTCTTCTGATTGTGTACCCCTAGCCTAGGTGTTTATACCTATTCGAAGTGTTTTTTTTGTTTATGCTCTATGGATGTTTGTTTGGCAATGGTAAATGTGAGATTTATGAGATATCTCATCCACTATGCACTGTTAGTTCTCATATGTACACCCTTATGTATTATTTTAATTGTGTATCTCCACCCTAGGTAACTATGGAATGTTATCTAAACCTAGAGTACATGTAGGTTTGTTTATGGAGGTTTGATTGTTAGGCCAATGAAATGTTGATTTTTTATGATTAAATTGTTATGTGTACAGTGATATGCCTTCTAATGTGCACCTTTATTATACATTGATATTATAATTATATTCTATTTTGATCTAAGGCAGTGATTCTAACATCTCTTGTTAACATCTCTTGTTAACTTGATGAGAACTGTTGCCGGGTTTACAGAAACGACAGACAGAGTAGTAAGTGTACACTGGTATATACATTATGTACACTCTTATATTTTATTTATATAACAATATTAATTGTGTGCACACTGATACTATGATATTGTAATGTGTAGGTTCAATGGCTAAAGGTATATTTTAAACTCACTCGTTTCATCTTCGATATTGAAGACTGGCCACTTGTAAGAGATGACCAATGTCCACAACAAACAATGGGTAAGTGTTTATCATATATTTGTATGATTAGTGTCCCCAAGTATGTGATATGGTACTTGTTTATGATTTTTGTAGGGTTGATTGTGGTATGTTTGTGCTCAAATACGCCGAGCACCTCATCAAAGGAACCAACATGGATTTTGCACAAAAAAACATGACAAGGTTCCGAGAGGAATACACAGTTAAAATCATCAATCGAGCTAGAGAGAGTGAGGATCGGATTAAAAAAATCCAGGAAAAATCTAAAATTTATAAACAACAAATGTAATTGATGTGATTTCTATTTATGAAGTGAAATTTCTGTTTGAAATGTGTTTTATAGGTTCTGAAATTTGATATACATTGTTATTCTCAATTTATACACGCATATACCTGTTACAGGTTCTGTGTTCGGTGTGTTACGGGTTGTACACTGTTATGAACAATATGTACACTCTTATACCTGTTACAGGTTCTGTGTGTTACATTATGTACATTATTGTGAATGGTATGTACACTCTTATATTTGTTACAGTTTCTGTTGGGGACGAGATCGGCGCAATGGGGGTTTGTGGAGGTGGTCTTACAGTTTCTTGAGTTGTTTGGGGAAGAAAAAGAGAGGTTGGGGAGAAAGAGAGAGGTTTTGGGGGGAGAAAGAGAGAGGTGGGGGAAATTGAAAATTCATGTTAACTTGGGGGTAAAAGAGGAAGAAAAATAGGTTGAATGAATGGAGGTTGGATGGAAGGACCCAAAGAAAATACATTTAGTACTTGAGGGACCTAAAAAAAAGAAGAAAAAGTCAAGGGACCTATTGTTATTACCCATGTGTTCCCAGGGACCTCTAATTAATTTCCCCAAAAAATAAAGAACTCTATATCATTGAAAAATATAAAAGACTTGCAAGGACTGCAACATATAAAACAAGGTTTCTGCTCTGTATTTGTGGGTTACTGTGCATCATTGAGGGTCCCCATGGACTAGTGATTAATGCTAGGAGACAATTCCCTTGAAAATATAAAAGACTTGCAAATACTGTACATTATTTGTGGGTTCTTTTAACTCTCTGATGAGTATGTCATATTTTTTTTCCCTTGAAAATGTAAACCTTGCATAAGAAGTTATTAATTTTCAAAAAATAAAATAAATGTGTTTATATACCTACATAAATAAAATACATAATCTATTTAACTAAACAAATACATTGTTAACCAAATGATATAACAAAAACACATTATATGCAGTCATTCGAACCATTCGTTTGATCCAGTGATAAACCCATGATTTTTTTCTAAAGGGGGCATAAAAAAATATATTTAAAATACAAATAATTCTCCTTTAGTATCTATATGCATTGTATCAGTGATATAAATTTTAAAAATTTATTTAATTTTATATCATTAAAATATTTAATTTTTTGCATATTACATTATTACCAATCTAGTCAAGTTCTTATTAATTTTTTTCTAAATATGTTCATTATGCAGAAAGACCAAATTACCCTTTGTATATGCATCTCACAAAATATAATATTATTTTCATATTCTAAAAAATATATTTGTAAAAATATTTTCTACATTTATTATATATGAGTTCATACAATATTCATTAGAGCATATACGTAATTTTATTAAAGAACGTAACTCTGCTATAAAGTTCCTTTTTCAGCCCTAGTTTCTGTCCCACATGTTTCGCTATATACTCACATTAATATGATATATGTTTCATCAGCAAATTTTATACATTTTCTATATTGCATTCATGCAATTTATTGGAATATATGTTTCATTTTTTTATGAAAACATATAACTAATTAGATGAAGTATACTATTTTTAAAAAAAAATCAAAACTTGTGTAGACTGTAATTAGGTTAGAAAAAAAACTGTAGGTAATATTTTCTTTTATAAAATTATATACTTAATTGGTAAAGTAAACTATTTTTGAAAATCTCAAAAAAAGGGTTTAAAATTTTCTTATCTGATTATTATTATTATTATTATTATTATTATTATTATTTATGAGAAAAACTTCTTTTTTTTTATATTCAACATCCTATGCATTAGGCCTGGAATGCTCGCACCTCTCATCTTATTATTATTGATTGATGGCTTAGATATTAATATATTTTTTTATTTTTTTTCAAATTTCAAGGGGCTTAAAACCCCATACCAAACCGTACACAGGGGTTTGCCCTTAGTTTGATTCTAGGGGTGCAATTTGGACAGGTTGAATCTGACCCAACCCGACGTGCGGGCAAGTTTTGGTTGAAGTTTTAGTGTACGGGTTCAACTCGAACCCGAACCCGAACTCGAGCAACGTAAACCTAATTCGGGTTGGGTTTGAATTGAGAGATTGGAAACTCAAACCCAACCCGAACCCGAAATAGAGATGATAAACTTAAATATTCTAAATCATATTTTAATTTTATAATTTATTATGAAATAATATTTGAATTGTTTAATTTATTTTTAACAATAGTCTATCAATTCTATAGTTTCATTTCTATATTTTTAATAATATATAATGTTCCTTAATTTCATCTTTCTTTCTTTTTTCGTGTGAAACATTGACGTTTAGAAAGTATTAATTGTTTAAAATGCTACATTGTAGAAGTTAAACCTGAACTCGACCCGAGCCTAACCCGAACCTAATCCAACCTGAATCAAACCCGATGGATTGAATTAGAGTTGGGCTTCTCAATTCTGAGAATTAAATTCGGTTGGGTTTGAGTTGACTTTCTTCAATTTCAATTTAGATTCGGGATGAGCTCCAATCCGTCTGAGTTACACCATGTTTGATACATATTATACGAAAATGATTGGTTTGATTAGTGTACATTATCGTATGAATATAATAATAATGACCTAATAGTTTGAAGTTGGACAGCGGTTGGTATTGCAAGAACAGGCTAACAAGACAAAAGAACACAACTTTGTGCATGGTTCACGTGTTGGTGTTTATCATACGATACCCTCTTAAACTCTCATTTACATGGAGGATCTAGGGCAATTTTATATCTATAAACACATTTACTGTTTTGACAACCTGCTAACCAAAACTTGAACACTCCCCCCCCCCCCCCTCCTCCCCCCGCAAAAACAAAAACAAAAACAAAAATTATGTTAGAAGTTGCAATTCAAAATGAGGAGTTCAACCTTATGAAAAAACGCGTGAAAATTGAAATCAACAAAAAAAATAGTTAATTCGATATTAGATTGAAAGCCAATAATGAGAAAATTCATATTCAAATCTATGAAATTCAAATTAAGTTAGAATGATTTTTTTCAAGGCAAAATGTGTTTGGACCTCTAAAGTCTTTGAAACCTGCAAAAACATTCTTTCAAGTTCTAAAACATGTACTTACACCCCGTGTCATTAGATTTTTCGTTAAGATAGAACAAAAGCACGAATTAACCATTTTAATTAAAAATTTATTGTGTTTTAACTTGTTAATTAACTATTGCTTGAGTTAATTCTCACAATAAATTCATCCAGATATATGTAAAGAGTTAATTATTATATTAATTAATATTCACAAAGCATATCTAAAGTTAATTCATTGGCGCTTTTCAGATATTCACAAAATTAAATAAAGGATAAAATAACAATTTCAAAATACTTTTATCTCATCTTAATGCAAAATGGAACAATCATGGTAATAAGTGCATATTTTTTTACTTAAGGGAATGTTTCTACATATTTAAAAAGCTTCAAGGGGGTCCAAATTCATGGAGTTTTCGGTTTTTTGAAGGATGAGCGTGCTCAAAGCTAGAGTGTCTAGAACTAGTATATCGTGACGTGTGGGGACTAGCTAGCTCAGCTGGTAAAATCTATTGGCCAATCAAATTATTTCACCACTTTGATCGATGATGCGACTTGAAAGATGTGTGTATATATTTTGTGATGAAGAAATCTGACGTGTTTGATGTCGTCTTCAAAAAGTGAAAAGCTTTAATTGAGAATGAGACAAGTTTGAAACTAAAGCGTCTCATGTGAGACAAAGGTGGTGATGCAGCACGATCATGCACCATTCAATCAATGTTGAAGACCACCATATAGAGAATTCTGAATGCTTTGTATTTTTAATATTTTAGTTTTATTTGTTAGGATTTATTTTTATTTGTTTTAGTTACTATATTTATATTTGAATTTCAGATCATTATTTGAATTCAAATTTGAATTTTAGTTAGGATTAGATAAATATTTATTAGATTTATTTGTTAGTTGAGATCCTAGTTTGTTAGGATTCTCTTCTATAAATAAGCATGTAAACCAATTGACAATTCAAAGATTATTAAATTTTGAAGTTTATTTTATTTATCTATTTTGTTAGGAGTACTAACATTTACATAGAAATACAAAATTTATGGCATTTCTTAATAAATCAACAGATATTTGAAGTCCAACATCCCTGGTATCTTGAAGAATCAACAACCTTGTTGGAGCCTGCAGATCTCGCATCCGTAAAGGTCGATCGAGTCAGCAGAAGAGCGTGACCCCTCACGCTGCATCAGGTGGCAAGTACTATATATGACTTTAGATTTGAAAAATATTGTTGCTAATGGAATCAAGTGACAAATCGAGGACGATTCTAAACACACCATAGCAGAATGGTGTTTTTGAGCGTGCGAATTTATAGTTTATTCTGGAGCATGCTAGGAGTATGAGAATGCATGCTAGGCTGCCTAAGCACTTTTGGGCAGAGATAATGAATACCATAGTTAATCAACAAAGGATCTTCGATCGTATTAAAAACTGTGGATCACCTAAGCAACATGTTTCACTTAAAAATGTGTTTGTAATTCTTATGCGACTAAACAAATTTAAGATGCTGCATCTCAGAAGTGTAGATATATTGGTTATGATGCTGATGAATTCGAATATCAAATTTGGGATGCTAAAAATCGAAAAATCATCAGGTGTAAAGAAGTATTCAATGAATATTTGTCATGTGTAAAGATAGATTGTAGGAGCAGAAGAAACCAGGCCGGTTATGAACAAGAGTAATTTGTTGAACTTGAGGAGATTCCCTCGACAACCTCAAACTGTAGTTCCTCTAAGAAGGTCAACAAGAGTTAGTAAGTCGAATCCTCGTTATTTATATCATTCCTGCATTATTTGTTATTGACAGATGGTAGTAAGTAAGAAAGATTGGAGAGGCTCTATAGGTTGAGACAAAGGAGAAGTGGTAGCATTCCATGGATGAAGAGATGGAACATTTTTTTTTTTTTTTTTGATAAGTGATTATCTTTCATTTCCATATAAATTTTATAAAGGGAGAGCATGTGCGAAAAGTTGAGTGGAAGAACTTAGGAAGTAAGGCATTCAGTCAGTAAGGGAGGGAAATATGGTCCAGACCAAATTACATCCCCTTACAGAAAAAAAAAAAAAAAACCGCACTAGAACAAGCCACCACCAAATTTTAAGGCCAGAGGGATATTAATCACCTCTTACATATTCTTTTCCCATACGATCATTCTGGATAATCAGTTGAAGTCCTTCACCAAGGGGGGTGGGAAGATAGATAGAGATTCCCATAGGTGATTGAAAATCAGTAAGAAGATATGCCACTTTGTTTCCTTCGCGATACGCATGAGTGATCCTCCATTGCAAAAGTGAATTAAACAAAATTTGGAGATTATGCAGATCCCGGAGAGCAGTCCAAGGAGGACATCCACGACCACTAACCCAGGCCACCACCGTAGTAAAATCAGACTCAGACCACACACGAGCAACTTTGCAGTTGATGGCTAGTTGGATCCCCGCTATTAACCCCTTTAGTTCCAAGATGTTAATAGAGGAGGCTCTTACCCGAGCAGCAAATGCCATTCGACTACCCCAAAGTGGTCTCTAAGAATAGCACCATAGCCATATGTGTCATTCATTACCGATCCATCCAAGTTTGCCTTGATGGAACATTTGTCATCGAATCAGGCTTGGTGTACATTTACCAAACAAGGATCTACACAGTGATACAGAATATTTAAGGAGAGACATCATGAAAAAAGACATGTATTTTTTTATAGTAAACGATAAGCAGACGACTCAATTTTATTATTATAATCGACGAATGCCTAAAATATATAAAAGTAAAAAAAAATAGCCACACCAAACCAGAGACTTTCATTTAAAATAGTTAGATGTGAATATTGCATTATTGCATGGTGATTTGGAGACTTCCAATTTTATTATTATGGTTTGTGATTTACATGGATATGCATTCTTAATTACATGAAAAAAAAATAGATTTCCATTTGTTCAATTTTTTTTTGTTGACAAATACGTATTTTTGGTTCTTCGGGTGAATTTTGCATGAAAGGTTTCGTGGTTTATCTAATATTTTTACCTTCTAATGGATAAATTCTTTTTTAAAATGTTATTCTTTTGTTTAGGCCCCATTTTGGACCACATAGGGAGACACTGCGTCAAGCAAAGCAAGAATGAGTTAGAGAAGCGATGTTTTGAAGCATTTCAAATGTCAAAAAAATACCCTTTCAACTCTAGCACTGAGCTGAAAAAACAATATGGGTTTTTTGTTTGGAGGTGGTGTTCAATCACGTCGGTCAGTGCAAATGCGCCCTCGACGTAATCTCAAACGGAGTCTTAATTAATTAGATGAAGAAATATTTATTAACATAATTAGTTCTATAAATATAGATAAATGGTAGACTTAATCATTTTTACATATTAAAATTCAGATCATATATGTTTTTATTTTTTTTTAATATTAAACATTATCTAATGGACAAATGCTTTGATAAAAAGTGTACATCGTTCCATTTCGAGTTGAATGAACTCAATATTAATAAATATAAAAAATATTTAATAAGATATATACATCGTTTAATGAAATATATAGAATTATATTTTAAACTGTACAAAAAATTGTGTTTAACCGCGCTAGCTCATAGATATATAAGTAAAACAATGGGCCATGCATATACAATGGTGTATAATATAAATTATTAGTTGTATTTGTGCTCCATGAACCGGAAGAGTATTTGTATTTTAATATTTATTTATTTATTTGACAATTTCTTCAAGTTAAATAACAGACCACGTGTCATCTCCCTGTCAATTGCGCACGTTGCCCTTCTAGAAGGCAAATGCTCCTCCAAGAAACCGGTTGGAAAGTCCATGTAGCAGACATGTTTTATAGTATTATTAATTAATTAAAGGAAATTAAATGAAAAGGATCCAGGAGAATCAGAGCAAATGGACATTGAAAAGATAAAACATACATAAATATATACATAATATATAATCAACCAAACACGTGAATGCGTTTTTAAACCGCATGCAGAGGCCAGGCGACCTTTTTTAGGTTTAGTCAACTTAGAATAAACAAGGGTTAATTGCCTAAATACCCCCAGCAAACTCTTTATCTTTTTTTTTAGGTTTAGTCAACCAAACCCACAATATTTTTGTGCTCTCATTTTTTCAAAAACAAAACTTTGTACCCCTACAGCAAACTCTTTTTTTTTTTTTTACCCTCCTCCATTTAATTCCCTCAGTCCCACAAAATCGCAGTTTCTCCTATTTTTAAGTGCATATATGTTTTCTGTAACTTGTATAATATAAAATATAATTTCTGTAAATATAAGTGCATTATTATGCATGTCATGTAAAAATGACAACTTGTAAAACACTAGAGAAACATATGTTAATACATAACACTTGAAAATATTTTATCACAATAAATACATTAAAGCACTTGAATTCATCGAATATTTGCATTCTGATGTTCTTTTCCTACACTAATGAATTGAGTTGTTGCCTTCACCCGGATCATCTTCATATCATTTTGACTGAAATCGAATCCACTGTTACATCTTCGACTCAGTAAGTGTATTTAATTAGGAAGAACACGTAGCCCAAACTATATTAGAGATGCAACAATTAGTTAAACACCCAAATGAATCAAACACCAATAAATGTGTACTTCATAACATTATAAGAACCAAACATACATTAATGTATGTGTTCTTTAGTATTTTACAAGTTATCATTTTTGCATGATATAATAATACACTTCCATATAATATATACAGAAATTAAATTTTTTGTTCTAAAAATTACAAAAACCCATATGGATTTACCAAGGAAAAACTACGATTTTGTGAGGCAGGAGAATTAGAGGGAGGAAGGTAAAAAAATAAATTGAATGGTTCTTGTAGAAGTATATTAATTTTTTTTTTGAAAAGGTAGGGACACAGAAACAGTGGGGGTTGATTGCAGGGGTATTTTGCCGATTCACCCAAAATATAAACAACGTAAGTTCATTAAAGGAAGACAATATTGGAAATTTGAAAAAAAATATATATCAAACTTTCTACGAGTGATTGACCATAGCACCACTGCATGGAAGCGAATTATATGGCATTCAACATGTGGGATTGTACTTGATACAGTAAGAATTAATATTAAATATTACATTCTATTTTGTGTATGATTTATTTTTATTCTCAAACCATGTTTTCTCATGCCAGACAACACTTCATAATCACTGGCACCAAAAATAATAATAATAAAAAAAAATCCTACTGAAAAATAAATCACACTGCATGGTCACTAGCTACGGCCAGCCCTATGATTAAGATATATAGATAGGACACTAGGCGGCTCATAACATGGGACACTTATGTATTTGTGCCAAAAAAATGTTTTAAAAAAAAATTAAGACTAATACACAATAAAAGAAATGGATTTTTAGTTTTAAGTCTCCAGAAACTATCGAATTTAGCGATCGATCCCTCACTTCTTCATATTTTGATTTTAGTCCCTGCATTTAAATGATAATTTAGGAATAGGTCCCTGAGAGGGACTTATTCCTAAATTATTGAGTTTATTTTTTAGTCCCTGGAAGGGACCTATTCCTAAATTATCTTTTAAATGCAGGGACTAAAACCAAAATATGAAGAAGTGAGGGATCGATCGCTAAAGTCGATACTTTCTGGGGACTAAAAACTAAAAATCCCTAAAAGAAAACACTTATCTAGTTTTCCTTTTATTCATTGATTTGTTAAAGAGAAAGATTATTTCTTCTATAAACAAATATATAAATGCCTATAACCTAACATCACGATTACATTTTCACTAAAATGAAAATATAAATTGAAAATTTTAAAATAAATGGAAGGATATATTCAATTTTAAATCAAAAGCATAAAATAATTTATTTTTTTTTGCCTTCAGAATTTGGGGTCTTCTTTAGGGAGGTTGCCCTACTCTGGACCAACCTTGATAGTCACACTATGTTTATTGTTGTCAGATTTTTTGTATTTTGTTTATATAATTTAGATTGGATCAGTTTGAGTTTCCATTTGCATAATTCCTTTGCTCGGTTGCTATTAGTAAATATCTAACACAATAGATTGCTCAAGTTAGATTGAGTGGATCAGTCTCATGAGGCTCAAAGTTCCAACTTCGATAAAGAAAAAAAAAATTATATGTATATTTAACTAAATGATACTAAATAATCCGGTCTATTCCATGTTAAGTCACTTTGAAAATTAAAATCTTTTGCTCTCCTAGATTTTTTATATACAGGATGTGACTATGGTTTTTTTTTTCATTTATATTGAATTAATATTGAAATAAGTATGATATTGGAAGTTCTTGAATTAATATTGAAATAGTTCTATGATTATATATTTTATTGTAAATTTATCGATATTTAATTTGATAATGAATTTTATTAATCTATTTATTATCAATCTAAAAAATTATTCTCTTGTTATAATGAATTTTTCCTATTGACTTGTTCAGTTTCCGGGTATTTCAAGCCTATAAATGTTGGTCCTTGCCCCCCCAACTAGAATTTTCCTTATTCTTACCATACAAAAATGATTTTTTTTCTCTCGTAAGATTGAATTGTTTTGATGTATGGATAAATCCATAATCACTATTATCTTGATGTAGTGAATTGATTCATTTAATTTCCTATCCATGGATATTAGCAAGTTGTCAAATTACATGAACCTTGTGTATTATCCATATATTATGTGTGTTTTTTTCATTTCTCTAGAGGTGTTATAGATGAATCTTCAAAGGGGTGGTTACTATAATCGTTAAATTCTTAAAAAATTAATTCATCCCCAAAAAAATGTCACATTCGATCTAGAATTATATTACATTTTTTTTGAGGTCGCATTGTTTAATTCAATTTAATTTAGTCCGCACCACTATTTTGTAAAACATACCCATATATATATGAAAAACTCAAAACATACTATCTTTCTCCACATTTTTTTGATAAGTCTTCATTTGGTTTTTTCATGCTGATGACTTGTTGAGAAATAAATTAATTTGCATTCATGTGCTAAGTTTTCACAAATATGATCTTCTACATATTATATTCATTAAACTATAAAAAAAAATTGTCATTTGGCATCCTTATTTTTTCTACAGATGGTTCTTTAGGACTGTCTTTTTTGGTGGATTATTGGTCACATTTATTTTGCATAAATTTTGTTAAGTTAAAATGTTGTGTGTAATAAGTGTAAATTTAATGCATTAGATATATATAAGAATTAATTTTGCTATGTATCAAATGAAAAAAATAATACATTTTATATATAACCTTGCTAGAATGCATGATTAACAATAACACGCACAACTTTTAAATCCATGAATTTGATTTTGCATAAGTTGTACCAATGCCAACTTCGACTGCTGAAAAAAAAAACTCCATGTTTGGCTTAAAACAAATATTCACATTGTATGATCTCGAATTCATAGTAAGATGAGACCATAGCCTTTTATTGATCATCAAAGAGTTCTTGGGGCAACTTCAATCCCTAAAAACTGTATAAATGTGAACAACTACTCATACAATAACATTTCATGTAAATAGAAGATAAGTGAGGTTAATTATCAATCCATCACTGATTATAATCCTCCGAAAAGAGGAGACGCGAGTACTCATCGTAGAGCTTCTCGAGCATGTTGGCTTCTAAGGAATCAATCGATGACATCTGAAAAACAAGATCATGATCTTCACCATCAACCACTCCATTGAAATTCATAATGTCGGACCACAGAAGATCCGATGCATCACATTCTCCTCCCTTCCTTTCGGGTGCGATGAAAGATTTGAAACCATACTTAAACGAAGATGATATCCGAACTGGTTTAGGCAGATGGATCTTGGTCGTCTCTTCAGCCTTCTCCATCTTCTTTGTTTTCTTATTCTTCTTCTTCTTCTTGTCTTTGGATTCTATGGGTTTGGTTTTGGGGTTGGGGAGGGCTTCTTTTTGGATTTTCTTGCTGAGATGGCAGTTCCAGTAGTTCTTGATCTCGTTGTCGGTACGATTGGGAAGTCTCCCAGCGATGAGGGACCATCGGTTGCCCAAGAGGCTGTGGAGCCTTATGATTAGGTCATCTTCTTCAGGGGTGATGTTCCCTCTCTTGATGTCTGGTCTCAGGTAGTTCAACCACCTCAGTCTGCAACTCTTCCCACATCGGAGGAGACCTTCATTGGTAAACAATATGAAGAGGTTAGTCTGTTTGAAAGGAATAAGTATTATGTCATGATAAGCTCTATATATGCAAGCAATGTTTTGGATGTCACACACACGCACACATATTGATATACCTGCTTCTTTGGGGAGGGCTTTCCAATTGCCTTCTCCATGAGAGTGAATGTATTGAATGAGCAATGCATCTTCTTTGGCAGTCCATGGACCTCTGTGCAACCCTACCTTTGCACAACATGGTGCTCTCCCCATCTCCAATTAGTCTCTTTGGCAGAGAGAGAGAGAGAGGTGAAAATAGGGAATATAGTGTATTTTTTTTAGGTAGTTTAAGGTTTGATTTGATTTGAAGAAACTTTCACTTAAATATATATAGGGTTCAAAACAATAAATTAATTTGTATAGAAGTGCTCTAGTTCAGTGGACCCTAGCTAACTCATTTACACACGTTCATCATGTTTGGGATGGTGGGTCAATATTTTCAACTACAAATGTATAATTACTTTGACGAACATGTTATTAAGATACCATTAAAATGATTAATTTCATGAAACCGACGCCCCCTGAGGTATATTTCAAATCACGCATGTGTGAGGGGCCAATGAAAAGGGCCACACATGAGACAATCCAACATCAAGTCCCATAACTAAAGTTTATTTATGTTGAACAAATGTTTTCCAATATATATATGCTTCATTTAGTGGTAGTTTCTTCCAATTATTTGATGTTACTGTATATATAGTTTGTTAGACATCATAAAATTGCATGCTTGACACTAACATACACAGTTTTATCATATAAGCATCCTCGAGAGATCAAGAATAATCTATAATTGTTGAATTTGAATTCAATTCAATTGGATGCAGTTTAGTCAGAACTTGAGCTCGAACATCTACAGAACAAGATTTGTACTGTCTTCCGAAGACATAGATAGTCCGCTGCCACACTTTTTTTTGGAAATTATGAATGTTATGTCACATCCATCTCTTTGTCTAACTATACCTAATTAATTAATAGCTAATGGCCTCTGGTGGTAGTTTCTAAGAATGAAAATGTTAGACTCGTTGCATTTTACGGTACCATACCTATATTTATTAATTTTTTTAAAATCCCATGCTTCATTCAAGGAGTTATCAATTTTATAAAATGTGAAATATATTCTAATGAATATAATGACATGATTATACATAAAAATGAGAAAAACAATGTATATACTTCATTATAGTGAGTGAATGGGGGCTAACGAGGCATATGAGAATGTATTTCAGAATGTAAAAATGACAGAGTGAAACAATGCTCTTCTATAACTTTTGTCGGGATGCATGCTGATTTAATTAATTAGGTAATCTCTCCCCTAAACCTCAAAGTTACCACTTGCATTCCTCTTGGAATATAGCCTAGGTATATTTTTTTTGTACAACATTTGTTTATTTATTAGAAATACACACATGAACTTATTAATTAAAAAAACATATGTATTCAATTTCATGGCAGTCATATTTTGTCCAAGGTTCCGTTCCGATGTAAGTTTGAAAAATAGTGATAATATATCTTGCATGCATTTTAAGCACATCTTTTGAATAATAAAATTCTCATAGCTTTTTAAATTTGAAAAAAATGTATGTGTGAGTATGAGAAAATACAATCACATGTGTGTGTTTGGATCTATCTTTAACATAATAATAACATTATAAAATAGAAAAATCAGTCTAAAAATCCAAACACTAAGATGTGTGATACATCTGGCAGGAAAATAGAGAGACAGCTGGGAAGGTCCTCTTTTTTCATTATTTATTTTTTTAGGGAGGGCGGGGGGGGGGGGGGGGGGGGGAGGCAGAGATTGATAATAGCATTCATTTGCAGTCTTGTTACATGACAGAGGAGGGTACAAAAGCCATTTGTTCAAATAGTTTTTGGTGCTGCATTGCTATTGTCAGAGTAGTACAGTGTTCTCTCTATTAAAGAAGCCCAATAATTTTATCATTTCCAATGAATTGGATTTATAAATCATTAAAATATAACTATGTTATTGTCAGAGTATAGTATTTCAAATTTAATTGATAAAAGAGTTTATATCGAACGACAAAATCAATTAGTTGAGTTTGATTAAAAAAAAAAAGGTGTCCATGATATCTGTACGGAGACTAATAATAACACACTACGAAGGTGCGAAGAAAAATCACATCCCAAAAGTTTTGGCATTATCTATGTGACTTGCTTTAACAGCTCACACAGTTGATCTGGTTTGACAATAATTTTGAGATGAGTGGATGTAGGCTAATTTTTCGGGTATAAAATACGAGAGACAAAAGTGTGTTCGTATCAAAGAAAAAACAATGAAAAATAAAATTTATTTTTAAATTATTAAAAAATCTAATATTTATATAAAAAAATATAAAGAAAAAGATTTTCATAATTTTCTCTTTTGTATTTTATCTTATTAAAAAATATGAAAAAATTATTTTCATTTTTCACATCTGAGAATGTGAGAGAAGGTGATGAGAAATTTATTAACCACATGCACAAACACTATAAAAGTTGATCAAAAGAAATTTTTTTTACTTTCCATCACTTTCCCTTTAACCTAAATTTCCTCATTTTCTTTCATTTTTCCCTCAAATTTATCCTCACACACATCTAAAGTGCATGTGTTTGTTTCGATTTTGAAATGAAAATAAAGATTTTTCATTGCATCTAAAATGCTTAAATAATATTGATCCCTACTCTTACCCAGATTTTGACATATGTAAACATAGACAAAATTGATAGAATTTTTTATCTTACAAAATTAAAATAACTTATTATAAAAATCTTAATATCTTGTCAAATTAGACCATAAGCATCCTCAGAGAGATCAAAAATAATCTATAATTGTTGGATCTGAATTCAATTCAATTGGATTCAGTTTGGTCAAAACTTGAGATCGCACTTCTACGGAACAAGATTTGTACCGTCTTCCGAAGACATAGATAGTCCACTGCCTCACTTTTTTTTGGAAATTATGAATGTTATGTCACATCCATCTCTTTGTCTAACTATACCTAATTAATTAATAGCTAATGGCCTCAGGTGGTAGTTTCTAAGAATGAAAATGCTCATTGCATTTTACGGTACTCAAAAATGCAGTCCACCTATTTTTATTATTTTTTAAAAATCACATACTTCATCCAAGGAGTTATCAATTTTATAAAATGTGGCATATATTCTAATGAATATAATGAAATAATTATACATAAAAATGAGAAAAAAATTGAACAATGTATATACTTCACTATAGTGAGTGAAAGGGGGCTAACGAGACATTTGAGAATGTATTTCAGAATGTAAAAATAACAGAGTGAAACAATGCTCTTCTATAACTTTTGTCGGGATGCATGCTGATTTAATTAATTAGGTAATCTCTCCCCTAGACCTCAAAGTTACCACTTGCATTCCTCCTGGAAATATAGCCTAGGTATATTTTTTTGTACAACATTTGTTTATTTATTAGAAATACACACATGAACTTATTGATTAAAAAAACATATGTATTCAATTTCATGGCAGTCATATTTTGTCCAAGGTTCCGTTCGGATGTAAGTTTGAGAAATAGTGATAATATATCTTGCGTGCATTTTAAGCACATCTTTTGAATTATAAAATTCTCATAGCTTTTTAAATTTGAAAAAAATATATGTGTGAGTATGAGAAAATACAATCACATGTGTGTGTTTGGATCTATCTTTAACATAATAATAACATTATAAAATAGAAAAATCAGTCTAAAAATCCAAACACTAAGATGTGTGATACATATGGCAGGAAAATAGAGAGACAGCTGGGAAGGTCCTCTTTTTTCATTATTTATTTTTTTAGGGAGGAGGGGGGGGAGGGGGGGGGGGGAGATTGATAATAGCATTCATTTGCAGTCTTGTTTACATGACAGAGGAGGGAAAAGGGGAAACACCTGATGCTCTTTGAACGGAAGAAATAAAACAATTATTAATTAATCTGTTTGTTCACTTTTTTCTAAACAATTTTAAAACATTACATTTGTATAAGACTCCCACTTCTTCGGCGATTGGGTACAAAAGCCATTTGTTCAAATAGTATTTGGTATTGCATTGCTATTGTCAGAGTAGTACAATGTTCTCTCTATTAAAAAAGCCAAACAATTTTATCTTTTCCAATGAATTGGATTTGTAAATCATTAAAAAAAAATTTTTTTTTATATCGGATGGACTCTTTGTGGTTAATTTTATGGTCGAGTTAAAAAAACTACCTTCGCATTTTTATTCTGGTATCACAGAAAATTCTTTCGAATAATCATCAATAAATAGGTAGATAAGCAAGCGTTAAGACTCGAACTCAAGATCTCCCTTTTAATCAGACAAGTCATGAACTGTTGTACTATGGTTATTGTGAACTTAATATAGCTTGGCTACTGTGAGAGTAGTATAGGATTTCAAATTTAATTGATAAAAGAGTTTATATCGAAACGACAAAATCAATTAGTTGAGTGTGATTAAAAAAGAGGTGTCCATGATATCTGTACGGAGACTATTAATAACACACCACGAAGGTGCGAAGAAAAATCACATCCCAAAAGTTTTGGCATTATCTATGACTTGCTTTTACAGCTCACACAGTTGATCTGGTTTGACAATAATTTTGAGATGAGTGGATGGAGGCTAATTTTTCGGATATAAAATACACCAGACAAAAGTTTGTTCGTTTCAAAGAAAATATAATGAAAAATCAAATTTGTTTTTAAATTATTCAAAAATATAGTATTTATATCAAACAATATAAAGAAAAAACTTTTCATAATTTTCTCTTTTGTATTTTATCTTATTAAAAAAATGAAAAAATTATTTTCGTTTTTCACATATGAGAATTTGAGAGAAGGTGATGAGAAATTTATTAACCACATGCACAAACACTATAAAAATTGATTAAAAGAAATTTTTTTACTTTTTATCACTTTCCCTTTAACTTAAATTTTCTCATTTTCTTTCATATTTCCTTCAAATTTATACTCAAACACATCCAAAGTGCATGTGTTTGTTTCGATTTTGAAATGAAAATAAAGATTTTTCATTGCATCTAAAATGTTGGAATAATATTGATCCCTACTTTTACCCAGATTTTGACATATGTAAACATAGACAAAATTGATAGAATTTTTTGTCTTACAAAATTAAAATAACTTATCATAAAAATCTTAATATCTTGTCAAATTAGACCATATAGTTCGTAGATGCCTAAACATGCAACCAATCTATCACAAAGCTGGTCTGACCTATTGAAAGTAGAGTCATGCAGGGTGGCTCTTGCTCAAGAACTAATGGATCATGGAAAAATAGCTTGAATCCAAACAGAGGCGACCCGGATGAGATCCAATTAATCAATGGAGCTGGGAACAAGCACTTTTAGACATAATAAATTAATGGGTTAAAAGACATCTATATACATTCCTGTAAACATAGATAATCCCATATATATTATTGTTAAAGTTGAGGTAGACGTACAAGTCTTTCAAAACTCACAAAAACTCACTATCATCCATGAGTAAAATTTTTATCCAAACTTTACAGAATATTATGAGAATATTATGTCACTAGATAATTGTGTAGACATTATAATTCTCTTAAGCAATCAAAAAGATAAATTAATCCCTGTTAAGACCAAATCCATATAAGATTTTCATGTTTTTTACTTACATAGAGATACTGTTTGAAAAGTGTGAGAAAAAATAGGTGATAATTTAGTCATTTCTTGGTATAGGTTAGGCTTAACTAAGGTAAGTTGGATTAGGGTTAATCTTTGTTGAAACTAGGGATGCATGTGGGTTTCTGTGAGTTTTCAAGAGCGCCTTGTACATCTACCCCAACTTGACAAAGACTTATATAGGATTACTCATATTGCGAGGGCATATGTGAACGTGTCATGCATTGTGAGATGTGTTACATCCTATTAGACTATATGTGTAGTGTATTACACGTGTAACTCCTAGACACTTGTATATAAAGGGATTAAACCCTAAGTGAAATACAAGGATTCTCATTATTTCATTCTCCCATTATAACATGGTATCAGAACCACCACCTCATGGATTATAACATGGCGATGAAATCCTTCATCGCCATCGTCGTCGTCACCGTCGCCGTCGCCGTCGTCGTTGTCGTTGCTGTGCCCTGCCCGAATGTGCGCCTTGCCGTGCCTGGCCCTACCTGAGCACCCTGCTTGAGCGCGCGCCCTGACCTATCGTGCCCTGCCCTGCCAAGCATCGTGCTTGCCTCTGGGCGCATCTGTTCGGTGCCGTGCCCCGCGCAGATCAGTCTGATCCCGGGATCCTGTATGCACACGCCCTATCACGACAGCGTGTTCACGCGTTTTTCTCAGCATTGACGAGTTTTCGCTAGCGCGTGCGGGAATCTCGCCCGATCACTCCTGGCAATCAATCCCGGATTTCTCGGGATTTGGCCCCCTCTAACCGAGTGAATCCGGATAGAGTGGGGCGCACATGCTAAGGCATCCCGGTAGCTGCTCTGCCACCTGAGCCACAGCCCTCTGCCACAGTGCCTCGCCGCGCACCGCCGTGACCCATCGCCTTCCTCCGCCACCGATGAGCGCCGGCTGCCCTCCGACGACCTCCGGCAGCCTGCCGATCGCACTCCAACTGCCCTCGAAAACCTCAGGCAGCCATCCGCCACCTCCGTTCATGCTCTGGCAGCCCTCGGCCATCTCGGGCATCCCTCCACAGCCTTTAGCAGTTCTTCGACCACTTTCGGCTGCCCTCCGAGGCTCCACCACCTTCCGGCAACCACTGGTCGCCCGTCGATTGATCGTGCTCCGATCGCCCTCGGCCACCTCGGGTAACCCTCCGCCACCTGTGATCGGGTTCCGGCAGCCCTACGCCGCATCCAGCAGCATTCCTACCGCCCTCAGCCACCTCCGGCAACACTAAATTGGCTCTTATTTCCAATCCGGCAGTCTGATTACGGTGCTCCAGGGGTCCATTTTGATCAATTTTTTTATCCCCAATATCATCGTTTGGTTTTTAACCTCATCCAGAATTTATAAAAAATTGTCTGCTATCAATCCTTCTCCGACACGCCATTATTCTATGGTGTCTCGCCAGTCCACTTCCTCGTTTATCTATGAGGGCATCATGGGGACTGCTCCTGCTATGAAGCGTTGTAGACCGACAATAAGAATACCTGGTAAGAAGAGCCACAGACTGAAAAACACAGGATATTGTCTTACTCCTATTGCTATTACGTATGCTACTCCTCTTGGTTCCGTTCATCCCCACTTGGATCACCTTGACCAGATCAGTCAGCACCTAGATCACTTGATTCTGCTGCAGTCTTTCTCTGGTTCTTCTACTCCATTTATCGTGTCTTCTACTATGGGTACTCTTGTTTATTGAAATTTGTATTCGGGTGCTTCATATCACATGACACATGATAATTCTGTCCTCACTGCATGCTCACCTGCACCCTCACACCTACCTTCGATTCATACTGCTAATGGCTCTCCTTTAGTCATCACGCAGTGTGGATCGATCACCACTACTTCTGACCCTACTAGCCGACTTTCATTACAATTTGTTTTGCATGCTCCTGTGCATTTCATGAATCTTGTCTATTAATCGATTGTGTGATTCTGGATTCACCGTTACCTTTACCTCCTTTGTGTGTCTTGTGCAGGATCCACGTTCAGGACAAATGATTGGTGTTGGTCGTAGGATTGGCGGACTGTATTATGTGGAGTATCTTCATCTTCCAGTACCTAATCCTTCAGTTTTTTGGGGCACTGTCACCTCTGATACTGACTTGTGGCATAAAAGGTTAGGTCTTATTTCTGAGTCTCGCCTTAATGACTTTATTCAATCTGGTGATTTGGGTCGTGTTTTATTTTCTCCTCTTTCTGGTTTGTGACGGCTGTAAATTGGTCAAACCTGTTGCTACTCCATTCTATTCTAGTACTCATCAGTCCTCTAGTCCATTTGAGCTTTTTCATTCTGATATATGGGGTCCTTCTGATATCATGTCAAAGAGTGGTTTTTCGTATTATTTAAGTTTTATTGATGACTATTTTTGCTTTACCTGAATTTATTTATTGTTTTATCGATCTGAGGTCTAAAAGATATATGAGGTCTTTACCACTATGATTCACACTCAGTTTCAAACTCATATCAAAATCTTTAGGTCTGATTGTGCTCAAGAATATATTTCTTTCACGATGCGTTCTCTTCTTCAATCTCATGGCACTCTCTTTCAGCAATTTTGCCCTTATACTTATGAGCAGAATGGTGTTGCTGAAAGAAAACATCGCCATATTATTGATACCGCTCGTTCTCTCGTACTTTCTTCTTCAGTCCAAAGCACATTCTGAGCTAAGGCTGCTCTTCTATCTGTTCATCTTATCAATATCACTCCCTCTTCTGTCCTCTCTGGTATGACACCTCATGAGCTTCTTTATTCCTCTAAACCTGATTATAGCAGACTTCACACTTTTAGATGTACTTGTTTCATGCTTCTACATCCTTGTCAACGCACCAAGTTGGCCGCTCGGTCAGTCAAGTGTGTAGTCTTGGGGATTAGTTTCGAACACAAGGGATATCACTGCTACAATCCTGTTGGAGATCATTTTTGGCTTGCTCATCATGTGTCATTTGTCGAGGATGTTCCCTATTTTCTTCCACACCCACTGCCTCCCCTCCTCCTGTGTCTTCTCCTGTTCAGGTCTCTCCTATTGAATCTTTACCTCTCCTTAGGCAATCTGTTGTACTTGAACCCGCTTCTAGTTCCGCTCTCTCTGAGCCTCCTCTTGGCACTCCTACTGCTCCCTCTCCTAGTTCATCGTCTCCTCTTAGCACTCCTGCAGCCAACTCTCATGGTCCTCCTAGTTCTCCTCCTTTTGTGTCTCCTACAGCTCCTATTGATGACTCCGCTAGTACTCCGTCTTCCACGATTGACGCACCTTCATCTGATGTGGATACTCGTCCCTCGACTCGCTACCCTCACCGTGAGCGTCATCCACCTACCCGTTTCAGTTTTGACTCTGAACCACCTAACCGATTTGACTTTGCATCTGTGAGTACCTATTCTCCACAGTTCCAAGCTTATCTCACCGCTATCCATATCCATCGCGAGCCTCGATCCTACGGAGAGGCACTCAAGTCCCTTGAGTGGCAGCCGGCAATAGCTGAGGAGTTTCAGGCATTTGGGCAGATACAGACCTGGGATGTTGTTCTCCTTCCAGATGGCGTTACACCTATCAGCTGCAATGGATCTTCAAGATCAAGCATCACCCTCATGGATCCATTGAACGATAAAAGGCTTGTCTTGTTGCCAGAGGTTTCACACAGGAGTATGATATTGACTATGAGAAGACCTTCGCCCCCGTTGCTCAGATGACTACTGTTCGCACCCTTCTTGCTCTTCCTGTTGTTCATCGTTGGCCTCTCTTTCAGATGAACATGAAAAATGTTTTTTTTTATGGTGATTTATCTGAGATTGTTTATATGCAACCGCCTCCAGGTCTCAGCACTCCTCCCCAGCATGTTTGTCGTCTTCGAAGGGTTATTTATGGTCTCAAACAGGCTCCTCGTGCCTGGTTTGAGCGTTTTTCCAGCGTTTTTCTTGCAACTGGTTTTGTTGAGAGCCACCAGGATCACTCTATGTTTATGCGATCCTCATTGCAAGGTCGGGTTATTCTTCTTATATATGTTGACGACATGATTATCACTAGCGATGACACCGCCGGATTACTCTGGTCAAGAACCACCTCAGTTGACAGTTTCAGATGAAAGACCTTGGTACCCTTTGCTACTTCCTTGGTCTCGAGATCGCACAGAGTGATTGTGGTATTCTACTCTCTCAACAAAAGTATACAACTGACATTCTCAAGCGTGCTGCTCTCTCAGATACTTGCAGTGTAGATACCCCTATCGAGCTTCATGTGTACCTTCGTCCTACGAATGGTGAGCTCTTCCCACATCCTACTCGATACCAACAGATCGTGGGTCAGCTTGTATATCTCTACATCACCAGATCTGACATTACTCATGCTGTCAGTATTGTTAGTCAATTTGTCTCGACTCCTCGATCATTGTATTATGGTGCATATTCTTATATATTTGCGCGGTACTATCACTAGATCGATCGATCTGTCATTCTCTTCGACTCTGGTTCTCAAAGCTTACACTTATGCAGATTGGGCTGGAGACCCGACCACTAGACTCTCCCCCACTAGTTTCTACATATTTCTCGGATATTCCATCATCTCCTAGTGGAGCAAGAAACAGGAGGTTGTTTCTCTTTCCAGCACCGAGGCTGAATATCGAGCCATGGCCATCTCGACAAAGGAGATTGTCCATCTCAGACTTCTCTTGGTGAATCTAGGAGTTACTATGGCTGGTTCTACTCCTCTTTGTTGTGATAACTAGTCTGCTATTATGATTGCTAGCAATCTGGTCTTTCATGAGAGGACCAAACACATTGAGATCGATTGTCACTTCGTACATCAGCACTTTCTTGCAGATACATTATTGCTTCTGCATATCTCCTCTGCCGAGCAGCTTGCTGATTTCTTGACGAAGTCACATCTAGTTCCTCGATTTTAATTCCTAATTCACAAACTTACGTTGTATGATCCAACGTGAGTTTGAGGGGGCTGTTAGATTATGTGTTGTATCATAATATGTGTAGTGTATTACACGTGTAATTCCTAGAAACTTATATATAAAGGGATTAAATCCTAAGTGAAATACAAGGATTCTCATTATTTCATTCTCCCATTCTAACATTAAGGGCATGTTCGTTGTAACGACCCATACCCTCTTATATCGGTTTATGCTAATATTTACGTGTTTGGATTGCAGTAGAGGATAATTTTATGCTCTTGGGCTTTTGGTGTTTATTCTCCCTGAAGTCCTGTATTTGGTTTAATTTTTGAAAAGCACTTTCGAAGCATATTTGAGATTCATGCTCAACACATTAAGTCTTCATTTTTTTGTTATCTTTCATGTAAAATTAGTTTGGTGTTATTTGGATCTGTATTGGAAAAGTTATGGTTGTTTTACCATTTCTGCCCTTAGAATAAGAAATCGCGAGGTCTTCTATTCATCGCTATTTTTAATATACTTGGAGGCTTCTTCTGACCTTGGCCTAATCATAGAAGTTGTAGATATTTTTGTCAGATTTTTAACCGAAATTGTATCATGTGAAGTGGACTATCCTACGAGAAGTTTTGGTTGTTTGAGTCGAGGCTGCGCAGATTATTAGTGGAAGGGAAATTTGGTAATTTAATGGATTTATTAATTTCATTGAAATGGTTAAGTCGGCGGTGGGGCTGTGTTTATATGTTATGTGAGAGAGAGAGAGGCCGAGAGTTATTTCGGGTGGAAATCAAAAGGGGAAATCAAGAAAAATTGGGAAAAGCTTCATGGAGTATTTTTCGCGATACACTAGGTAAAGATTCTTATTCTCTTCATTGTTATTCTGCGTCTAGGGTTGTTTCATTTCAATTTTGAATCAAATTTGTGATTTGGGGCTGGAATATGATTATGTTTTTGGGGCTAGATAAATAGGTATTTAATGGTTGATTTTATAGTATCATTTTAGGGTTTGTAGTGGGGATGTCACTTTTGTTTTGTTGGATTTAGGAATAATTTGATTAATAGGGTTATATTTTAGTATCTGATTGAGGTTATAATTTTATCAGTGGTCTCCTGTCTGCGTGGTTTAGGAGCTGGAATAGTGTGAGTCCAGCTTGGGATTGTGAATTGTGAGGTATGTAACCCGATTGATTTTTGCTTGTTCCATTTCATTCCACGTTGTATTACTTAAAGTAACCCGATCGATATTTGCTTGTTTCATTCCATTCCATTATTTGTTCCATTCCGTTCCACGTGGTATTGTTGATTCGACATTTACTCATTCCATTTCATCCCACATTTTATTGTTGTTGAGGCTATTCAATTGTATTTGATAATCTAGATGTTTTCGATTGTGAGTACTGCATTTAAATGGTCTATTATTGAGACATATTCCTTCATTGATGTTAGACTGTGATTGTTAGAGATTCTAAAATATTCTTATAATTGGTCTCTTTGTATCTTGGAGTTGTTCTTTATTGGATTCCAGCTTACTTTTCTTATTTATATCTTGTGAGCTTATGATTGACTTGTTAGTATTGTGAGCCTTTCTTTGATCATGATATGTATCCCTCTTAGTGTCTTGCTATGAACCTATGATCTGAATGCTCGTTGTTTGACTATGAAGCCTTGTAGTGTGATTGGCATCGTTGCTTCTATATTACCTCTTGTGTACTTAGAGTTGGATGACCGTAGACCTTACAGTGAGGGTTGAGGTTTGCCTCCCTAGCGCGCATAAGTACGTACGGTCCAGCGAGGGGGACTTGAGTATACCCTGCCGTGCCTGGACGTTCCAAGGGCCAGGTAGTGAATCAGCGGTGGACGTTCCGAGGGCCACACGCGAGGTATGTGGATATCTTGGACATAGGGGCCAAGATGGTGGGGTCGTGCAGATGGTCAATCCTACGCTTTGGACATTTGGGGGCCAGAATTGTGATTCCCTTATCATTCTTGTAACATTGTGACATTTCCAGGGCCATTAGTGATTTAATTAACATCCTTTTGATCGATGAGTAATTTCAGAGTACTTACTTTTAGTCCAATTGTGATACATCTTGATGATATTCATTGGCTTTATCAGTTGTGAGGTGTTAGTTTGAGCTATTCATTCCTATGTTTATATATCAGCGATGTTATTGTTCTCCGCTGATGCTTATACAGTGATTTCATTTGTCATTATACTTTGACCTGGTGTTTATTGAGATTACTAAGCTTAACTTTGTATGTCATTCTTGTTTTTCTTGTGCGTGGAATGTCTGGGTTACTTACTGAGCATCTTTCACTCATTCCATTCTATTTTCTCTTATTTTGCAGAGTAGAGGCGGGGTTGGTGGATGTTGGCTTAGTCTTCTTTTGGTGCCACGTCCAGTTGGTGATAGGTATATATAGATGTGTATAGTTTGATGTTTTGGATCTGTATATAATTATTTTGGTAGAGGTTGGTCTAGTGAACCATCCCTTTGTTAAATGCTCTGTATATATGGATGACTGTATATAAGGTGTGTTAGATGCTCTGTTGACTGCTTAAACTTTCCTGGGTGTGTTGTGATATAGGTGATTATACATATCTTGTTGATTATCTGTTATCTCAGGGTTGTTATCATATGTGATTATATAGGGTGGACATTTCGATGTTTTGTTTTAGAAAAAAAAATTATGGTGGGTTTTTAGGCACGTGACGCACTCGTGTCAGCGTTTTGGGACACGGGCCACCACATTCGTGATGGCCTAGGGTCAGACCAAATTTTTTATAGCGGCATTTTGAAATTTTGAGTTATTGTAACCTATTTATTTAATTTCTTGTTTAGGTTTAACAGAGAGAATTATTTTTCTGTGAGAGGTGGCCATTTTAGGGTTTTGATTTGTTCTCTGAGTGAAAGGGACAATGTTGAGTGGAGGGAGGTTGAGAGTTTTTGTACCTTGATTTGATATTTATAGTGAATTAGTTTATGTTCTCTTCCATGGACGTAAACATATTTTTTCGAATTATATAAATATGTTTTTTTTTTTTTTTGCTTGGTTAAATATGTATATTCTTTTGTGTGATATTTTATTCTCATGATCGTGATCAATAGGTATTGCGAACATCATGTATATATATGCCTACTGATGTACTGTGTTCACATGTTAATTTCATATCAAGGATTGACAATAACAAACACGCCGCATCAAAGGTTTTTTCTTTTTTTTGGTCAACATGGCATGTGTGAAACGTGAAACTCATGTACAAGTGTGAAATGCTTCATGGGGGTCAAAATTACATGTAGTGATAGTGCTCTGTCAAAATGCAACCAAATTGGTACATATACTACTCTCTCCGGTAATAGTGCTCAAGTCCATATGACAACAAACAACAAATGCATGTGTGAAACATGAAGAGTGCATATTTATTGAGTATGGGTTCTAGTTGATCTTGCTCCGATCCAGAGTCAATTGAAATGTTACATTGTACGTAAAAGTTTAAAAGTGTTGAATTAGATACTAACCCTAACTTTTTGTATTGTATTTCGAAATCAGGAATGAAATCGTGGTAGATATTCTACCTTTTTCAAAAAAAAAAAAAAACTTTTTGTATTGTATTCATTGTAAACGTCACTTTTAAAGTCATCGAGAGAGCTTTATGGAGGGAGCTGGGGTTGAAGGGATGCAAGGGCATCTTGGAATGTGCTTTCATCTTTTAACCCAAGTGAACTCTTAGCCCCCGTTTGGATATAGAATAAGCTAGAAAATAAGTGAGAATAAAGCATAATAGGTGTTTTTTTTATTTTGATGCAAGGAATACTCAGAGATAAACTATGTCAGAATAAACTGGTATAAAGTGGTATATGGATTCCAATCAACCCTTGGAATTAAAGTTATTCCAGGTTATATATTCCAATATTGCGGCACCTGTCTAGTAGGGCCCCAGGGAAGTTATGAATCAGGTTTTCAATATGGAAAAAAATTGTAGCAAGATACACTACTATCGATAGAATAGTATATAGTGCACTATTACAATGTATGTGCACGACTATAAAAACTCTAATAGCTCACGGTATTAAAGATCAAGGTTCACGTTAAATCATGATAATATCTACTAAAGATCACAGTTCGCGTCAAACCGTGATCATTGACTGCTAAAAAACCATGACAATTTTTTTGACATTAACCTTTGATCATTGTTACGAAAAAAACGTGATTAAACCTACTCTATTATCACGATTTTAGTGGACAGTGATTAAATAACTATGTTTGGATCACAATTTGTATAACTTACCATCACAGTGATATTCAAAGCGTGATTAAAAATTGTGTTCAGAATTATTTATTGTATCATGCAGAAGCAAAAAGATTACGGTTTACATAATTCGGTGAGCGAATAAATTATTTTCAAAAATTTTAAAACGATTACAACATGATATTTGATCACGGTTTTTGGGAAAGAAAACGAACAGACGTGAAATATACATGTAAAAGATTTCGGTTTCGTATTCCTAATTTTTTCACATTAATAATTGATCACGATTTCTATTAACTGTGATAAAAAGACATCTTACGATCACGGGTTACATAATTTCACGTTCGATTAAATTATTTTTAAAATTTTTAAAATGATTACAGTAGGATATTTGATCACGATTTAGGGTAAGAAAACGAACATATGTGAAATATACATGTAAAAGATCTCGATTTCTTATTTTTTTATTTTTTTAACATTAATAATTGATCTCATATATTATACTTTCACGTTTTGTCAAACCGCAATAAGAAGGTGTAATATTTAAATATGATATGTAAATTCTGCATTAAGAAGGTGTAATATTTAAATATGATATGTAAATTCTGCATTAGTGTACTATCACGTTTTGTCAAACCATGATAATAAAAAAAAGCATCATACGATCACGGTTTTAAATCATATCGAGATAAAAGGATTTTGTCCCATCTTAAAGTAAATTATTTATCCCATATGCATGCTTTTGTAGATTTCAAAATTTCCAGGGTTCAAAAGCATTTTACCCTTTATAAATAGATCTAAAGGATATTTAGATACATATCACGAAGTAAATATTATCTAATTAGATATATATATGTTTTGATAAAAATTATATATCATTCTATTACGAATTGAATGAACCAATGTTAATAAGTATAAAAAATATATTTAATAAGATATATACATCATCCACCAAAATATATGTTTAACTGGATTCTACTGTGATATATTATTAGTTGTATTTGTGCTCCATGGTACTTGTTTTTATATTTTTATATTTATTTATTTTGCAATCAATGAAAATTAATTTCTTAAAGTTAAATAATTAATAACCCATCACGTGTCATCTACTTGTCAATTGCGCACGTTACCCTTCTAGAAGACAAATGCTCCTTCTAGAAACCGGTTGGAAAGTCCACAGAGCAGACATGTTTTAAATTATTATTTATTAAAGGAAATTAAACGAATAGGATTGAGGAGAAATCAGGACTGGATCAGAACAGATGGACATTGAAAATATAAAGGGATTTTTTAGTTGTAGGTACTCATAAACATGTCTATTTAAGACTCGATCCTTACATTTTTCAATTTTTTTAAGTCTCCAACTTCAATGGTCTATTTCATTTTTAGTACCTCTTTCAAACGTCTGTTCATACACCATTAGTTTGAGAAATGTGATTTTCTTTTTAAGTCTCTGTAAAGTAAGTTATTCATTGATCAGTCCTTCCATTGTAAGTCCTTCCATTAGTCACTGAACAAAATGTCTATTTGATTTTTTAAGTATTTTGATATTTAAAACTTGTATACAAAATGTTTGGTGAAATATTTAAGCCAAAACAACAATTGCATTTAAGTGTTCAGAGATGATTCCATTGTTATTCAACACAGCATATGCTCATCTAATCCGATATTGCATTCTTTTATAGTTTTAGCTGTCTAATTAAGATTGATTACATATATAAACAAAAGAAGAATGATTATATAACCAAATTTTGAGGATTTTTTCATTATTTATTTTTTATTTAAATAAAAAAAATTTGTTGAAAATTTTGAAATATTAAATTAGGTATTTTGAATGTGTTTAGAATTTGAAATTAAAAAATTTTGATGCGATTAATGAAAATTTTATTTTACATAGTTCTAAACTTTTATTTATTTAAAGACTAGTGATTTTATGGGAATCTAACATATTGTAATGCTTACAAAATCATACAAAAATTTTGTCTAGGAACTAACAACAAGAAAATATTTAAAGTTGGAAACTTAAAATGAAATATAATGAAAGGAGGGATTGATCAGTAAATAACATAATTTACAGGGACTTAAAAATAAAAAATGTATATCACTCAGTTTGATGGAGGGACTAAAAACAAAATAAGCTGTTAAAATTGAAGACTTAAATAAAAATATGAAGAAGAGAGAAATCAATCCCTAAATAAACATTTTATAGGGACTTAAAACTATATATATATATATAATCAATTAAACACGTGAATGCATTTTTAAACCGCATGAAGAGGGTAGCGACCTTTTTGAGATTAGCCAACTTATACTAACAACAAACAACTTAAGTTCATCAAAGGAAGAGAATATTTGAAATTATTTTAAATATATATATAATATATTATATACTTTCTACAAAAGATTGACCATGGCACCACTGGAAGCGAATTGAATTATATGGCATTCGACATGTGGGATTGTACTTTATACAATGGTGGTTGGCCTCTCCAATCTCGTGACAAGAAACAGGTGTAATAGATGCAATCTCGTTCAATTCGAGGTCTCGCCCTCCTTGTGGCAGTCCCCCTTAAAATGGTTTGGATTGGCATCGTTTTCTTTATTTCTAAGATGTAAATTTTGACACTTACATTTAGATATATCATTTATTATAGTAATATAAATTCTTTTTTACTCAACAAAAAAAAATATATTACATCCTATTATGTGTAGGATTTATTTATTCTCAAACCATGTTTTCTCATGCCAGAAAATACTGAAAAAAAAAAAAAACACCAACTGTAATATAAAACACACTCCATGGTCACTGGCTGACCCTACTATTAAGATACATAGAGAGGATCGGCTCATAACATGGGACACATTTGTATTTGTGCCAATAATATGTTTTCTTAATTGTCATGAAAAAAGTTCGGACTAATACAAAAATAAAAGAAAACACTTACCGAGTTTTCCTTTTATGCATTCATTTGTTAAAGAGAGATTATTTCTTCTACAAACATATAAATGAATGCCTATAAACTAACATCACCATTACATTTTGGGGAAATTGTCCAGATGCCCCTTGACCAGGGGTTTAATATTTTTTTGTCCCTGGACTTTTTTTTATTTTTTATTTACTCCTGAAATCTGGTTCTATTCTTTTTTTTGCCCATGACCAGTGCCACGATTCTCATCCGTATATTAATATTACATTTTTGTAATTTATTGTTAAATATATGTAATTGGTTATTATATTTTTGTAATTTATAATTATCTATAAATGGTAGATTATGTCGTTGGGTATTGCATTTGTAGTTTTTGTTGTAGTTGTTATATAAATGTTAGTTTCTATAATTGTTTAGTTCATGGATCAAGAAGTAATTCTACTAAAATATTACAATTGTTCATAAATTTATTTAGGTGTTTGACTGTTTGTTGTATTTTTTATGTTGCTTGGAAAAACCATTTTTCGTCAGGGGCAAAAAAAAAAAAGGACCAGATTTCAGGGGTAAATAAAAAATAAAAAAAAGTCCATGGGTAAAAAAAATTAAACCCCTGGTAAAGGGACATCTGGACAATTCCCCCTTACATTTTCACTAAAATGAAAATATAAATTGAAAATTTTAAAATAAATGAAAGGATATGTTCAATTTTAAATCAAAAGCTTAATATAAATTTTTTTTTCCACTGAATATGGGGTCCTCGGGAGGCTGCCCTATCCAGGTCCAACCTTGATAGTCACACTATATTTATTGTTGTTAGATTTCTTGTATTTTGTTTACATAATCTAGATTGGATCGGTTTGATTTTCCAGTCGCATCATTCATTTGCTCGGTTGTTGTTAGTAAATTTCTAACACAATAGATTGCTCGAGTTCGATTGAGTGGATCAATCTCAGGAGGTTCAACATTCCAACTTCGATCAAGAAAAAAAAATTATATGTACATTTGACTAAATGATACTAAAACAATCATATTCCATATTAAGCCACTTTAAAAAATTAAAATCATGCTCTCTTAGATTTTTTATTTACAGGATCTGAGTGTTTTTTTTTTTCATTTATCTTGTGTTAGACTTTTAGAAAAAAGAATAATATGACTTAATTCTATTAAAAGAGGTACAAAACCCTTTATATAGTAATACAAGGCCTGATACACGTGTAACACAATAATACACATGTAATCTAACACCCCCGTTCAAACTCAAGGTGGATCAAACAATGTGAGTTTGCGAATGAGAGAATCTAGGAACTGGATGAGACATTTGGTAAAGAAATCTGCGATCTGCTCAGCAGAGGAAATGTGCAAAAGCGTCAGTGTCTGAGCAAGGAAGTGCTGACGAATAAAATGACAATCGATCTCAATATGCTTAGTCCTCTCATGAAAAACTGGATTGCTAGCAATCTGAATAGCACTCCGATTATCACAGTGAAGTGGAGTAGGACCTGTAACATCAACTCCAAGATCGGTCAAGAGACGTCTAAAATGAACGATCTCTTTGGTCGTGATGGTCATTGCTCGATAATCGGCTTCTGTGCTGAAAAAAAAACATCTTGTTTTTTCCTGCGCCAGGAAATAAGAGAAACTCCAAGAAATATGCAAAAATAAGTAGTTGATCGACGAGTAGTTGGATCTTTTGCCCAATCAGCGTCAGTGTAAGCTCGAAGAACCAGATGAAGATGATGACAGATAGAGTGATCTAGTAATAGTCTCACGTAAGTATCTAAGGATCCTCATGAGAGCACTATAGTGAACCGAACGAGGAGCAGAGACGAACTGACTAACTATGCTGACTGCATGAGCAATATCAGGTATGATAATGCAGAGATACACTAACTGACCCACGATCTGTCTGTATAGTGTACGATCTGGAAGGAGCTCACCATCAGTAGGACGTAGCTTTACATGAAGCTCAAGTGGTGTGTCAACACGGCGAGTGTCAGATATAGCGGCATGATCAATAATATCTGTTGTGTACTTCTGCTGAGAGAGAAGAATCCCCCGCTTACTCTGAACATTCTCTAGCCCTAGAAAATAGCGAAGAGTACCGAGATCCTTCATCTAAAACTGACTACTGAGTGACGCTGAACAAGAGTAATATCAGCTGAGTTGTCACCAGTGATGATCATATCATCCACATATAGAAGTAGAATCACCCGACCCTGCGATGATGATCGCACAAACAAATAGTGATCATGAGAGCTCTCAACAAACCCAGCTGATAGTATAATACTGCGAAAACGCTCAAACCATGCACGAGGAGCCTGCTTAAGACCATATATAGCACGCCGGAGACGACAGACATGCTGAGGAGGAGTACGAAGACCATGAGGTGATTGCATGTAGACCACCTCTGATAAATCCCCATGAAGAAAGGCATTCTTCATATCCATCTGAAAGAACGGCCAATGACGAGTCGTAGCAACTGCAAGAAGAGTGCGAACGGTGGTCATCTATGCAATAGGGGTGAAAGTCTCCTCATAATCAATCACATACTCCTGTGTGAAACCGCGAGCAACTAGATGAGCCTTATGTCGTTCAATGGATCCATAAGGTCGATGTTTGACCTTAAAAATCCACTTACAACTGATAGGTTCAACACCGGTGGTAAGTGAAACAATATCCCACGTATGTGTCTCCAGAAACATCTGAAACTCCTTATCCATGGCATGTCGCCACTCAGGGTGCTGAACTGCCTTTTGATAAGATTTAGGCTCCCGATGTGTATGAATAGCTGCAAGAAAGGCCTGAAGTTGTGGAGAATAAGAGCTGACTGTAACAAAACCAAACTGATCAGGGGTCCACTATCAAAACTGAAACGAGCAGGTGGATGACGCTCGCACTGAGGATAGCGAGCGACACTACTCGAATCCACGGCCAGGAGAGGGGCGTCAGGCGTAGAAAGTGAAGCACCAGGAGAAGTATATACAGTAGGACTGGAAGAGGAAGACAGAGAGTCACACTCGATCGGAGAAGGCTCAACCAGGGGAGGACTAGGAGGTGATTCAGGAAGAGGAAGAGACTCAATAACAGAACAAGGCTGAACAGAAGGAGACGTAGGACAAGTGGACTCACGGGACGTAGACGAAAAATAGATAACATCCTCAACAAATGATACATGACGAGCAAACCAGAAACGATGACCCACAAGTTCATAACAACGATACCCCTTATGCTCGAAATTTATCCTTAAGAAAACATATCGAACAGACCGAGTAGAGAGCTTGTCACGAGCATGAGGAGGAAGAAGAACATAATACGTACAATCGAAAATTTGAAGACGACTATAGTTGGGACGTGAAGAATAGATGCGTTCATGAGAGAACGGTAGAGGAAGGGCAGCCTCAGCCCAAAAACGATGTGGAACAAACGATGACAGTAGAAGAGAGCGAGTGGTCTCAAGAATGTGACGATGTTTACGTTCGACAACACCATTCTGTTCATGAGTTTAGGGACAAGACTGCTGAAAGATTGTGCCATGTGATTGAATCAGAGAGCGATTGTAGAAGAAATATATTCATTGGCACAATCTGAGCGAAATGTTTTAATGCGAGTCTGAAATTGGGTGTGAATCATGGGGGTAAAAACATCATAAATGTGAGCAACCTCAGAGCGATTACGTAGTAAATAAATCCACGTAAAGCAAGAATAATCATCAATGAAGCTAATATAATAAGAAAAACTACTCAGAGAATGTACGAGAGCAGGACCCCAAATATCAGAATGCACTAACTCAAAAGGACTGGTGGACTGATTATTAATAGGACTAAAAGGTAAGGCCAAAGGTTTGACCAATTTACAGCCCTCACACACAGACAAATGAGAAAAGAAGTAGATCCTAACACACCAGACTCAAAAAGGCCTTTAAGACGAGACTCAGAGACATGAGTTAACCTTCTATGCCACAAATCGACATTAGAAGTGACACTACCACAGAAGACAGAGGGATCTGGAACGGGAAGATGCAGATACTCCACGAAGTACAATCCGCCAACTTTACGACCAACGCCAATCCTCTGCCCAGAGTTTGGATCCTGCACAAAACATCCAGAGGAAGTGAAAGAAACGATCAGACCGGAATCACAAAGCCTACTAATGGAAATAAGGTTCATGCATAGATTCGGCGCATGTAAAACAAATGGAATGGAAAGACGACCAGTGAGATCTGTGATGGTGGTGATAGATCCACACTGGGTGACAACTAAAGTAGAACCATCAGCAGTATGAATCGAAGGCAAATGTGCAGGAGTAGGTGAACATGCAGTAAGTATAGAACTATTAGGTGTCATATGATGGGATGCAACAGAATAAAAACTCCAAGAGACAGAAGTACCCGGAGTGGAAGAGAAGGTTGAGGGAGTAGTAGACTCAGACCGAGGTGGATGCTGTACAAGACGCTAATTGATCAAAGTGTCAAGATGATCAGAAGTAGGCAAACCTGGTGCAACGGTGGTAGCAACAGCAGCAATAGGATGATGGTGAACCGGACCACGACCACGAGAGGCTGACATTGGCATGTGAGAAGCCATGCGTTTCTCTGGATGAAAAACAAAACAAAAATTAATAGAATGTCCTGGTTTCTTGCAATAGGCACAAAGCAGTGAAGAACGTGAAGAATCGACAGGAGGAACAACAGAAGACGCAGCAGCCAGAACACCATAATACACAGTTGAGGAAGTAGTCTACCGAGATGCAACAGTTCGAAGACGAGTCTCCTCAGCAATAATCTCCGCTAGAGCAACCTCTAAGCATGGTAAAGGATCCCGATGAGTCAATTGTCCAGCCAAAGCAGAAAATTCAGGATGAAGTGCGATAAGAAACTAATAGAGCTCACGCCGATCATGAATCGCTTAGCCATAGGTGCATGTGATCCAGGCTCAAGATTACGTAGCTCACGAAAACAAGTGCGCATGCGATTGTATAGATCTGTGATAGATAAATCTCCCTGAATAATGTTCTGAACCTTAGCAAGTAACTGGTACTCTCGGGCACCGCTTTTCTCCACAAAGCGTTCAAGAAGAGATGCCCAAAACTCTGATGCCGTGTCGAATACACTAAGATCAGCCCGAAGAGAGCGGTCAACAGAGTTAATTATATATGAAGAGGCACGCTGATCACGTCTGTGCCACAAGGCATACGTCGGAGTGCTAAGCAATGGAGCAACAAATCACGTGAACTAAGGGTGCTCTTCACAGTGGCTCGTCAGGATGGCCAATCGTTTACTGAGCTCAGAAGAAAGTCTGTTGAATTCGGAAGAACATCACGAAATGACTCAAGTGTATCCACGGGGACAGTTTGTTGAAGGCCAGCAGTAATCGTCAATGTAGGGGCCGGATCATTCGTATTTTCAGACTCAGACATGATGAAACAATCTCAATCTTAAATATGCACGACTGCGTAGATGATGAAAAACTGAACAAAATGAGTACCTGGATGACTAGATTCGGAGTCCGAACGAAGTCGTAAGGGTTCAGGAAAGAAACGGGACAGAACTGACCGGCGGCGACGGACGGTGGCCGGCGGCGAGCGGACGGCGGCCGGACAGTGGCCGGAAAGTCACTGGATGGTGGCCGAACGGTTGTCGAAAAGTTGCCGGACGGTGGCCGGACGGTTGTCGGACGGTGGCCAGATGGTGGATGAACGGTGGCGGATCCTGGCAGACGGATCTGGGTCGTACTAACCGATCGGGCAAGCGGGCCGGGCAAGCGGGATCCGCGAAATGGCAAGTGGGCCTGGCGCCTGGATCCGCGAACGCACGAGGCGAACATGCTCAGGATTCCCGGGATCTGCCAGGTGTGCGGCTGGGGCTGCCGAGCTGCAGCGCGGACCGGACTGGGTCTGCCAGGGATCGACTGCTTGGGCTGCTGGGCTGCAGCGCGGACGGGCACCCTGGGACACCTGCTGCAGCGCGAATGGGCGGACAGGCACGCCACCTGCTACGGCGTGGACGGGGTTGCCGCTTGGACGAACCGGGGCAGCGACGGGGTTTGGGCGAACCGGGGCACGGACAACGGTGCGATGACGATGACGACGACGATGAAGACGACGTCGCGAACAACGGCGCGATGTAACAAACGTCGAATCTCAACAAAGATAAAAAAAAATTTATTTAAGGTCTTAAAGGGGCTCTGATACTATATTAGACTTTTGAAAAAAAAAATAATATAACATAATTCTATTAAGAGATGGATAAAGCCCTTTATATAGTAGTACAAGACCTGATACACGTGTAACACAGTACATGTGTAATACAATACACATATAATCTAACATCTCGAATTAATATTGAAATAATTAAGTGTAATAATGAAAGTTCTATGATTTATGTTGATAGTTCATTTTATATTTTTTGTAAATTGATTTATGTTTTTACTTGATAATGCATGTGCATAAGTTAATTTAGTAATATTATGTTAATGAATTTTATTAATCAATTTTTTTCGGTCTAAAAAATTATATATTCCCTTCTTATAATGAGTCTCTCCTATTTATTGTGTAAATTCTTTATACTACAGAATTTTATAACAATATTGTACGGCATTGCTTGGAGGATCGGTTAATTCAATGAATAGCTCGGATCGGTGGCTTGTTGATCAGTTACAGGGTTTTTCAAGCATTTAAACATGAAAAATATTATACTTAATCATTTTTATTAATCAAAACTCAGACCACACATGTTTTTATTTTAAAAAATAATAAATGTTAATGGGTATATGCTTAAATAAAAGTATATATCATTCCATTTTGAATTAAATGAAACTATTTTTAGTAAGTGTAGAAAACAATTTAACTTGGTATATACATTATCTAACGAGATATATGCTTCAGTAGATTTCTAACGATGTGCATGAGACCGTATTTTGAACTATAAAAAAAATTGAGTGTAACAGCACACTTTAAACATTGTTCCTTGCCCCCAACTAGAATTTTTCTTATTTACCAAACAAAAAGAATGTTTTCTCCAAAGCCAGAATTATCTTGATGTAACTAGTGAATCGATTCATTTATTATATATGGATACAGGCAAGTTGTCAAATTAAGTGAAACTTGTGTATTATCTATTATGTGGTTTTTTCATTTCTCTAGAGATGTTATAGATGAATCTTAAAAGGCGTGGTTGATCTAATTGTTAAATTCTTAAAAAATTAATTCATCTAAGATGAGACCATAGTCTTTTATTGATCATTAAAAAGTTCTTAGGGCAACTTCAATCCCTAAAAACTACATAAATGTGAACAACTCATACAGTAGCATTTCATGTAAATAGAACAATAGTGAGGTTAATTATCAATCCATCACTGATTATAATCCTCCGAAAAGAGGAGACGCGAGTACTCATCATAGAGCTTCTCGAGCATGTTGGCTTCTAAGGAATCAATCGACGACATCTGAAAAACAAGATCATGATCTTCACCATCAACCACTCCATTGAAATTCATAATGTCCGACCACAGAAGATCCGATGCATCACATTCCCCTCCCATCCTTCCGGGTTCGATTAAAGATTCGAAACCGTACTTAAACGAAGATGATATCCGAACCGGTTTAGGCAGATGGATCTTGGTCGTCTCTTCAGCCTTCTCCATCTTCTTTGTTTTCTTATTCTTCTTCTTCTTCTTCTTGTCTTTGGATTCTATGGGTTTGGTTTTGGGGTTGGGGAGGGCTTCTTTTTGGATTTTCTTGCTGAGATGGCAGTTCCAGTAGTTCTTGATCTCGTTGTCGGTACGATTGGGGAGTCTCCCGGCGATGAGGGACCATCTGTTGCCCAAGAGGCTGTGGAGCCTTATGATTAGGTCATCTTCTTCAGGGGTGATGTTCCCTCTCTTGATGTCTGGTCTCAGGTAGTTCAACCACCTCAGTCTGCAACTCTTCCCACATCGGAGGAGACCTTCATTGGTAAACAATATGAAGAGGTTAGTCTGTTTGAAAGGAATAAGTATTACGTCATGATAAGCTCTATATATGCAAGCAATGTTTTGGATATCACACACACGCACACATATTGATATACCTGCTTCTTTGGGGAGGGCTTTCCAATTGCCTTCTCCATGAGAGTGAATGTATTGGATGAGCAATGCATCTTCTTTGGCAGTCCATGGACCTCTGTGCAACCCTACCTTTGCACAACATGGTGCCCTCCCCATCTCAAATTTGTCTCTTTGGCAGAGAGAGAGAGAGAGAGGGAGAGAGAGAGAGAGAGAGAGAGAGAGGGAGAGGTGAAAATAGGGCAGATAGTGTATGTTTTTTTGTAGGTAGTTTAAGGTTTGATTTGATTGGAAGAAACATAATATTCACTCAAATATATATGGGGTTCAAAATAATAACTTAATTTGTATAGAAGTGCTCGAGTTCAGTGGACCCTAGCTAATTCATTTACACACGTTCATCATGTTTAGGATGGTGGGTCAATATTTTCAACTACAAATGTTTAATTACTTTGATGAACATGTAAAGATACCTTTAAAATGAATAATTTCTTGAAACCGACACCCCTTGAAGTATATTTTAAATCACACATGTGTGAGGGACCAATGAAATAGGGCCACAGATGAGACAATCCAACATCATGTCCCATAACTAAAGTTTCATTTATGTTGAATAATTTAAGTGTATCTGCATCTCTGATTTGAATCTGTATTTACCACACAGAAGATCCGGATTCTGATTTATAAATTCCATAGATTTTCAAACTTTGTTTTAAGTTCTTAACCTTGTTTATAAGTTCGATGTATACATACTCCCCATGTGTGCTGCTGGGGAGAGAACATGGTGAAGGCTGGGATGGTTTTGTTGAATAATTTTTTTCTAGAATATATATACTTCATTAAGTGGTAGTTTCTTCCAATTATTTGATGTTATATATATAGTTTGTTGGACATCATAAAATTGCATGCTGGACACTAACATACACAGTTTTATACTATAAGCATCCTCAGAGAGTCAGAGATCAAGAATAATCTATGACTGCTGGATCTGAATTCGATTCTATTGGATTGATCAGTTTGGACAGAACTTGAGCTCGCACTTCTTTTGGAAATTCTGAATGTCATGTTATAGCCAGCTGTCTCACCTTTTTTAGGAAATTTCTGAATGTTATGTTATAGCCAGCTGTCTCACATTTTTTTGGAAATTCTGAATGTTGTCACATCTTTTGACTTATTATAACTAATTAATGGCTAATGGCCATTGGTGGTGGTTTCTATGAAGGAAAATGTTAGACTTATTGCATTTTAATGTCCTCTAAAATGCAATCCACCCATATTCATTATTTTTTTCAAAATCAAATCCTTTATATAACAAGCTACCTACTTTATAAAATGTGACTTATATGTTCCAATAAATTTAATGATATAATTATATATAAAAAATGAGAAAAAAAATTGAACAATGTATATACTTTATTATAGTGAGTGAAAGGAGGTAATGAGACGTATGAGAGTGTATTTGAGAATGTAAATATGACTGAGTGAAACAATCTTCTATGACTTCTGTGGGGATGCATGCTGATTTAATTAGGTAATCTCTCCCTGGACCTCAAAATTACCACTTGTATTTCTCTTGTATAGCCTAGCTAGGTTTTTTTTTGTACATTTGTTTATTTACTAAAAATACACACATGATATTATTAATAATATATATATATATATATATATATATATATATATATATTTAGTTTCATGGTAGTCTTATTTTTTCCAAGGTTCCATTCGGGTGTAGGTTCGAAAAATAGTGATAATTTTGCATGCATTATGAGCACATCTTTTTTAAATAGCATAATCACATAGCTTTTTAAACTTGAAAAAATTATACGTGTGAATATGAAAAAACTCAATCACATATGTGTGTTTGGATCCAACTTTAACATAATAATAAGATTATAAAATACAAAATTAGCCTAAAAATCCAAACACTAAGATGTGTGATATATATAGCAGGATAAAAGAGAGACACCAGGGGAGGTCCAATTTTTTTGATAGACATTGTTTTAATTTTTTTATTTTTTGGGGGGGACTGATTTGAGCATGCATTCATTTGCAGTCTTGTTTATATGATATAGGAGGGAAATAGGGAGGCACCTGGATGCCATTTGAATGCAAGAAAAACTATAAAACAAAAATTAATTAATCTGTTTGTTCACTTTTTTCTAAACAATTTTAAAATATTATATTTGTGTAAGATTCCCAGTTCTTTGGCGATTGGGTACAAAAGCCATTTGTTCAAATAGTTTTTGGTGTTGCATTGCTATTGTCAGAGTAGTACAGTGTTCTCTTTAATAAAGAATTCCAACAATTCTATCGTTTCCAATGAATTGGATTTATAAATCATAAAAATATAATATTTCAAATTATATCGATAAAAGAGTTTATGTCAAACGCCAAAATCAATCAGTTGAGTGATTTTAAAAAAAGAGGTGTTCATACTAATAATAACACACCACGAAGGTGTCAAGACCAACAAAAAGCCAAAAGTTTGGGAATTATCCACGTGAGTTGCTTTTACAGCTCACACAGGTGATCTGATTTGACAATAATTATTACATATGTTGATGGAGGATAATTTATCCCGATCGGTAAGCAATCCCATTTCGTAACAGATGTGGGACGGTGAAAAAAAAAATCCAACAAACTTGGAGATCTCGAAGCTCTTTGAATTCACAATAATAAAAAATTAAAAAAAACAAAATTTTTGAAATATTTTTAATAAAAAACTAAAAACTATAAATTACAAATCAGTTAATTATATTAATAACATAAAATTAAAAAATTATTAAATATAATAAAATTTAAAAACAAACTTTTTTTTTTCTATGAGATCCTAAATGATAATAGGAATTGATAGAGATCGATTGTGATATGTTATAATTGGGATACATATAATAATTAACTACTAAAAATAGAAAATTCGTTAATTTAAAGGCTTTAAAAAGGGAATTTTTGAAAAGTAGTTGTATAACAACTAATTCAGAAGATCTCCTCGTTCTCTTTCTGCATGAAAATTTTTATGCGATTCCGAGATAGTGACTCTTGATTTGTAATGTATTTGATAGACCTCTTTTCTTGATCTCATCTGCATAATCTATCTTACATCATTTGGGATATAAAAATAACGAGACAAAAGGGTATGTTCATGTGAAAGAGAAGGTGATGGAAAGTGAAAAAAATTTAATTAACCATCCAAAAATTTAGTGTTTGCACCAAATAAATGGAAAGAAAGAAAAATTTCATCGCTTTCCCTCTTGTATTTTGTCTTATTAGAAAAAGTGAAAAATATTTCACTTTCCCATTTGTGAGAATTTGAAAGAAAGTCATGCATGAACACCATAAAAATAGGTTGAAGGAATTGTTTTTTTCCATTCTATCACTTTTCCTCTGACCTAAATTCCCTCACTTTCTTTCACTATGTTAAGACTGTGTCACTTTTAAAGGTCAAATATCGCGTTTTATTTATTTTAATAGTTCGGGCATTCAGTTTCAAAATCAAACTGCATATTTGTGGTTCTGGTGTTCACTTGGGCTTAAATGGAAGTTTTTATAGCATTTTGAGGTCTTTTAGAAATTATGCAGTTTCGATTGGTATTTGGATTTAATTTTGTTAATGACCAAGATGAAGTAGTAAAAATCTAGTTTTATCATGAGATGTTCAGTGTTAAGTTAGCTTTCATACAAAAGTGGAATTAGATCAACTGGATTCATGTATCAAAAGTTATGGGTGTTTTTCCAATTATACCCTGGGGATATGAAATCCAGGCAGCAGCCCTGTATGATGTTTAGCCTAGATTTCGGAATAGCTGGAGAGGTTATTTGATCTAGATGTAAACATGAAAGTTGTAGATAATCTTCTTATCTTTCCAATGCCATTGGAATCGTGCAATTCGGAGCTGTATCGAGGAAGTTATGGCCGTTTAAGTGAAGGCTGCGCAGAGTTTTAACTCCGAGGACAGCTCAGTCTTTCACTTCTCTTTTGCCTATTTAACCACCCCCATGTGCACGACCTTGGCATAATTTTTCCCCTTTTTGGATCTGGTCCAGCCCTTGGTGTTGTGTGTGTTGGGTGGTGGAAGGAGAAGGAGATGGAGCAAGAAGAGGAAGTGTTAGAAGTGAAGGAATCAAGGTTTGTGTGTGTATGTTATGTTATTGTTTCTCATCTCCTCCTCTCCCTCAAGCTCCCTCACATGGTTCAGCCCTTTGTATGTGTTCAGCCCCCCACATGTTTGATTAAATGCCAAAGAGAAGGTGTGCTTGGATTGGGTGCATGTAAAGGGAGATCAAGCAAGGTTTGTGTGTTTGAGCTTGGCTTCCCTCTTCTCCACCCTCTCAAGGTATTCCCTTCCCTCTTTGTGAGTGTGTTGTGCTAATGTGTGTATGTGATGGCTGATTTGGTGGTGGTTGTGGCTGTGCTATGTGGCATGTGTGATGGTGGTTGTTTGTGGTGATGGTGGTGGAACTCCTTATGTGCACCATCTCCTCTTCTTCCCAAGGTATATTCACTTCCCCTTTGTGCCTTGTATGTGTTTGTGTTTATGCTTGTATGAGTGTGTATTATTGAATTTTGGTGCTGTTGGAAGAGTGTAATGTGTAATTGCTACTGCACATGAGATGGTTGCATTAATGCATGAATGGGGTGGTTTTGTGTTGTAAGGCAGATTTTCTGTCTCTTTAAGATCCTTGTGTTTGAGGTATTTGGAGGCATATTTTGAGGCTTGTGTCTTCATTTCATATGATCATCTATGTGTCTAGATGCTATATATCAAATTTGGTGTCATTTGGTTACCCGTATTGAAAGATATAGCCTAATGTTCATGGTCTGTCCGGATTCGCGCAGAAATTGATCGGTTTCTGAAAATAATTTATTTCGGGCATTTAGAGATTTTATCAAGTTGTTATGTCTTCACGGAATATGATCCCAACATGTCATAGAATGTGTGTGATTTATTTCAGAATTTTTGGATGTGTATTTTATACCGTGGAGACAAATGTTTGGAGCTGGTTGCAGTAGATGGACTAATCTTGTATAAATATGTGTCAAAGAGTTATTATGCATGGTGTGGGCAATATCAGGAGTCGTTGTATTCATGAAAAAGGCTTGTATATGTGTCAAGATGCCTTATATTTAATTAGCATCATTGGTTGTTCTTGCAGATCTCGTAGACCGGACGTGCGGCGATCCAAGTACTTGTGAGTGGTTCGATCCACCCCTTTCGGGAAGCGCTCGATGCACATAATCGTGCATCGCGTATCCGCGGGGCACCCTAATTATATTCAATCATGATTGCAAAATTGCATTAATATATTAGACTTATACTTGCTAGCTTTAATTGTGGGTTCTTATATAACATGAGGTATAGGGTATGACATTTATGGTAGCTTGATAGTGGGCATGGCGTGCCATAGGTAGCCATTTGTAGGGTCACATTCTTATTAGTAAATGCTTAATATGGTTGTGTCATATTTAGCTAATGGTATGATATATATGATAGCTTCTAGTAGGCCTAGGTTGAATTGTATAAAGTGTGTATATACATGGTTTATTCATAGGTTATTTGGACATGTGATCCATATACCTCTCTTGTGATAATTGTGCGTGTATTTACTTGTTTGGCTATCACACTTATGTAGTAATATGCATGTTATTTACTCTTGACCTCCATATATTCCAAAAGTGTGTTAACATGTACATATTAGCTAATATTGTGGTGTAAACTTTTAATGCGATATCAATTGTTCACTCGTTGGAAAGTCTTATATCGAATGACTTTTCTATTGCTTGAACACATGTAGATTTGGAGTGCAGTTGGATTTATATTAGTTGAGCCATTTTAGGGAGTTGGACATTTGAGGTGTTTTTATTTTATTCAATGTCTTCTACTACATGCATGGCTATATGAGCTAATTTCATCATCTTTAAGACTTGATATATTCCAATTGAAAGAGGATTTTATACTCGAAAAGGAGTTAATATAAAGGGATTTGTAATGAAATTCTTCTTCGTTGAGATCATTCATTGGGGTGCACATGTGTTATCTTATGTTGCTTGTTATCTTTTTATATGATTTATGTACCTCTTATGAGATAGAATTCCTCATATTACATTTGATTTATGTAATATTATTGAGTACGGTGGTTATGTAGCAGTTTATCTACCTTGCATCCATGCGATGCTCTCATATGAGAATTCAGAAGAATTCATTTATTGTATCGGTGTTCGTTAACCGATAGCTATGATAGTATGCTTGGTCTATCTGTATTAGGCGTGTGGATGACCCATCTTTAGGGTCATGCCTTCGTATTGTTAAGTGCGAGAACTTAACTGTTTTTCCTCACGTCCGAGTGATGCATCTGTATAGCAATTCAAGAGAATTCATTAGCATCGTTATTTGCTAGATGATTATAGTTGATCCTTGAGGATCGTATTGTGAGCGTGGAATGCTTCTCCCTTACCTCGTATCCGCGTTGAAGCTATCCGGCGTTGGAGCTATCCTGGATTCTGCAGCTACATCATAGGAGGCCCAATATGTATTTTAATACCCTTGTGGCTTCGTACCTATCTTTGAAGGCTGTCAGGAAGAGGGCTACCCGGGAGAGGGCTACCGGAAGGTTAAGGGAGTTAGCGAGTTGATTTTTCCTTTCTAATAGTCTCATGTCACCCTAGGGGTGAAGGTGAGGATGACATTGGAGTGTTTCCTCCCGTATCGTCGTACATCGAAGCTACCTTGGATAGTGCCACCACATCATAGGAGGCTCAATGTGTATTTCAATACCTTGTGGCTTCGTACCTATCTTGGAAGGCCGCCAGGGAGAGGGCTACCGGATGATGCAAGGCATCGTAACGTATTATACATCGATGTAGATAATCTTTGAAGTGTTGTACTAGTTTGAGATACTACACATTAATATTAATGAATTAATTGCTTTCCAAGAGTCCTACGAGTTCCCCTCCAGGTCAAGGGAGATGATTAGTTGACGTCATGTCTTCGCTTGACATTTATCTCTGTTGGATTTCTCCCATATCTCTTTTCCTTGGAAGGAAAATGCCCTGATATTATATTATCATTGTAGAGCTTGGATTCTTGCCACTCACTGAGCTTATAGCTCACCCCACGTGTGTTGTTTTTCCACCAGGGATTGGGTTGGCGTGGAGCTAGAGCATCTCTCTGGCGTGGCTCGTGCGTGGAGCGTTCCACCTTTCGATTGGCGAGTACGAGGTTGTCAGCAAACCTATTTTTCTTGCACATATACCTGTATTTGGACTAGATTTGGACTCTCACAGGACAGTGTTTGTGTATTCAGGTCTGTAATAATGTTTTTTTTTATTTACAGACTTACTTATATTGTATACTTCCGCATTTTTAATTGGCTACCGCTTCCCTGTAGCCTTGTTATCTTATTTGATCCATGTTGATTATTGTAGGATTGGTAACGCTTCGGGGACGGCCGCCTCGGGGCGTAACACACTATCCATTCACATTTGTGCACAAACACCCCCAAAGAGCATATGTGTTGGTTCTAATTTTAAAATGAAAATAAAGACTTTTCATTCCACCTAAAAGGCTTGAATAAAATTTATCCGGATTTTGTCATAGGTAAACAGAGACAAAAAAATGATAGAATTTTTATCCTGAAATTTTTTTTTTTGATGGTTAAATCAACTTTGTATTTCTATATGAAAAAGAAATATACAAAGAGGTGAAAAGGGATACACAACCTTGGATTCATGGGGAGAGAATGAACTTCCCCTAGAAACCAAGTTCAAAAAGGAACAAAACTGAAAGGGCTATAGAGGAGTGTTTTTGCGCATATAAGGGAGCCATGTCTTGTCTGTTTGGATCGCTGTCCTTAAATCTGGCCACACATCATAGTAAAAAAGGAGCACTTCACCGCAGGCTGATCTAAAGGAAGCCAGTAGATCGGCCGGGGAATTACCCTCCCTGTGGATGTGGGAGGCATCCCACTCATCCACGGAACTAAGCGCTAGGTGGATGGTGTGAAGACTGTGAATGGCACTCCATGGACGAGTTCCTTTTCTCTTTATCGTGTAAAATTAAAATAACTTATCTTAAAAATCTTAATATCTTGTCAAACTAGGCCATATAGTGTGTAGATGCTAAAATAATGCAACCAATCTATCACAAAGCTGGTCTGACCTATTGAAAGTAATGTCATGTGGGGTGGATCTTGCTCAAGAACCAATTGATCACGGACGAAAAAGCTTGAATCCAAACAAAGCCGACCCGGGTGAGATCCAATTAATCAATAGAGCTGGAAACAAGCACTTTTAGACATAAAAAATTAATGGGTTAAAGACATATACATCATTAATGTTCTCTTAAACAATCAAAAGACAAAGTAACCAAGAAAAAAAAAAAAAAAAAGACAAAGTAATCCCTGTGAAGATCAAATCCATGTAAGATTATTATGTTTTTTTATTCTCGTAACCCCCGTTTGGATGGGGGTTTAAGGTGGTTTAAAGGTGATATAAGAATGGATAGGAAAAATGGTTGTTTGTTTACAGAGTATAACTTAGTATTACTATGCCAATTTAAATTAGTATAAGAAAGTATAGCAATTCTATGTAACCCCTAAGATAAGCTTATACCCATCTTATATATTCCCATGGAAGGTGGGGCCCACCATTACATAAAAAAAATTGTATCTTACCACATCAAATCACATATCACCACCTCTTATATATCAATAGGGCTCACATGTCAAATCAATTTTTAACACCTTATTCACATTTTATTCTTCATCAATCAAACAACTCAACATTTATTATTACGTTTTTCAATTAGAATAAAAAAAATACAACAAAACATAAAATCGCTTATTCTATTGATAAAATTATATGTTTCTGGAATATAATTGTTTATTCCTCGATCCAAATGGGGGATAGGATACCGTTTGGAAAAGGGGACAATTTAATGAGTCTTTTCATGGTACATGTTAGGTTTGACTAAGATAGGTTGGGTTAAGGTTAATCTTTATTCAAACTAGGGATGTATGTGGGTTTTTGTGAGTTTTGAAGAACTTGTATATTTGTCTCAACTTTGACAGTGACTTATATGGGATTATTCATATTTGTGAGAACGTGAATGTGTCATGCATTGTAAGATGTCTTACATTCTAACATTAAGGGCATGTTCACGAAGGCCTAGGGTCAGACTGAATTTTTTATAGCGGCAATTTATAACTTTGATTTATTGTACCATATTTATTTAGTTTGTTTCTTGTTTAAGTTTAATAGAGAGATTTTTTTTCTATGAGAGGCGGCCATTTTAGGGTTTTAATTTGTTCTTTGAGCGAAAGCGAGAGTGCTAAGTAGAGGGAGGTTGAGAGTTTTTATACTTCAATTTGATATTTATAGTGAATTATTTTCTATTCCCCTCCATAGACATAAGCATACGCCTACTGGCGTAATGTGTTGTTAATTTCGTATTAGGGATTGACAAAAACAAACCCGTACAATCAAATATCAAAATGGCATGTAGTAATATAGTGACGTGAAAACTATTCTGCCCCGTTTGGGAAACGGAATAGACGGGTATAAAGGTAGTATAAGGGTAGTATAAGAATAGATAAAGAAAATGGTTGTTTGTTTACAGAGTATAACTTGGTATTACTAAGCCAGTTTAAATGAGTATAAGAGAGTAACAATTCTAAGTAACCTTAGGATAAGCTATACTCACTTTATCTATTCTCATGGGCCACATGTCAAATCAATTTTTTACATCTTATCACATCAAATCACCTATCAACACCTCTTATACATCAAAGGACTCACATGTCAAATCAACTTTTTTACACTTTATTTATATTTTATTATTTATCAACTAAATAACTCAATCTTTATTTTTATGTTTTCCAGTGAGAATAAAAAAAAACACAATGAAACAGAAAATCTATTATTCATGTAGATTTGTTATCTATACTGACATAATTAACCATCCAGAATAACTCAATTCCGTTAACCAAACGGGGACTTCATGTGCAAGAGAGAAACGCTTCATTGTTGTCAAAATTATATGTAGTAATAGTCCTTGGTCAAAATACAACCAAATTGGTACATGTACTATTCTCTCTAGTAATAGTGCTCAGGTCTTCTTTTTGTTTTGATGGATACATGTAGCTCTGGTCGACAAGTTGAAATTTTTCGTTTTGTTTTACTCTATTCTCTCTCACCCTCAATTTAGACATGTTCTATTTTAATCTTTAGAAATAAAATATGACTACATTTTCTCAAAAAAAAAGTGCTCAAATCCAGGTGATAACAACAACAAATGCATATGTGAAACGTGAAGATGAATGCATATTTATTATGGTTCTAGCTGATCTTGCTCCCTAATTGAAGTGTTACATTGCACGTAAAAGTTAAAAAGAGTAGAATTAGATACTAACCCTCACATTTTGTATTATATTCAATGTAAAAGTTATTTTTAAAGTTATCAAAAGAGCCGGGGTGGAGTCAAGATTTAGAATAAAAGGGGTTGAGATTTGCACTTGTCTATCCTCTGACACGTGTAGTCTTTTAAAACGACGCGAGTTTTTTCTTCTACAAAAAGTATCTGTAAAAAATATAAATATACAAAAACATGATAATTTGAAAGTAAAGTTTTAAATTTACAGCGATACAATATTTGATTAACAATAATAAAAAAAATGCATATTTATTTGATATATAACAATAAGATAAAATAGTATCCAATTTTCATTTCCAGTCAACTAAAAAGGAAAGTGCTTTACATGTTCATCCAAATGAATATTCAATCAAAGTTGACAAAAAAATGAAGCATATTTACATGATCATGCAAATGAATATTTATCACTAAACATTTGATTTATCAGTTAATCACTTTCAGGTTCCAGTAAAAATAATAATAATAATAATAATAATAATAAAAAATTATTATTATTATTATTATTATTATTATTATTATTATTATTATTATTAATAAGAAAGGGAGGTGGCCAGATAGCACATAATGTTGTGTTGGCGCAAACCCCATGAGCCTATGGAAAATGTTAGATTCAGTTCTTTTTACAGTCTAAAACGCAGATCACATATTTCTTATAAAAAAAATTTTAAACACCATCTAACAAGATATATATTTTGATGAAAAATATATATCGCTTCATTTCGAGTTGATTTAGTTGTCACATATTTCTTATAAAAAAAAAATTTGTAAACATCATCTAACAAGATATATATTTTGATGAAAAGTATATATCGCTTCATTTCGAGTTGATTTAGTTGAATGAAACCATTTTTAGTAAATGTACAAAAAAATTAACGAACTATATACATTGTCTAACAAAGCATATGATTTATTAAATTTTAACAATGCATATAAGACTGTATTTTGAACTATAAAAAAGACTGAGTGTATCTACTTAAAGTTAGAACTTTGTCAAAAAAAAAAAAAATACACACCAACTATATGGATCGAGGAGGCAGCTGAATCATTGGACCAAGACTGAATAGGGTTGTGTACACTGTTTCCGGTTAACATGATAATGATATGTTGCTTGCGGGAAGTAATGAATCAGTCAGTATGGAAAAATGATATGTCTAGCTGCTACACATGTAGTCATCACTGAGGGTTTTTTTTTTTTTATATATATACTCACCTATTGAAATACATACGGTTATAAAAATTAAAATATACAAACAGATATACTATTTTTTTCTTTGAAAATATGAAAAAAATTACAACTTCATACCAGGGCTGGCTCTTTTGTTGGGCAAGTTAGACAATTGCCTAATGCCCCCAGTTGCACAAAAGCCCATAAATTTTGTTTTTATAAGTAGATTCAAATATTGACCAATAATAGTTTAACACTTTGTAAAAAATATTTTTTAAATAAAATAATAGTAATTTTGATATGGTTCCAATAAAGCAATTGATAACATTTTATGATACCTAAAAATTAGTAAAAAAAAATTATATAATCAATAGGATTTAAAGGTTTTTTTTTAGTCCAAAAAAATAGGAATGTGAATCAGCAAAGCCTAAAAAGGTGCCCCTTCACACTCTTTTTTTTATTATTATTTTCAATTTCTTTCTTCTTTATTTAAAAAAATATATTTTAATTTTCTCACTCTATTTCTTCTTTATATAAAACAAAAACCTCTCTGGACTTTATATTTATTATGGACAAAAAAAAACTTTATGGTGTGGACAACGATAAGGAACAAGGTTTTCCTTTATTTGAATCAAATAAAAACTTAAATGTAGAAACTTAATTAATAATTTTTCATCCCAAAAGGCTAGAAGAATGATTTTAAGGTAAAAATTTCTTAATTAAAAATTAAAATAAATATTTAATATTTAATAGTTAAATATAAAAAATTATAATTAAAATTATTACCTTAGGTCTCATAATATATCGAGTCGGCCCTATCTCATACACTACGATAGAGTCATATCGATAGAGCAGTATACACTATGCTATTACAGTGTATGTGATTGCATGCAGACGGGATTATAAAACAGACTAAGTATACCAACACTATTTTTCCACGATAATGATGATCGTTTTATGTAGCGTTTAAGCAGAGGCCTAGTAGTATTATCTATATATAGTTAAATTATACTATTAATTACATCCTAATAATGATATTTAGAACCCATAAAGAGAAATAGTGAGAGAACGGTCAAGAAGTGGGGTTTTGGGGGTTTGACGGTATAATTTTATTTTTTATAATTAATGACAAGTTGTTAAACAAACCATTTAGAAATAAATCATTCAATTTTATTCATTCAAAACTATAACCATATATAATTATCATCAAAGACACCTAACAAAAAATAAATTAACAAAAAATATTGAAGCAGATTAAAAATATTAGTTAAATGCAAGGGCGAAAAACTAAACATACCAAACTTTCTCTTAGTATAATGGGAAAAGTTTCCCTTTTTAATTATGAGACTTGAGTTCGAATCTTGTCACCTGTTCATAGGGAAAGATTTGACAAAAAAATAAAATAAAATAAACATGATCGATATTACTAAATATCAACCCCAAAATTTAACAAACAATAAATATTAAATGTTAACCCACTCAACTGTTTTAAATCCATCATTTTTTATAGGTAATCCATCCAGAATTTTGGTTTTTTTACTAAACCAAATCATGAACTTGATTTGGCTTTAATAATATATGGATGGGGCCTTGGGGAAAGTGGGGGCAGCTGCCCCCACTTGTCTCCATGTGGCCCTGTCCAAGCAAATAAGTATTATATTTCAAGCGAATAATGAGATTAAAAAATATTAATCCATACTTTAATTTGAATATTTTTTTTGTTTAATAGGTATAGAGGACATGCTGTTCTTTCTTTTCTTCCAATTTTTTTTTAACTTTTATTGTTTAAAATAATGCAGTACTTTTTTAATAAAAAAATTGGAAGACATGAGAAAGCTTAACAAAAGAGAAAATAAGTAAATAAATATATAACTGAAGCTAGCACATCATCAACAGACAACAGGTGACTGATTTTCTTCGAGTACTCCTCATGGAGCATCCCAAGCATGTTAGCCTCCCACTCAGTCATCCGGAAAACAAGATCTTCTACAATTTGAAAAAAAATTATTACATATATAGATATAAAGACATATTGTCTTTTCATTTGTTCTCATTTTTATTTTTAATTTTAATGTTTAAAATGTAGTAATTAATTAAAAAAAAAAACTGGGATACATAAGAAGCATAACAAAAAAAGAAAATCATGTAAATTACACTTCATGCATGCACCAAAAAAAAAATATCAGTGAAGCACATCATCACAGGGGACTGATTTTCTTCAAAGAAGACGCGAGTACTCCTCGTAGAGCTTCTCTAGCATGTTAGCCTCCCACACAGTCATCCGGAAATCAAGATCACTATCTTCACCAATATCAAGTTCACTGATATCCGACACAAATAAACACTCTCCTCCTCCATATATTTCACCAATATCACTGAAGGAGACTGTGTTGGAGTTGGCCCCAATTGATTGGTTTGTTTCATCTGACTTAAACGAAGTTAATCTGACTGGTTTCGGACAATGAATTTGTGTCTCTGTGGTCATCATCATCTCTGTAGTAGTCTTCTGGCGCTTGATCTTCTGCTTGGTCTTCTTTTGGTTCTTCTTTATCTGGGTTTTGGACTTGCTTTCAGGGTTGGGGGAAACTTCACATTTTATTTTCTTGCTTAAGTGGCAGTTCCAGTAGTTCTTGATCTCGTTGTCGGTACGATTAGGGAGCCTCCTGGCGATGAGGGACCATCGGTTGCCCAATAGACGATGGAGTCTTATGATTAGTTCATCTTCTTCAGGAGTGATGTTCCCTCTCTTGATGTCTGGTCTCAGGTAGTTCATCCACCTCAGTCTGCAACTCTTCCCACATCGGAGAAGACCTTCATATATAATTCCGAGCATGAGAGAGTTAGTTTATGTTGAATAACTTGTATTAATTGATAGGTAATTTGTAAAAACAAAGTTGTAAAATAATTTAATCATAAATTTGTAAAAGTGGACCATGGTTGATCAGTACATGCATGGCACGCTGTTCATTAATGTGTGAGGAGTGCTGTGGAAAGTGTTATTAAAATTTAATTTGTAATACTTTCACATTAATATTTTTGTTCCACCTATCAAACAAAAAAAAAGTCCCAGGCACAGAAAAGAAAAAAATTGAGGATATACCAGCTTCTTTGGGGAGGATCTTCCAATTGCCTTCTCCATGGGACTGAATGTACTGAATGAGAATTGCATCTTCTTTGGGTGTCCATGGCCCTCTGTGCAACCCTACCTTTTCACAACAAGGTGCTCTCCCCATCCCCCTATTCAATAAAATTCTCCCTCAGACAGATGAATGTCTGCGTGAGAGAGAGTGTTTGAGAGATGAGGAGATGATGATAATGTGAAGAGTGTTTCAACTTTGATAATTTAGATAGAAAGAATTTATGCCACCTTGGTTCACTCTATATACAGGACACCAACATCTCCATTGACCCAAGATGTACGTTGTTTATTTTCAGTACATGTGCACATGTGCATCACATTTCGTATTTTACATGCATATGTTAAATTCCATTTTTATTTCAAGTCTACTGTGACGACCATGATATTATTATAATATAATATTAATAATATATATTACACCAATCAACAACCACATAAATATTATATCCTTTCATATATATGGACTGAAAAAAAAATGAAAAAAATGTGGAAGAAAGACCAGAGTCCACACATCGAGACAACACAGGTGCTCACAAGGTAGGTGCGTGGGTTGTTTTAACTTCTAAGGCTTTCCAATGGGGCCATCCATGAACATTCCTCATGACCTGAGGTCAAGGTTTTGGCCAACAGTGTTTGACCAACCACCACTCAACTGATAACTCTATTCAAATTGATCATTGGATGACTAAATTAAATATTAGATACGTAAAATGTCACAAGTTACACATTGAATTGAACCATAATAACATATTTCATATGGCATATAATATCAAATGATATGCATGGCCTTAATAGTCCCACTAGACTTTGGCCGGGGTCCGCGAAGCTGATGCTCTTGGAAGGGTTCACAACCAAACCAGCCTGCATGTGGAGATTTTTAGTGAAGGGGTCTAATGTTTTAGCTGACACATGATCTCATGTCAATCACAGTGTGTCACATTGATATGCATGGTTTAGTGGAAGAATCATGTTAGTGATAGTCAATGGAACAGTCCTATAGAAAATCCACAAATGTTTTAGTTTTTTTATATATAGTAAAAAAAACATTTAATAAAGCTTCGGTAGCATCGCTATAGCTCATCTTAAGTCTAACTGGCATTGAAGAACCTCCTTGATAGAGGCCACAGTGGTATCCCGTATATACATGAAAATTAAAGCTTTTGTAGCACTTTTCACTTTTATCATTCTTGTGTACGTTCGGTATAACCAGGTGGATTAATATTGAGAAGAGGTGAGGTGGATGCATAGTCTCAGTTCACTGAGTTTGTTCCCTTGCCACACCTATTTTTTTGTTCACTCTGGTTAATTCGTATCAGCAATGTTATTAGCAATGTAATCCTTGAAACTTTTTATACATTTGCTAATTATTATGATGAAATACAATTTTAGACATACAAATTGAACTAAAAAAAACATTTAATAACGTGTGTGTGTGTGTGTGTGTTTGTGTAGGGAGCCTCTTTGGTGGGCGTCCACAAAAATTAGTTTTTGTGGACTCCCATTTTTAATGTTGATGGTGATTCAAAAACCAAAAAAAAAATTTAATTTACTCACTTTGAATAGCATTAAACGGAGGTTGTCAACGGATCAGGTCCAGGCCAGGTTAGGGTGGGCCCAGATCCGACCTGAGATAAGGTCCAATAGAACCGGGGCCAATCATGGACCCGGTGGACCCTTGGGAAACCGGTTCCGAGTTTGGGTCAGGGTGGACTCAAGTCGGACCTGGGTCGTTCCGGTCTAGGAGCTTGTACATGAAACCCACATGCACAGTTTAGATAGAAAATCATGAAATTTACTTTTCATGGTAAAGTATGAAATCGGTGCATTTTTCGTGTGAGAAAGATGAGGTGTCTAAATTTTTTTTTTTTTGCTTGATAAGTAAGGAGTTCAAAAGAGTCTAAATGACCCTTATAGGTGAGGAACCAAAGATTTAGCCGTTTCAAAGATGCTTGTGTCCTTCCTTGTGTGCTTGGAGAAGTATATCAAGATCCCCCCCGAGAGTGGATGGATCTAGTGATGATACACCAATGGAAGCTTGATGCGCTGCTAGAAAGTCAACGGCTGCATTGCCTTCCCTGTATACATGGGTAATCCTCCAAGAAGTGAAGCTACCAACAGCTTGATGAAGAGCTCGAAGGTCTCTAATCATGGTCCATGGGATCTGACCACATCTTTTAGACCATGCAACCACAGTTGTAGAGTCTGTTTCACTCCAAACCTGAGCCACTCCAGCATCATGAGCAAGATGGACGCCTGCCACGACACCTTTGAGCTCTAGGATGTTAATGGAGCAAGCACGGACTCTAGCTCACAGGGCTTGCAGACAATCCCCAGTGCTAGTCCTAATAAGCGCCCCAAATCCATACCGGTCATTCTAAAAAGAGATCCGTCATAATTAGCTTTAACCCAACCCGTGGGAGGAGTCCAACTCACCTACTTATCTACCTTTTCTGTTTCCAAATAGGAAATTTCCTAAATTGTTATATCATGCAATATTCAAAAGAAGGGTCTGACAAGGGAAGTTACCTGTCCAATGTGCAAAAGGAAACCCGAAACTACAGATCATTTGTTCCTTCGCTGCTCGTTTGCGGCACTACTACAATTTTTAACATTAATCACGGTTGTTTTTATAAATAACTCCAATTCAAATTGAATGGATCCATATATATATATTGAATGTAAATAACTCCAATTCAAACTACAGATCACGGTTGTTTTGATCACGTTTTAAAAAAAAATCGTGATAGTAATAATTATGATCACAATTTTTGTAAAACCGTGATCTTTTTAAAACATATGATCATATTTTTTTTATAAACCGTGATTTTTAGATAATAAAAATTACGGTTTATAAAAAAATCATGTTCGTTAAATAGCTATGTTATCACGGTTAATATAAAACTGTGATCTTTTTATAAATAAAATATTTCATTTTAATGAAAAGCGATATTATTTTTTATTAAAAAAAATCAAACTTGTTGTCCCAAATCCCGATCGACCCCACTTCTCTCACGTACGCTCTCGTCTCTCACATGTTCATATGCGACTGCGCCTTCTTCCTCCGCCGACCCAGCCGTAGCCGTCGTTGCCCCCGCCTCTTGCCCCTTCCTCCCCCGACCCTCTACAACACCGGCATCTCCTCGCCGTCCACGACGCCGTAGCCGCAGCCCCTTCCTCCTCCCCCGACATTGCCCCGGCCCACCTCTTCCTCCTGCTCGGTAAGTCTCTCTCTCTATCTCTCTCTCCCCCCCCCCTCTGTTCCTCCTCCTCCTGCGCAACAGATCTGCCCCGGCAGATCTTTCCCCCCACCCCTCCCCCTCCCGCTTCAGATCTGGCTGATCTCCACTCCTCCTCTTCCTCCCCCTCTCGCATCAGATCTGACTTTTAGGATTTTTAGGATTCCCAAACCAATGTTCTATGGGCAGCGGAGGACTTGAAATCAGGTTTGGCTTATTGAGCTGCTCGGATGATATTGAGATCCAGTGGTTCTCTTTGGGCGGACCGTCAGCATTTCTAGGGTTCAGAATTGGTAAGTTGAGGTATCCTTTATTTTTACCCAAAATACTTCAAATCCATAAATCTTTTAAGCGTAGATTTGAAGTATTTGCGTATTAAGTTATTTCAATAATTATTGTTAGGTGGATTATCTGGGCGTGGAAGATCTGATTATCTTGAGAAACGTAGCATTTTGTCATCTCTGGAGGTGAATCTGAGTTGTATTTAATCATGGAAAACACCATTGGGGGAAGATTTAAGATGGGGTGGAAGATTGGGAGTGGATCTTTTGGGGAGCTTTATCTTCGTATGCAGTTATCTGGGTTTTAATTTATTTTTATCTTGCCCATTGTGTAGTTTTTTTTTTTTTTTTTTTTAATTGTTAATCGATTTTTTGTATTTGTATATATTAAAATGAACTTTACATAAAAGGTCTAGATCTTTACATAAGCTACATGGAGCTTTACAAAATGAGATTCAATTAGAAGATTAGAAAATCACAGGAGGGAAGCCCAAACTAAATCAAACTGCATCCCCATAATTTATGTGAACTTCCATTAAACCCCGGAGCTAACGAGATGACTTCATTTTCATATACGAATAAAGGGAAGGTGAGCTTTATCCGCTTCAAGGGCGTTGCAAAGATCTGGCCATAATGTTGAAGGCTGGAATATGGTTTCTCCTCTGTCCGAACGAAAAGCGGCAAGGATGTCGGCTGGCACATTGCCTTCTCTGTGAATATGAGAGACATCCCATTCATGAAGCTTGTCAAGCCCTTGATGAATTCTTCGGAGGCAACGAATAGCATTCCAAGGATGACTTCCTTTGTGTTTGAGCCAAGCGATTGCTGTGGACGAGTCAGATTCAATCCACAAGTTGCATATACCGACTTGGAGAGCTAACCAGATTCCCACCTCCAAGGCTTTCAGTTCCAAGAGGTTAATAGACGGAAGATCTTTGCGGCCTGCCAACCCGCACTGGAAATTACCATCCTCGTCCCTTAGAAGTGCACCATAACCTCCTCGGTCCTCAGAGAGGGAGCCATCAGTGTTAAGTTTCACCCATCCCTCCCGAGGGGGAGTCCAATGAACCTCCGTTATAGAGGTTGGCTTTTGGGTAACTGTGATGTTAAAGAATTTGGAGATGCTAAGAACTTTAGGTGATAATCTGTCACACAGATTGGAAGAGAGAAATCTGGTTTTGATCATAGCCTTAATTGCCTGAAGAATAGAGATCTTGTGACAAGACTTCCCTTGGAAAAGTCTGGCATTTCTTTCTAACCAAATGTGCCAAAAGATAGTAGTCAAAGTAAATTGCAAGATAATTTTCTGCACCGGAAAGGAGGCCGCTGAGGAAAGCCATTGAGGAAGGGCTTCAAGGGTCCTTGGAAGTGATTTGTTAATGCACAACCCTTTGAGGAGGGAGCTCCAGATGAATCTTGAAAAGGAGCAATTAAGGAGCAAGTGGTTCACATCTTCATCAGCTGAATGACAGAGGAGACAGGTTGCGTCAGATAGTAGACCCTTTTTCAAAAGTCGAAGCCGAGTGGGAAGTTTGTTATGAAAAGCTTGCCACGCGCACATAGAATGCCTAGGTGGCTGAATAGGAAGCCAAATCCAAGACGTCCATTGAGGAGAGATCACTGCTTGTCTTACAAAACTCCAGGCTGAGGAAAGGCGTAAGGTTCCAGATTTACAAGGGGTCCAGATCAGCACATCTTCACCTGTGCCACCAACCTCTAGTTGTTCAATTTCTGTCCAGACTGAGTCCAGGGACATTGGCCATCGATGAGGTTTCCTCCAACATCCATTTTGGATGAGAACATTCACTGTCACAGAGTGAGGAGGGCCCCAGATGTAAGAGGATCGGCCAAAATAGTGTTTGAGCCCGAAGCCATTTATCCATGGGTCATTCCATATATTGATCTGTTTACCTTCAAAGATTATATAGCAAACTTTTGGAGAGATCCAGTCTCGGGCTTTCAAGATTGAGGACCAAGAGCTTGTGCTTCCACTTCGCAAGATGGCCGTCCATATATTTTTATTTCTCAAGTACCGCTTATAAATCCAGTCTGACCAAAGGGAATTCTTTTTACAAGCTAATTCCCAAAAACGAACTCCCGCTGCAACTTTATTCCAGTCCTTGATTGATTTAATACCGAGGCCACCTTCAGAGAGAGGGGTGCAGATGGTAGACCAAGCAATGTGGTGGATTCTTCTAGCAGTGTCCTGACCTTGACATAAAAAGGTGCGAAGAGTCAATTCGATATCTTTCTGCACTCTACGAGGGAGACTAAATGAAGATGACCAAAAAATATGAAAGGCAGATAGCACAGTTTTAATCAGCTCAATTCGACCAGCCCGAGATAGAGAGTGTCCCGCCCATGAGAGAATACGTTTCCTTATCTTATCCACGAGAGTAACGCAATGGTTATACTTGAGAGTGCAATTCAGCAAGGGTAATCCCAAGTACCTAACCGGTAAAGAAGACTGGCTAATGGCCATAGCTGCACAAAAAGCTGGAGTGGAGGTGCTATAGGATGCAAATATTTGACTTTTGGAGTTATTTAGATAGAGGCCAGAAGTTGAAGCGAAGTTATTGAAAAGTTCGGACAAGACCACTTCCGTAGACTGCTTAGTGTCTGTAAAAACTAGTAGATCGTCGGCAAAACAGAGGTGACTGACATTAAGAGGGCCATTGATGTAGGGCCCCACCTTCCCTTCTCCCATCGACTGATTCAGGAGCGCGGAGAAAGAGTCCATCACAAGAGTGAATAGAAGGGGAGAAAGAGGATCTCCCTGACGAATTCCACAGGTAGAAGAAAAGAAACCCGCTGGAGATCCATTGATTAATATGGAGTATGTGGATGAGGATACACACTCCATACACATAGTAACCCAATGATCATTAAAGCCACTGCGTCGGAGAACTTTCTCAAGAAAGGACCAGTTAACACTATCGAAGGCCTTCTTCAAATCAACCTTAATGCAAGCCCGAGCCTTACCATGGTTGAGATATTTCAACAGCTCGTGAGCGAGCAAGATGTTATGATGGATGCTCCTACCTTTGATAAAGGCAGACTGGTGTTGACTGACCAATTGAGAGAGAAGAGGTTGAAGCCGCAACGCCATAATTTTAGTGATGATCTTATAAAAGGTGTTGCATAAGGAGATAGGCCTGTAGCTGTCAAGTGAGTCTGCAGAAAGAGACTTAGGAATGAGAGCAATAAAGGAATGGCTTACTTGGCGAAGGAGCTTTCCTTTTTGAAAAAAGAAATTGATGGCCAGCAGGAGATCATCTTTGATTAGGGGCCAGAATAGCTGATAAAACTTTGCTGGAAAACCATCTGGACCAGGAGAGCTTAGAGCTTTCATATGTATAATGGCCTCATATAGTTCATCCTCACTGACTGGAACGCAAAGAGAAACATTATTAGCTGCAGAGACAGTGCCAACCGGTGGGGGAAGGAAGATGTTTGTAAAGGAATCTCTGTTAAGCAAGTCGTGATAGAACTGAACTATGCGCTTCTTGATTTCCTCTGGATCTGAGCAGTAACTATCATCCGGGTTACGGAGTCTGCAAATGGAGTTCCGGATGGACCTGTCCTTAATGGAGTTGTAGAAAAATTTTGTATTTGAATCCCCCGCTTCAAGCCACAGTTGACGTGATTTTTGTCTTGCAAATTTTTCTTCTTGGGAAAGTAAAGAAATATATTTAGCCCTCTCTTCATTTTCATGAGCCCTAATCAAAAGATCAGTCGGATTATTGTGAAGATCAAGCTGAGCAATATCTAGATTTCTTTTGCAGGTGGCTATTAGTGACTGAATGGGCCCATACTCCTCCCTATTCCAACGTTTGAGCACCATTTTTGTGTGGGCAAGCTTCTTCACGAATTTGTACATTGGGCTGCCCACTACCTCTATGTGCCAAGCTTCGTGAACTGTGGAAAGAAAAGAGGGATGTACTTCCCAAGCTTCAAAATACTTAAAAGGCTTTGGCCCCGAAGGAATGGGAGGTTCAGAGATAACCTTCAGAGGAGAGTGATCAGAGATCCCTGGAGGGAGGTATTCCACCAGTGAATGAGGATACTTTGAGATGAAAGCTTGATTTGCAAGGACTCTGTCGAGTCGGCACATAATAGGGACTGATTGACGGTTGCACCATGAGAAAGTGTGGCCAAAGGATTTCAAGTCATCGAGGCCAGCATGTAGAATAGAAGAATTGAATTTACGAAGACGCCGAGAGTGAATTGGAAGACCACCCACCTTTTCAGAACTGAATCGGACTTCGTTAAAGTCCCCTCCTATTATCCAACCTTGATTAGCAGAGTTCGTGGATAGATGTTTGATGGATTCCCATAGAGATAGCCTTTCAGAGCTGCTATTCGAAGCATATACAGTAGTAATCAGAGTCGTCTTGAGGGACTTTTTGCAGAATACAGAGCAATGTACAAACTGGCGTGAGGCCTCAAGAACTTGAATTGTAAGCAGATCCGGATGCCAAAGTAAACATATACGAGCTTCCGGAGATAGATATGAGCTGGGGTAGAATCCCAGTTTTCTTTGCAAGACAAGAAGAGAGGATTCATCTAGATTTGTGTCTATGAGACTCACCAAATGAGGCTTGTGAATTTTCAGAAATTCCTTCAATTCCATATGCTTCTCAGAGCCTTTCACCCCCCGAATGTTCCAAAAGATAAAGTTCATAACTAACAGATTATATAGGAGTAGACAGGAGCACACATCCCACAAGGAATGTTACTGAGAGGAAGGAGGTTCCCCTTTGTGAGAAGTCAGAGAGTTTGGCCCTCTCGATGACTTTTTCCAATGAGAGTCGGAATCAGAGTTTTTCGGTTTCTTACTTCTCGTATTGGGCGTGGAAGTAGAAGAGATATCTGATTTGTTGATGACGGCCTTGGAATTGGGGGGCTTGTGGTGGCATGTGCCTTCTCCTTTAGCCTGGGAAGGATTGGAGACCAATCGGTGCCCATCCAAGGAAGAGTTGTTAGTGTCCAAAGAAGGATTATCAGAGAGATCAACGATGAGATCCTCTTTTGGAAACTGATTCAAAGTCATATCCTGCTCATCAGACCCTTGTGGAACAGGCAGAGTGGGGTCCTTGGCCTCCTTGACTTGCTGTCTTAGTTCGTGGGCTTCTTCCTGATGAAGAACTAACTGAGAATCAGATAGTAGAACTCCTACAGTTGCTGTATTCGCGCTCTCTCCTACTTCATTCATAACTGCTTCTTGCATAGCAACTTCTTCATGAGCCTCCCCTACATCATGCACTTGCTCTATAACAACATCTTGTAGAATAGAAAAAGGGTTTCCTTGCGAGACAGCTGAAGGGATGCAGTTTGAGGGTGTTACAAGTTTGTTACCTGGCTGTTTGACCGGGATCCACTCCCCCTGAGTTTTTCCTTTAGTTGGTGCTGTGGGCTTTAGGTGCTGAACTCCTGCAGCAGAGCTACTAATCTGTTGTCCAGACAAAGCGCATTGCATTGAGGAATGTCCAAAAGTGTTACAAGATTTGCAAGGAGAGGGTTTCCATTCATATTCAACATTGACTTCCCTTAGAATCCCATCCTCCTTGAGATGAATTGAGTCCGGAAGGGTTGAGGATGCAGAGATTTCCACACAAATGCGTGCAAATTCAATACGAGATCGAGTGGCCGTCGAGGAGTCCATGTAAAGGGGTGTTCCCACCACACTAGCGAGTTTGCTTAACATTCGTTTCCCCCAGAGATGTAGATGGAGTTGAGGAAAGCGAATCCAGATTGGAATCGTTTCAAGTCGCTCCATTTCCATCTTCATGTGTAGTTGTTATTACTAATTTTGTGTTTGATTCAATTACGCATAATTTGTATTTTTTTTTTTTTTTGGTTTTTGTTCAGGTGTAAGTATACATACTGGCGAGGAATTAGCTATTAAGTTGATATGAGTATATAGACTGGTGAGGAATTAGCTATTAAGTTTGTATGCTCAATTGTATCTCTCCCTTTTTTGTCTGAATTTTTCTTGTACTGTTGGGGAGTTGATTGTTAACATCCTCTCTAACCAATTGCTTACAACACCATTAAGCATTTTACTGTTTATCCATAATTTTAGAAATATTAATTCTATGTTGTATATTCTAACGCCCCTTCTGCTTTTGTGTGTGCTTTATTTTAAGTAATAATGAAGCCACTTCTGCTTTGGTGTATTTGTTGTATTTCATTTTAGATTATATTGCTTTATTTGTGAGATGCAATTTTTTGTTAGTTTAAGACATTGTAGTCATGGAGGAGATGGCTGCTGAAGGTTCTCAATTAGCTCAGTCAATTTCATGCATTGAATTTTATGTCTTGAAGCACAGAAATATCTTATATATGCTCAACATTTTTTTTTTATTCACAGAGTATCATTATTGTAAATTGAGCTATTGTTTTGTGTTATTTGCTGTAGACTCACGGCTGATCGATGGACAAGATTTTTTCACATCCTATGATGAAGTATACGAAAGTCTTGACTCCATGAGTTTGCAAGAGAACCTGTTGAGGGACATTTATGTATATGGTAGACCAATATGGATTTTAATAATTAATCCTGCATGTTTTTAATCTCCAATGCTTATATTCTGTAGTAATGTTTTTTGAATTACACTGTGAGGATCCATTTGATTCCGTTAATTATGTTTGTCATTTCACTTGGCTCTAAAATTTATCTACTTCATAGTTGGTTCAGGGGTAATCTCATTTTTACATATATACAGCATTGCAAGGTGAAGGACATAAGTATTTCTTTTCTATTTTTTATATGTGTTGTGATAGGAAGAACAAATTTCACTTGTAAAGTTAGTTATTTTTTTATACTTATATATATAAAGCAATTCTCTGTGTGAAGAAAACAATTGTATGAAGGTTGATCCATTTGAGAAGAATGAAAGTTATTTTTAATGAGCAGCTCGTTTTGTAGTTCAATTATGGCTTGATTGGATCAGTGTAATTCAAAAATATATGTAGTTGATGCTTACATAGTATATGTTCAAATTTTGAGGTATTACAATCTCCTTTTGACTTCAACAACATTTTGCTTTTTACTTAATTATTATTAAATCTCACAAGTCAATTATCTAATTTTGGTAATTATGTTTGTCATTTCAGGTGATCTTAAATTTTATCTACTTTGCGGATCGATCGGATAATCTCTTTTTGTATGCAGAACATTGCGAGGCGAAGGTTATTGGTCGAAGTGTGTGTGTGTGTGTTTTTTTGTGATAGGAAGAACGTGTTATACTTATTTGTTTTCTTTGACTTACAGTTATATATAAAATAATTGTATGTGTGAAACAGTTGTATGAAGTTTGATCCATATTAGAGGAATGAATTTTATTTTTAATGAGCATCTCTCTTTCGTTGTATGAATTGAATTGCAAGCAGGTACAATCAATATATGAAATTGCATAATAATTCAATGAATTATGATTTTTTAATAATTTAAAGATCACAGATTCTTTATAAAGCGTGATCTTAAATAATGTACAAATCACATATTTTTTATAAAATGTGATCTTACATAATATAAAGATCACAGTTTTTATTAAAACTGTGATCTTTTGGATATTAAATATCACATTTTATCATATAAACGTGATCGATTCCTGTACAACAATCACGGTTTATTAAAAAATTGTGATCATTTTGATCACGCTTTAAAACCGTGATGAAAAATATGATATAAACGATCACACCCTCATAAATCACAGTTCAAAACCTTGATCAAAAGTTTTTAATCACGGTTTTAAACCGTAATTAATGTCAAAAATTGTAGTGGTGCGGGCTTCATATGAAATGCAATGTTCAAAAAAATGGGAGCTAAGAAACCAAGGCTAGTCTCTGTGCAATTGTTTGTTGAATGGCTGGAAAGCAAATTCCCCGTGGGAGCACCTAGGCATGTCTTGCATGTTGCTTTTGTGGCCACAATTAAGGAGATCTGGACTGAGAGATGCACTCATATTTTCAAGAAACTTGAATCCCACAAGCTCATCACTTTCCAGTGTATTGATGCATCGGTGCGGGGAAGCTTTCAAGGCAAGATTTTAAAAGAGGAAATGGTGGACTCAGTGACCAACCTTGCAGTAGCCTAGGGAATCATCATTACCCCCATCATTCATTCCCAATTTGCAGTTGCTTGGGACCCCCCACCGGAAGGCTGGATTATATCCAACTCTGATGGCTCTCTCGAATGATCGTGCGGGGTACGAGGCACTCCTGTAGAATTGTAAAGGGGACTTACTCTGGGTTGTTGCGGTCCAAGATGCAGGGCTCGGCTCCATTAATGTTTTAGAGTATAAGGTCATCCTGGAGGGACTGCGTTTGTCCCATCAGATGGGTGTTCGACACATTCATTTGGAGAGAGACTCATCCACTATTGTTGCTTGTTGGATCACCGAAAAGGACAGTCTACCATGGCAACTTATCCGAGCTCGTGAAGAGGTCTGGGCTCTTTTGAACACCTTCGCGGAGTGGAAGATTACACACATTACAGAGAGGGAAACTAAGCAGCAGATTATCTGGTATCTTGGCGGTCTATACCTGGAATATCTTAATTCTCACAGAGCACGTTGGATGATAAACTCAAAGACATTGTTGCTAGTGACGCTGCAGGAACAGTGTTCATTCGATGCTTAAGAAAATAAAGGTTTGGTCTACACAATTGGATGAAAAGGTAGCAGGTACAAGGGATGCAATCTCATTAACTTAGGTCTCCCTCCTTGTGGCTGCTTCTTTGATTTCATTGGGGTAAGTCCCTAACTTCTAATCTTTTATTGTTACTATATAATCCGGGCTCTTAGCCTGTAAAATTTTATAGATATAGCACTAACCACAGTAATATATATGTACAAATTCTTTTTTACCCAACAAAAATAAAAAACATAAGATTCATGGTTTAAAAAATTAAAAATCTAACATCATTTCTTCCACATCTTTCCTTTCCAATATGGGAAATTTCAAGACCATGTCATCATCAACATCAATCCATCACAAAATAAACACAAATCTTAATTTCCTTTCCGCTAAGAAATTTTTCAATTCATATCACCATCAACTGTGACCCATCACACAATAAACATAAAATAAATAAATAAATAAATAAGAGTACTCCGAATCCCCAATCCATAAAAATTACCTTGTTCCACCCAAATTAAAGATGAAATCATGAAACCCATTACCACCAAATCCAGTATGAAAGAAAGGGTGCAATGAGAGTCTAAGGCCCCGTTTGGGTGGCTTTTAGCTTTTTTTTAAGCTAAATGTTTCAAACAAGTTATCAAACAAGTCCACTTAATTGAAAAAATACCATCATTATTACAACAAAAAAAATGTCTCAAAAACTGTGTTTATTATATCAAAAACAGTTTCTATTATCAGCAACAAACGTGATTATTTGATTAATTAAAAAGTAACCTTCAATATTACATCCTAAAAAACTACGTATAAAGTTAAAAACTAATTTTTAAACTGTGTTACCAGGGAAAGAAAATAAAGAGAGAGAGAGAGAGAGAGAGAGAGAGAGAGGCCTAATAAAGTTGGGTAATGTGTGGCTCATAGTGATAGAACCATAATTTTACATTTATGTATTGATAATAGTTTTTTTACATGGTAGGTCCATAGGTCCATCGGATCGAGTCGGGGTGGAATTAGACTAACCTCATTTGAAGGATTGGGTCATTTGGATCGGGTCCATATATATCGGGTCTCGGGTTCTTCGAATCGAGTATTTTACATCTTTTATCAGGTCATGACAGACCTAATTAAATGATGTTTGTGACCACCTCATTCACAATCTTTATAGCATTAAATGTTGTTTCTGATCAACCAGGCAATCAACCCTCGTTAACTCTCTCTCTCTCTCACTCTCACTCTTTTTCTTTCATCATTGGAGCATATACTCACACTAACAAAGTATATATTTCAATGAATTGCATGATTGAATTTATAGAAAATATGGAGTGAAGTAAAGGTGGGGGAAGAATTGAAGAAAAGGGGAACATATATACATATATAGCTTATCCAAAAAGTTTTTGATACACCCATTCATGCATTTTTTTTTGCTTTAACTTTTAATCTCCGGCCATATATATTTTGTTGGAGATCATACAATAAACAAAAAATCTCTGTAAAAATTCATATGATCTCAAACAAAAAAGCAAAAGTAAAAGTTGTTATAAAAACAAGATGGACGTAACATTTTTTTACCCATAAAACATCAATATAGTAGCAAATAATGTCAGGGTCGATATGGGTATCCCACAAAGAATCTGCACATGTTTTGATTTTTTTTAAAATAATAAACTTTATTTAATTATATATATTTGAATGAAAAACACATATCGTTTCATTTCAAATTGGATGAATCCATAAATCTATAACCCTCACTTATATATATATATTCGGACCCACCATGTAAAAAAAACTATTATCAATTGTCCGCAGGACTATCTGTATAGACTATAGAGTGTGTGTACCATCGTTCTATGGGCAAAAGTTGGCAACGACTCCAAGTGATAGAAAGTTTCAAAAGAGCAACCTAAACTGGTAAAATTAGTTTTTTATTTTTGTTGATAAACTTGGAACTCGAACTCATGATAACCTCTCTCTTTGGGGGAGGGTGTGTCTCGACCACCCCGCACCCGTTAAACTGATAAAATTAGTTGAATGTCTATTCTTAAATGGAAATGGAAATGGAATTGGAATTGATATATGTCACACACAGATTGGTTTTTCAAAGATTCCTGGGGTAACATGTGAATCTGATTAGTGATGTTGGAGACCACAATTGTTACTTTACAGTACAGTATCTAATTAAATCACTTATCCGACTCATTGTTTCTTTACAATGTCAAAAGTCATTTCATTGTCTTTCCTGACGAATCCCGGGAAAAAAAAACTGTACGTAGCCCCCTCAAAGAGCGTGGATACCCATATGGACCCCTCAAATTTCCAAATATCCATATAACCCATGTATTTACTGTAAAAATGTGACCCATTAAGAAATGAATATGAACATGTAATGATCAATGTTCAATTTCATTATTTGGTTCATGAAAGAATACATTAGAATAGTGAACCAATTAAGTATAAATTAATTGAGTTTTTATATGGTTCAACTCCCATGACTATCCATTGAATGATGAATCTAGAAATACACAATGTATAGAGAGTAATTGTGTGTATCTCATTAAATGGTACATAATGTATGTACATTTTCATTAAGTGATAGAGAATGTATATACATCATTTTAAAATGGTACACAATGTATGAAATAATTGTGTACATGAATTACCATTGAAATGAGGAAAATATTCAATGTCATTGTATTCCCAACAGCCATCCATTATTGGATACATTCCCAAAACATTTAGTAGGTTCATTGGATTCTTCAATGGGTTTTAAGAATCCAATTTATGTTTGAGTGTGGGAGGGTTCCCCCTCTCCATCTATAAAAGGGAGTGGACTCCCAACCCATTCTTCATGTCTCACAACATCTTGTGTTTGCACAAGCAAGAGTAAGTCCACTCCATAGAGAGATAGGAGAGTGAAGAATCCTTCTATTTTTATTTCAAGTCCTTGTACCAAAGGAGGTTACTTACCATGGAGAAAGGTTTGTGTATATATATATATATATATATATATATATATATATATATATAATATAATGATTCCGCATTATTGTAAAATATGATTATAGTATTCGTAAACATGTTAATCAAGATCCTAAGTGCTATTATGATTTATTTTACATGTGGTATCAGAGCAGGTTGTGATTTTCATGTTTTTCGGATTGTAAGATTGTTTTTGAAAGTTTAAGCATGTCTTTCTCCATATTTGATTTTTTTTTTCATCCACATAATGTTAGTGACTATCCATATTGTTTATTGTACATTATTGATAAATTGTATAAATGAAAAAACAACCATGGAATTTTGAAGTAAAAGTGGATATATTTAAAATTTGAATATATGGGTCGTAACTTTCTTGTCTTATGCTTTTATCATTGAGAAAGTATTTATGTTAGATCTATCATATTACACTTTATTATTTATGATTATATGTTTATAAAATGGAATAGTTTGGTAGTCACCAAAGTGGCCCAACTATAAAATTTTATAACCATATATTATATGAAGATAAATTAACAATTTCTATTTAGGAGGTTGTAGATTGACCCAAAGGTGGATCTATAACCAAATAATTAGAAATTGGAATAAGACAATTTTCATGCACACATAATCAGATTTGATTTTTGTTGCCCAAAGGTCAAAAGTCTATCAGATTATGGATAATGTTATCAATTAGTCTTATTCATTATGTGAAACAAAAATGGAACGCTTTGTATGTCATGACTCGGCCCAAAGGAAGAAATCATGATGATACTATTTGTTCATAATTATAATTGTGCAAACTAATTGGTGAGTATTTTAATCTTATTTCAGTACCTGTTACCCCTTCTCTTCATGCGCATGCTTCGTCTGTTCCCGTTCTCGATGGATCGAACTTTTCAGATTGGAAAGAGCAGATACAGTTCACCCTTGGTGTTCTGGATCTAGATTTGGCTCTCCAAACTAAAAAGCCCGCTGAACTCACTGAGACTAGCAGTGAGGATGACAAAAATCTATTTAAGCAGTGGGAGCGATCCAACAGACTTAGCCTAATGTTTATGCGCATGACTATTGCGAATAACATCAAATCATCACTTCCGAAAGCTGATGATGCACAGACCTACCTGAAAAATGTGGAAGATCGTTTCAAAGCTGCTGATAAATCATTAGCGGGGACACTCATGGCACAACTGACAACTATGAAATATGATGGGGTGCGAGGTATGCAACAACATATCTTAGAAATGACTAATATCGCTGCAAAACTCAAGACATTGGGAATGAATGTGGATGAATCCTTCTTAGTGCAGTTCATTTTGAACTCACTTCCACCTCAGTATGAGGCATTCCAAATCTCGTATAATACGAATAAAGACAAATGGAATGCCAATGAGTTAACAAGTATGGCCATTCAAGAGGAGGCCAGACTTAAGCAAAGAGGGATTCATTCAGTTCATTTCATTGCTCATAAAGATGCTAAAAGGGGAAGAAAGCAAGGAAAGGGCAAAGGTCAAGCTCCACCAAAGGTCCATGATCCTGCTGATGCTCCTCAGGTTCATGTGAAGACCGATAAGAGTCCAAAGTGTTTTTTCTGTAAAAAGAATGGACACATACAGAAGGACTGTTCGAAGCGTAGGGCATGGTTCGAAAAGAAAGGTAAGCACTTTGCTTATGTATGTTTCGAATCATATCTTACTGAAGTACCTTCGAATACATGGTGGATTGACTCAGGTGCCTCTATTCATGTTTCCAATTCGATGCAGGGATTCCTTACAACCCGGAGCCCAAATCCAAATGAAAGATACATCCTAGTAGCGAACCGCATGAAAGTTGAAGTCTTGGCCATTGGAACCTATCGTTTGTCTTTGGATAGTGGTTTTTATTTAGATTTGCAAAATACTGTTTATGTTCCTTCTGTTTCAAGAAACCTTGTTTCTCTTCCTAAACTAGACCTTGATGGTTATTCCTTTTATTTTGCAAATAAATCCTTTAACTTGTTCAAGAATAATGTTTTTATGGGTTGTGGAACTTTATGTGATGGCTTATATAAATTGAACCTTCATTCTTCTTTTTCTGAAGCCTTAATGACCTTGCATCCTGATAGAAATATTGGAATTAAAAGAAACATGATAAATGAAAATTCTTCCATCTTGTGGCATAAACGACTGGGACATATTTCCAGAGAAAGGATGGAAAGATTAGTAAAAGATAAGGTTCTTCCAACCTTAGATTTTACTGATTTTGTAGTGTGTGTGGACTGTATTAAGGGTAAACAGACCAAACACACTAAGAAAGGTGCCACAAGAGCTAATGAGCTTCTTGAGATTGTTCACACTGATATATGTGGACCTTTCTTTCTCCCTGTTTCAGTGGTGAAAAATACTTTATTACCTTTATTGATGACTTTTCTAGATTTGGATATATCTATTTGCTTAATGATAAATCTCAGGCTGTGGATACCCTTGAGGTATATATTACTGAGGTTGAACGGCAATTAGATAAAAAGATTAAAGTCATTCGTTCTGATAGAGGTGGTGAGTATTATGGGAGATATGATGAAACAGGACAACACCCCGGTCCATTTGCTAAACTCCTAGCAAAGTATGGAATTCGTGCACAATATACGATGCCCGGTACTCCTCAGCAGAATGGTGTAGCTGAGAGGCGCAATCGTACATTAATGGATATGGTGAGGAGTATGATAAGTAATTCTATCTTACCCGAATTTTTGTGGACTGAAGCCCTTAAGACCGCTGTTTATATACTGAATCGAGTTCCTAGTAAGTCAGTCCCAAAAACTCCTTTTGAGCTTTGGACTGGTAGGAAACCGAGTTTACGACACCTACATGTTTGGGGTTGTCCAGCGGAGGCTAGAATTTACAATCCACAAGAAAGAAAATTGGACCCTAGAACAATAAGTGGATATTTTATAGGGTATCCAGAAAAATCAAAAGGGTATAGATTTTACTGTCCTAACCATAGCACGAGAATAATAGAAACTGGAAATGCAAAATTCCTAGAAAGTGATGAGAATAGTGGGAGTGATCAACCACGAAAAGTGGTCATTGAAGAAGTAAGGGTGCAAGTTCCCTTGCCCATAACTTCTGAATCGAATCTTGCACCTATTATTGATAATCGTTCAAACAATAATGAGATGCAAATTAATGATCAACTACCCAATAATGACATCACTAATAATAATTCAACTCTAGAAACATCACAAGGAGTAGCATTACGAAGATCTCAAAGAGAAAAGAGATCTGCTATTTCTGATGATTACGTGGTGTATCTACAAGAGTCTGAATTTGACATAGGAATGAAAGCAGATCCAGTTTCATATGCAGATGCCATAAAAGTAGATAATTCTGACAAATGGATAGATGCTATGAAAGAAGAGTTAAAGTCCATGGCTCAAAATAAAGTCTGGGATCTCGTTGAATTGCCTAAACAAGCAAAGAGAGTCGGATGTAAATGGGTCTTCAAGACCAAACGTGACTCTAAAGGCAATGTTGAACGATTCAAAGCTAGACTTGTAGCTAAAGGCTTTACTCAGAAAGAAGGCATTGACTATAAAGAGACCTTCTCTCCTGTATCCAAGAAGGACTCTCTCAGAATTATAATGGCATTGGTGGCTCATTTTGATTTAGAGCTTCACCAAATGGATGTAAAAACTGCATTTCTGAATGGGAGTTTAGAGGAAGATGTTTATATGGAGCAGCCTGAAGGCTTCTCAGAAAAGGGAAAGGAACATCTTGTGTGCAAGTTGAAGAAGTCAATATATGGACTTAAACAAGCTTCACGTCAGTGGTATCTTAAGTTTAACGATACCATTGTTTCCTTCGGTTTTAAAGAAAATACCGTTGACCGGTGTATTTACTTGAAGGTTTGTGGAAGCAAGTTTATTTTTCTTATCCTATATGTAGATGACATCTTACTTGCAAGCAGCGATTTAGGCTTGTTGCACGAAACAAAACAATTCCTCACAAAGAACTTTGAAATGAAAGATATGGGAGAGGCAAATTTTGTGATTGGAATCGAAATCATTCGAGACCGAGCACGAAAAATATTGGGATTGTCTCAGAAAAGCTATATTGAAAGAGTTCTTGAAAGGTTTGGAATGCAAAATTGTTCGTCTTCAGTTGCACCAGTACAAAAGGGTGATAAATTCAGTCTTATGCAATGTCCTCAAAATGATTGGGAACGAAAACAAATGGAGGTCATCCCTTATGCATCAGCCGTTGGGAGTTTGATGTATGCGCAAACATGTACGAGGCCAGATATCAGTTTTGCAGTCAGCATGCTCGGTAGATACCAAAGCAATCCAGGAATGGCTCATTGGAAGGCTGCAAAGAAGGTTATGAGATATTTGCAAGGAACAAAAGATTACATGCTCACATTTAGAAATCTGATCACTTGGAAGTGATTGGATACACTGACTCGGATCATGCAGGATGCCCCGATAGCAGAAAATCTACCTCTGGTTATGTCTTTCTGCTTAGTGGAGGGGCTATATCATGGAAAAGTGCAAAACAAGGAAGTATTGCTGCACACACCATGGAGGCCGAGTTCATTGCATGTTTCGAGGCTACGAATCATGCGTTATGGCTGCGAAATTTTATCTCGGGACTTGGGATTGTCGACACTATTGCCAAGCCGTTGAGAATTTTTTGTGATAATACTGCAGCAGTCTTCTTCTCTAAGAACGACAAGTACTCTAATGGTGTTAAACACATGGAATTAAAGTACTTATCGGTCAAAGATGAAGTACAGAAGCAAAGAGTGTCAATAGAAAATATAAGTACCAAGCTTATGATAGCGGATCCATTAACCAAAGGTTTAGGACCAAAAGTTTTTAAAGAACATGTTGAAAGAATGGGTCTTGGCCGCTATCCATGATGTATTATGAACTTATTGTATGATTGACACTAATGAGATCTCAAGTTTAATGTGCTTCTGTTATTTCCTATTTTCCATAATGTGTACACATGAATTGAAATGGATGAACGATAATAGGAAAATGTCCTGACAAGACACTTATGTGGAACCATTATAATAGGCTATGTAATCTAGTCTATTTGATATCCAACTTATGATCAAGTTAAATAAAATTATAATGTTGTAGTACATGGAAGGGACTACTTTGTTTATTAAGGTACAACCGCCATGACTCACATTAACAATTTTACTTAATTATGATATTATGATGAAACTGGGTGATTAATGGGTCAAGTGGGAGAATGTAAGAATGTGACCCATTAAGAAATGAATATGGACATGTAATGATCAATGTTCAATTTCATTATTTGGTTCATGAAAGAATACATTAGAAGAGTGAACCAATTAAGTATAAATTAATTGAGTTTTTATATGGTTCAACTCCCATGACTATCCATTGAATATGATGAATCTAGAAATACACAATGTATAGAGAGTAATTGTGTGTATCCCATTAAGTGGTACATAATGTATGTACATTTTCATTAAGTGATAGAGAATGTATATACAGCATTTTAAAATGGTACACAATGTATGAAATAATTGTGTACATGAATTACCATTGAAATGAGGAAAATATTCAATGTCTTTGTATTCCCAACACCCATCCATTATTGGATACATTCCCAAAACATTTAGTAGGTTCATTGGATTCTTCAATGGGTTTTAAGAATCCAATTTATGTTTGAGTGTAGGAGGGTTCCCCCTCTCCATCTATAAAAGGGAGTGGACTCCCAACCCATTCTTCATGTCTCACAACATCTTGTGTTTGCACAAACAAGAGTAAGTCCACTCCATAGAGAGATAGGAGAGTGAAGAATCCTTCTATTTTTATTTCAAGTCCTTGTACCAAAGGAGGTTACTTACCATGGAGAAAGGTTTGTGTATATATATATGTATATATAATATAATGATTCCGCATTATTGTAAAATATGATTATAGTATTCGTAAACATGTTAATCAAGATCTTAAGTGCTATTATGATTTATTTTACATTTACACGTTTAATTCACATACACCGCTGTTGTTACCCTGTTCAAATTGTAAGTCCACTCCATAGAGAGATAGGAGAGTGAAGAATCCTTCTATTTTTATTTCAAGTCCTTGTACCAAATGAGGTTACTTACCATGGAGAAAGGTTTGTGTATATATATATATGTATATATAATATAATGATTCCGCATTATTGTAAAATATGATTATAGTATTCGTAAACATGTTAATCAAGATCTTAAGTGCTATTATGATTTATTTTACATTTACACGTTTAATTCACATACACCGCTGTCGTTACCCTGTTCAAATTGATATGTGGTTACGTTAACCCAACATATCAAATTGATGATACTACCCTCTACAACATAAGAAAAAAAAAAGGAAAAAATGTATCTAATCCGTTCAAAGATTGTGAATATCTTTTTTGACAACTTATTTTATTAGAAAATCCATACAACCCCCTGAATTAATGGATTTAATTGATACAATTTTCGCGTGTTCATGTGAGATAAAATTTCAATCGCCCTATGTCTAAAAGTCCCCCGCCGTTGATGCCTTACCTCTCCAAGTTCCATTTTCCACTGGTTCACTCATCGCCTCCTATCTATGTTTACAGTTCCCCGCCGCCGCCACCTCACCCCTACAAGGTGACCGCCACCAGTTCACTCTCTTTCATAAATCCTTAATTGGCGCTCTTCGAATACTTGATAGAAGACACACATTAATCATACAAACAATCCATCAAACACTTGATAAACATAAAATAAATACTTACACTTTCTGAAAAAAATCATTAGATGCATTGAAAGGGCGATGACAGTAGGAAGAAAAAGAATTTATTGACAGTGGAGGAGTTGTGGAAGAGTTTGGCACGGTCCACTAGCAGTGGAGACACCTCAAAGCAAGCTCAGGTAATTCAAACTTTGATTCCGGCAAGATTGTGGGTGATTTGGCTTTCTAGAAATGATGTCATGTGCAAGGACAGTGCGCATGTTCTACTTTAAAAACATGTGGGATGCGGTGCATGGGCTCTAATTCAAAGATGGGGATGCGCTATAGCAGGGGGCGAAGATGGTGAATATGTTAGTTAGAATTGGGCCTATTTTAAGGGGCCCATTCCTTAGTTACTAAAACATTGGATCTTTTTTTTTCTTCTTCATAATACTTTAGTCTTACATCGATTAAAACCATTTGGATTTTTCACCATATATATAGACAAATCATTCATTTGTTGAGATTTGTTGGACAAAACTTTACGCGCGCGCACACGAGGCCCAGCCTATCAACCCATTGACACCTTTATTTTTTCTTAAGTCACCAAATATTCTTCAAAAATATATGGTAAATTAATTCAGAAGGTTATATGCTTAATTAACCACTATAAAAATTAGAGGGTTATATATATAAATTTGCAAAAAAATTAAGGGATCGATCTAAATATCAACAAACTTAGAGGGGGCTCTATGCATTTTTTTCAAGATATAATAAACTTAAAATAGGACAAAAAAAATAACTGCAATCAAATGACAAAATGATAACTCACTCTCATGCATATATATGAGTGCGATGAGGTGCGGCGGCCGCATGGTGCGGTAGCCGTCCGATCGCGGGTCCATTGCATCCAACGATCGACGTGAATCGCACCCGATCGTCCGATGCGATGGACCCGTGATCGAAGGCCCGTGGTCGACGCCGCACCTAATCGCGTCCTTATATATATATATATATATATATATATATATATATATATATATATATATATATATATATATATAAACGATTAGGTGCGGTCGTGCGGTCGCGATCGCGGGCCGTCCGATCGCGGGTCCATCGCATTCAACGGTCGACGTGATTCGCATATATATATATATATATATATATATATATATATATATATATATATATATGCCGACGATTAGGTGCGGTTTGCGGTCGGTGCGGTTTGCGACGTGGATCGTCCGATCGCGGGTCCATCGCATCCAACGGTCGACGTGAATCGCACCCGACCGTCCGATGCGATGGACCCGTGATCGACGGCCCGTGATCGCGCACCGCACCGACCGTAAACCGCACCTAATCGGCTCCCTATATATATATATATATATATATATATACGGGGGCGATTCGGTGCGGCGAACGGCAGGTGCGGCGGCGACGTGGGCCGTTCGATCGCGGGTCCATCGCATCCAACGGTCGACATGAATCGCACCCGACCGTCCGATGCGATGGACCCGTGATCGACGGCCCACGATCGACGCCGCACCTGCCGTTCGCCGCACCTAATCGGCCCTCTATATATATATATATATAAACGATTAGGTGCGGTCGTGCGGTCGCGATCGCGGGCCGTCCGATCGCGGGTCCATCGCATTCAACGGTCGACGCGATTCGCACCCGACCGTCCGATGCGATGGACCCGTGATCGACGGCCCGTGATCGCGGCCCCACCGACCGCATGACCGCACCTAATCACTTCCCTATATATATATATATACACACACACACATATACACACGAGCGATTAGGTGCGGCGAACGGCGGATGCGGCCGCGACGTGGGTCGTTCGATCGTGGGTCCATCGCATCTGACGGTCGATGTGAATCGCACCCGACCGTCCGATGCGATGGACCCGTGATCGACGGCCCGTAATCGCTACCGCACCCGCCGTTCACCGCACCTAATAGGTTTTTTATTTTTAACTCCCCACAAACCATCGTATTTAGCGATCGTTCCCTCATTTCTTCATATTTGGGTTTTACTCCCCATATTTAAAGGATAATTCCTTTTTACTCCCTATCAAGGACTAAAATAAATTAAATAATGTACATATAGGTCCCTCGCAGAGAGTAAAAATGAATTATCCTTTAAATCTGAAGAGTAAAACCCAAATACGAAGAAGTGATGGAGCGATCGCTAAATACGATAATTTATGGGGAGTTAAATAAAAAAAAACCTATATATCATGCACTCTATTCAACCTCCGAGGAATCCCCAGACCTCTTCATGCATTGCCCTACTCTTCTGATGGTGAAAGAAGGTCCTTTGTCTTCTCCTTCTGCAGATTGTGGTCCACATGGATGGTTCGGAAAAACAAAAAATCATCTTGAGAGTCTCCTCGATCCCAAAGCATCAAAACTTGTTAGACAAATTCTGTTAGAAAATTAATTTATGAAAGATTTTAATAAATTATTATTGTTAAATTATTATTTTATTTTGAACCGGGTATTCATGTTGTGCATGATTCAAAACAATTAAATGTTGAAGGGGTGTGTTAGGTTTAATGACCCTTAATTGGTGATGAAATTAATTTGACATTTTATTGTTTGAAAATAAAAAAGAAAAAGGAAAACACATTTCCTTTGTTTTTTTTTGGTACATGAAAACACATTTCCTTTTACGGGTGGGTGTGTGGTAGTGAAATACCATAAGTCAAAATGGCTGCACCTATAAGTCCCTCCCTCAATTTATTGAGTCCATGTAATTGTTTGAAAAAACGGGCACATTCACACGCATTAATTTTATTTTGTTCATATCTTTCATTTGTTTTGTTTTGCATTCATTTGGTCACTTTCACGTTATACTCATATTTGAATTGCATTTGACTTAGGCTGCATTTGGATGTGAAGTTGAAACGTCAAAATTCTTAAAATCTTGTATTTTAAACTTAACTTTTGAAAAACTATGTTTTATTAGATTTTCAACCGTAAATTTTTTTGACCTAAAAAGGAAAGATGGTGGTTTGAAAAGCTAAAGACTAAAAATGTATTTGGATTTGAGTTTGAGAATTTTTAACTTTTTAAATACAAAATCTACCTAAACGGGTCCTTAAAAGAGTTCGTAGTTTGGAAGAAAAAAAGATCTAAAAGCATTTGAATGGAACCCAACATAGAATCAATTGAGCACACAACAATTATGGTTTCAAAAATATAACAAATTTTCTACTTTGATCAACTGATAAGTCAAATAATCAATATATATAATGCAAAATCAAAGCACTTGAAAAGAGAATCAGAGATGGCATCTAATGATAGTAAGCTTGATTATCCTTCCAAAAGGGGGAACAAGAAACCAAATCCAATCAAGGGAAAATGTGGGTACATAACATGGGAGGCATTCTTCGAAGGCATCATATCATACTTAACAATTTATAAATAGAACTAATTAAAAATATACAAACCAAACTGAATAATACATGAGTTATCTTATCTCCCAAAGGATGCACCCTCACGTCATTGCACATAAAGTGTTCGTGTGTCAATCATTTATTAGAAACTGATAAATCTTGATGAAAGCATTCCATCAGTACTTATTGGAATTCAAACTAGAAAACAATATTACTTCATGCTAAATGCATTACATGATTCAATTAGTTAGTTTCAATCATTCATTTTTTTAATTATTTATTTAAGAGTATAAGGAAATTACAAGGCCAGCCCATGTGGAGCTTAAAAGAGGAAAAAATCACACTCTTTAACAATTAATTCTTTTATTCAATTATCATGGGAACCAAGTATCAGTGAAGTGATCAATTGGTGACTGATTTTCCTCACAGAAAAGTAGACTCGAGTACTCCTCATAGAGCTTATGGAGCATGTTAGCTTCAAATGGGTTCTCCACGATCAATCGATTAACAAGATCATGATCCACAAGATCATGAACTAGTACATTGAGGTCCCTGAAGTCCGATGAGTTGTGGCCGTCTGATGAACTATCCTTCAAAGAGTCTGAAACACAATTCTCCCCAATAGATTGATCAGGACTACTTTCTTCCCATCTAAATGATGTTATCCTAACTGGTTTTGGGGAATGAATCTTGGTCTCTTTGGCATGCTCGTGTTCGTTCTCAATCTTTTTCATGTACTTCTGGATCTTCTTGTTGTTGTTGTTGTTGTTCTTTCTGGATGACGTAGACAAAGGTTTGGACATGGTTTTTACTTTGCTACCAGTTTTCTTGCTGAGGTGACTGTTCCAATAGTTCTTGATCTCGTTGTCTGTACGATTAGGGAGCCTCCGAGCGATTAGGGACCATCGGTTTCCCAATAGACTGTGAAGCCTTATGATTAGATCTTCTTCTTCTGGGGTGATGTTCCCTCTCTTTTTGTCTGGTCTCAGGTAGTTCATCCACCTCAGTCTGCAACTCTTCCCGCATCGGAGAAGCCCTTCATTGATAAATAATATGAAGAGTTTAGCTTGAAAGTAATTAGTATAATTAAGCCTATGAATTAAGGTTTATGAGATGACCTTTTTTGGGTTGTGGGATATCAAAGAGTCTATTCCTGAAGGTGCATGGGGAGAGGGCTGAATCTTTGAATATAGTTATATATTATTGTGCTTTTTAATCAATATTTCTTTAAACTTTTCCTTGTTAGTGTTTGATAGATCAGTATTTTATTAGAGGCCGGGTTTGTAGTTATGGAAGAGGTTTGTTTATTAAAACAATGAATTAATCAAAATCCATTTTCTCAACAAATTTATCGTGAATATCCTCTTCTTCGTTGTATATTTTTTATTACATTGATATACCGATATGAAGGTTGAACCTTAGGAAACATACATGTTAATACATGTTTTTGTCATCAAACAATAAAGACCTAAAAGAGAGTACCTGCTTGTTTGGGGAGATCTTTCCAATTGCCTTCTCCATGAGAACGAATGTATTTGATGAGCAATGCATCTTCTTTAGAATCCCATGGCCCTCTGTGCAACCCTACCTTTTCACAGCAGGGAGCTCTCCCCATCTCTCTCTCCAACAAATTATCTCTATCAGACAATTCTATGAAAGAGAAGTATTGTGAAGAGTCTTGAGAGTTTTCTCACCTCCATTTCACTCTTCATATAGAGCACGTTCCCCATGCATGGACCCCATACTTTCAATCTCTGACGCAACCCCTACTAGGTGCCTTTATTTTTTTAAAATACTATTTCAACTCTGCAGTCTAATATGACAGCCATATATGAACATCCTTTGAAAGGAATTGTATGTTAGTTTCAGAATACTCACAAAAACCAGTAGCCCACAATACCTACCTAACAGAAAAGTCACAGACGAGACAAAAGTAGGTAAAAAGGCAGACTATCAATGTAACAAAATTTTGCATCAGTCATTTTTTCCTTTGAACATGTTTGTCATGGGATGACCAATAAACAACGGTCTTGAAAAGACCCTAACCCATTAAGTCTATTAAATTATTCACATCTGATAACTATATTGAAAAAAATAATAATCTATGCAGAATAAATAATTTTTTGTTTAATTGTCTTTCATGTTATTCATGTTGAAAAACATAAAAATGACATTTTTCATTGTTTAATTAACAATGTATAATATCAAATGAGGATGAGCGATAGATAAGAAATAAATAAAAATTTATAACTTTTTAAATGACAATAATACATCTTCATAAATTATTTATATTTGGGAATAAATATGAGACGTGTGTGTATGATATGTTAAATGTGATATGTTTTTATGATGTGTATGAGTGTTAGGTGAGATAAGTGTTTTGTGAAATGATACAGAAAGGGATTTTTATCAATTAGCATAGATAATATGAGCTCTCATAAACAATTTTAATACCCCCTAAAATAGTTACGGGATATCTATATCTAGCATATTTAGACATAGCTATCAGAGTTTATTTTCTAAAACAAACAGTACTTTTTTCATATTCTTTTCAATTCAACCTTATCCCCGGATATGCCTTTCCATAGTCATACATTGTGAACTAGCCTGGATCGGATGGGCTAGCCTAGGATGGTGTGACCACAGAGTCTTTCGTGGAAGGAGGAAAGACACTGTTTGTGCATGAATATACACATATTGTTAAAAATCAATTCCCAGACGTCTCAATATTCTTGTTGGGCAGCTTGTTCAATCTGAGTGCGAGTTGGGAAGACAATTTTGCGTTTGTGTCACTATTATGCGAATGGTTAAGTTGGGCTGACTCAAACAAATATATATCTATCAGAAAAATAGATGACTTATTGGACTGAAAGAGCTGCTTGGGTGTGCGCTGAAGTTGAATACTGATCAATGATAGTAAGCACTGTTTAAGCACACATATGTACATGTGATTGTACTAAATTTGACTGGACTTTTTCGCCCCTTTTTGGATAGATAATTAAGTTATACCCACGTTTATAACTATTCTAGTATAGGTAAGAAGTAAGTGATTTTTTTGTTTGGTTATCTTTTAATTATTCTCGTTGAGAAACGCAATAACAAAAATTTTATTGTTTGGTTGACCATGGTTAAATTGTGGATTATATGTGAAAACAGTGTAGACAAGAATATATAAAAGGTAAAAAAATGATTTGACATGTGTGTCACCTGATTTATAAGAAGTGATGACAATTGATTTAACAGTGAGTCCCATATATTTAAATGAGTTGAATAACATAAAATAACTTAATCCCAGGAGATAACAAAAATAATTATATGACTTTATATTAATTAATTTTGACATTTAATTTTTCATTTATTTCAGTTTTCTAAATATTCATTTTATTATTATTCTATTTTATTCTCATTCATTCCACGTGTTAATGTGGCGCACTTGTGATGCATTATTATATTATAACATAATACAATTGTCCATAACCAGAAAAATAAATAAATAAATAAATAAAATAAAATTGGTTGTTGACACATCAAATCATTCTTGTCATCCTAACCGAACAAGGTGTATGAAGTGACTAGTAGATTATAAACTCAGTTGGACGAGTATAAACTCGATGGAAAAAAAAACACATAAAAATTTGTACCCTTATTCAAATCATTCAAGCTTTTTTTTATGTGGGGGTAAATCATGTGCCGGGATCAAAGAGGTTGTTAATGTGGCCGAAAAAATTGTAATTGAAGATTAGTGGGGGTGCTCCCGCTCTTTACTTGTGGTAGAAACCTCCTCAACTATGGTGCATTTGGTTGCTCGATTGCAAAACTGATTCTGCAGAAATCTGTGATTGCAAAATTGATTCTGCAGGAAGCACACTTTCTCAGCTTTTTGAAATCGCAGCTTTTGAGCACTATTTGTCTGCAATCACTAGGTTTAAAACTGCGATTACAAAATTGTTTGGTTACACGATTATAAACGCAGCTTCATGCAATCGCAATCGCAGCACAATTGCACAACCAAACACACATGAGTGTTTTTGTATGTTTTGAGCATTTGCTCTAGATAAATTTTATGACTAATGTCTATCATTCCATCAAAAAACAAAAAATTTATTTTTTATAAATTACATATTTTCATTTAATAAATGTGTGTGTATCTTACCAAAAAAAATTAAAAATGTGGTGTGACTATAAAAGTGATTGTATATTGTCACTTTAACAATTATAAATAAATAAATAAAATAAAACCTTAGAAGGATCACATAGTAAGAAGTAATCTATTCACCATCATAATTTAATTTAACTTGTATGAATAATGTTTGATATTTCATAAAATCATTTATTGTTGATATAATGCATATAATGTCAATTCTGTGTACTTGGATTGTTTTTTGATCCCTATCCAATCTGTATACTTGTTCTATATACAGTGAGTAATACTTTTGGCTTTACCGACCAAAATATAAAAAAAAGGCGATGTTACACTCAATCATTTTTACTGACCAAAATATAATTTTATATATCTCGTTCCCGTGAAATATATATATTATTAGATGATGTATATATCTCGTTAGACGATCCATTGTTTTAAAAAAGAAAACATTACACACAGTCTATTTTACAGTCCAAAACGTAGACAGTAAATGTTTTCATCTGTTTTTAAATCATATACATCATTTAAAGAGATATGTACTTTTATAAATGTGAGGTAAATATTCCAATGAGTTGGATATTATTTGTAAAAAATATGAAAATTTTCTAACGAATTATATAGGATTGTATTTGAGACAATAAAAAAACTGAATATAACAATGCTCTTTCAAAAAATATTATCTTAATATCCCTATCCATTTTCTACCATAATAAATACTTTTAGAAGATGCGACCTGGATTCTGGTTATGGATAACATTATTCAAAATTGATGTGAAACCACAGATTTGAGGCTATCAAAGCATGAATGCATTAAAATTCCACATGACCCCAACATGATAATAATAATAATAATTAATAAATAAAAATAAGGCTTTCACAGGGGACTATCAATGAATGAATGCATTAGAATTCCACATAAATGAGCCCCACCATGATTTTAAAAAAAAGGAATGGTTTCGTTTACCGAATCATGTTGGATTAATATTTTTATAATTGCGGGACCATACCAGACAATTTCAATTCATTTGAAAGTAAATCTATATGTTATGCTTTTTTAATTATAAATATTCATAACTCTAATTTGATTCAATTAATTATTAAGTGGAATCCAAAAGCCTACTTTTGTCAAATATTTACAGCATGATTTTCAAAACCTAGATCCAGCAAAATCAGAAAACATGGACTGGACACACTTCTATTTAACAAAATGGTAAAGTTGCCATCAAGGAATCATGATATATAAATATATTAAGTTTACAGTTTCAACACATCGATTGATCAGGTTCAATGTAATTATAGGTTTTAAGGCTTTTGACTTTGATACCTACCAAAAAAAAAAGGCTTTTATCTTTGATGTTGATAGATCTACCTATGGGCATTTATGTTTGACAATAATGGAAAAATGAAAGAAAAATAAAAGAATTCAACTGAAACAAGAGATGAAATATGATTTTTTTATTAGAACAATTTAATTGATATCCATGAATTGATATGAAAATAATGTTAATATATATAAATTGTTTCAATCCAACTCATATAAAATTAGTAATAAGGAGTTCAAAGACTAGCTAATTAAGGTATGGTCACTAATTCTTACACCCACCTCTTAAATTAATTAATATGGCTTGCTCGCAATGCCATTAATCCAAATGAGAATTCACATACTCTGAGAATATTTTTAAGAAATAATTATCTGATCAACTAAGGATTTGGATCTTCAATGCTGGGTGAAGGATATATGTCTGAGTAGATAGCTTGAGGCTTGAGCTATTTATAAATGACATAATCTCAATTTGTTCAGACCTCTGTTTTTATATTGGAACAAATCTTTGTACTACCATGGGAACCAATCGTCTTCTATCCAAAGAAAAACAACAACAATAACAACTTATTATTATTATTGTACTGATATAACTAATTAAATTAAATTTATCCTGAATATTTGTAGTTTAATTGTCATTCTCTAAACTGACAGAAACAAACATTAGTAAAATAATGGCCATATATGCCTACTAATCCAACCAATAAGCTACATAAATTGGACAAAAATCACTAGCTCATACATATTCTCTCTCCTCAAAACCAATTGAATACTCTTCATGATTCATCTGCTCTAATTAATCAATACCTCAACTCATGCATTCATATATCCTTCCATCATTCTCACGTCCTCTGATATCTCTTATTACTTCGCATTGTGAATTTTAGAATAGGAGTCCTCTAGCAACATTCAATTAAAAGCAGTCCCCAATGACTTTAATTCAGAATAGCAATTGATTTGACTAACCACATGTAACACTAGCTAGCTAGAATAACATGCATGGGCACACATGGAGCATTCCTAGAGCTAAGAGATCAATCCATAAATATTATATATCTATCTATATTACTAACCAAAAGTGTTTCTAATTTCGTCATACTAAGAATTTTAATAAAGATATATTGAATGAATGGTGGTAATCATGCCGCATCATCATTTTTTTTTTTGTCAATAGATTAAAGTTGAGATAATCACATAATATAAGTGATAAATAGCTAAGTTCGGCTCACATATGAGTTTCAATGTTTGATATCACTTTTCACTGTGAAATAGTTATTTTTAGAAGAAAAAAATTATTTCACAGTCACAAGTATATATCAAAAAGCTCTTTTTAACAAGCCATTGATTACTCCAATCAGAGTTATACTTGAAAAATTATAAATTTTTAAAGAATTTTGAAAATAATTTAATTATTGATTTTTTTTTTGTATTTATATATAAATTGGATAATATAATCCTTATACACCAAATCTTAATGATATTTGATAACTGAAGATCCATTTTAATTTGTTTAATTTTACATACCTCTTAATTTGCACAACCCCTTCACATGACCATGTTTTGTGCATCTAAAGAGGCCGGAGGCGGAATGATGAGAAGGTCATCTGGCGAGAAGAAACTGTATTCCACAAATGAGTGTATAAATTGGAAGATTGTATAAACATAATTCACTTAAATTAGTAAATTAGAGAGATACAAATTGAAGGGTGTACAAAAATACTCTAGAGATGCAAATATAGACATTTCTTTTTTGAATTAATAAATCACATTTACCATATACAGACACGCAATTATTTTTTTGCTTTATATAGAATTATATATATTGCCACTACAATGCATGACTCATTTTATCAATGCACGTGAAAAGAATAGGGACAGATACAGTGAAGATATTTTCCAAGTGTTGATCTTAATCTAGTTTATATTTTATTTTGATCTAAGTGTTATCTTCAGGAAAAACAAGTCGCGGTAAATTGGATTACTGATTGTATATACAATATACATATTTGGATATTTTAATCTTTTTGTCTTTAGGATATATAGTTTAGTTATGTATTTCTTTCTGTTTTTCTTTTGTACTTTATATTTGGATTAAACCATTATAATCAGAAAGTAGATTTATTCTCTCGAATTTTAAATCTAGCATATATAGTATCAGAGCTTGAATCATATTGTTCCCGTGTACAACGCGTTTGTGAATGAATTAACCTCTTCGTCGTCTTGTAAGATTTATTGTTGCGCACGTGAATCTGTTCTCCGCGTGCTTTGTGCATCCATAGTTGTGTCTGTGTCTCCGGAGCTCGCATCGTTATTCGCGTGCACTAATCATCGTCATCAGAGACCCCACACGCGACATACGCAACCCACACGCGATACGCGCGCAACACTTCGTTCCAAAATCTACTCTATTACGCGCGTTGTTTCACGTGTCATAACCATATTATTGGGGTTTTTAACAATTTTATTTGTGTAAAATAAATAATAATAATCAGGGAATAAATTATAAGAAGCCCAAATCAATCATCGACGCAATCAGAAAAATATAAAAGTAAACAAACCATATTGAAACATCCAATTTAACGTGATTCGACGTAAGCCTATATCCACGGGGCACTCCAGTAACAATCCACTATATCAAATAATAATGATAATAATTCCCTTTCAAGTTTTGCCCAAAACTTGAGGAATACAAGATGAAAGAGGGATACAGGATTACCTCAATTAAACCCTAAATAAATCTTTCAAATAACATGGAGAACCCAACCTCGACGTAAATCAGAATCTAAAGAGGAACGCGAAAGAGACTGCTCCTTCTCCTTTTTCTCTCCTCTTCTCTCTCTCTTCTCTCTCTCTAAACGAATTACCGGTGTGTAAACACACGTCGTATGTAAAAACACCACCAAATCACCAAATTATCCATAGAGCATTTGAAAAAATGATTGTTGTGTCCTGTACACTACGACAGTTATGGGCCGTTGGCGTAGGGCTTGAACGAGGCCGTCGGGGAAACCCAGTTTTTTACCGTTTGGCGACGGCTCTAAGCCGTAGCAATGAGGTGACGGTTTTAATCCGTCGGCAATAGAAAAACGCAGTCATCGGGAAACCCTTTTTTTTTGTGATAGTTTGTTGGGATTGAAAGAACAATGATACGTAAAGTCTTATTTTCAACTCCAATTCGGGATTTGAAAATTTTAAAATATTATACCTCATTTAATGACGTACATACTTTTATTTAAAAAATTTGAGACATATGTTTCAATGAATTGTGCGGATGCATTTATAAAAAATACAAAAACTTTCTATCGATGCATGTACATCGTTAATGTAAATATATGCTTTGATAATTTTATATCGATGCATGTGAAATTGGAATTGGGATGAAAAAAAAATTTGTGCATAACGGCATTCGGATTGAAAACAAGGTAGAAGTCAAGAGTCGAGTCAAAGAGAGATTTTTTTTAATAGAAAAATAAAAGGAAAAAGAAGAACAATCAAGCCCCCACGCAAGGGATTAGAAAAAAAAGAGGGCATCCCAAAAAGCATTGTAGGTAGATATTCCCAGGAGCTGTGGAAATAATGAAGTCTTGGGAGACTCGAGATTCCAAGTTTTTATTATGTCCATTGGTTCGCCAAATTGTTTTCCCAACTTTAATTATTCACAAGTGAAGATGGTATTTCAGAAATTCAAAGTTTCATTTGGCATTGAATTGGACATTTAATATTCAACCATGAATTAAGTATAGTTGTTTATTAACATTATGTACCAAACCTCTTCCACTGCGCGTGCCATCAAGAAACTATTTCAGGAGTTCCACTGTTCATCAGGTCTTCAGCTAAACTCTGCCAAAAGCCAGATCTTTGTCAATTCCCCGTCTTTTGCATTCAGTCAAATTCTCCACATCCCACAAGAGACCTTGCCAGTCAGATACCTTGGCATGCCACTGTTTACGGGTAGGCTCTCTTACTCGCTATGCCAACCCCTCATTGATAAGATCCGAGGTCGAATTCAATCATGGACAGGCAAAACACTATCAATTTCTAGTCGACTTGAGCTGATTAAGACTGTCCTTAGCTCTTATCACATTTTCTGGTCCTCTGCCTTTGCAATCCCGCGGAGAACAATTACTGAAATTGAGAAACTCCTGCGCAATTTCCTTTGGCACGGGTGCTCCACAACGAAGAAAATCCACCATGTTAATTGGCTCACAATATGTAAGTCTAAACTTGAGGGAGGATTGGGTTTGAAGAGGATGTGGGACTGGACATCAGGCGCCCAAGGGGTCAGGTTTTGGGAACTTATAAGCAACCCCTCCTCTTTGTGGTCCAAATGGGTGCATCAAAGATATCTAAAGAGGTCCAATATCTGGACATGTAAGCCTACACAAGGCGGCTCATCTTCTTGGCACTCCATCCTTAGATCTCGTGCATGGATCACCCCAAAGGTCAGATACATCATCTTCGAAGGTAATTCCATAAACATATGGTATGATCCTTGGCTAAATGGTCGTAGTCTCAAGGAAGCACTGGGGTCAGTCCTTCTCATCTGGGGTCCTCCTCATCACACACAACTTAGTGTTCTCATTCGGGAGGGCAAATGGGTGAAGCCCCAACGCTGGCACACAGCAATGGACTTTTTATGGGAGGAAATTAGTGAAATTGAAATTGGTGGCACTGGTGAGGACCTTTTAATCTGGCATGCTAGCCGTTCTGGGTCACTCTCTCTGCGATCAGCTTGGGAAGCCCATTGTGACTCTCCCAACCCTCCCACTTGGACATCTTTGCTATGGAATTCAGTTCAATCAAATAGACACAGTTTCTGTGCCTGGCAGTACTTCCAGAACAAACTGCCAACCAAGGATCGGTTAATGCGAAAAGGCCTCATCAATGAAACAGTATGCCCTCTATGTTCCACATTCAGTGAGAGTTCTGATCACCTAGCCCTGCAGTGCTCATACTCACGCTACATATGGAAGCGTTTACTACATGATCTACTAATAAAGGATTCACCCCCACGGCTACTTTGCCATCTCCCAAATTGGTTGAAGACAATTCCACTCAGTTTGGTCACTAGATCCATCTTCTGCTCTGTTTTGACTAATACCCTATGGACTCTATGGCAAGAACGCAACTCTCGGCTTTTTCGTGGGAAGGCTTCACACAAGGTCTCGATCTACCGGCGGGTGAAAGCAGACATATCACTTAGATTCCAATCTGTGCGGCTGAAATCCACCATCACCCCAGAACTCCAGCAAGTAGCGGCTAACTTTGGCGTACAAATCATTGAACCATGTCAGTCCAACTGCCCGGTCGTTTGGGTTCCTCCTCCATCGGGTTGGGTCAAGGCTAACTCGGATGGTTCCTTAACTGAGGATCGAGGGGGATTCGGGGCTCTACTAAGGAATGCTTCCTCCTCCTTTATTGCTGGCATGGTAGGTCGCTCCCCTCTCCTTTCCATTAATCTTCTAGAGCTTCTGGGTATTGTTACAAGTGTTGAATTAGCTATAATGTTTGGCCACAAGAAGCTTTGGATGGAAACAGACTCTACAACGGCATTAGCCTGGGTTATAGACAAAGGCAATCTCCCCTGGACGGCTCTAAGGCTCAAACGCAAGCTCAAACAGGGCCTTAACCATTTAAATGAATGGAAAATCTCTCATATTTATAGAGAAGGGAACTGTCCTGCAGACTTGCTGGCATCCAGGCAACATCTCATGGGAAAGCACCTTATTTTGCCCTCGCAAATCTGGCCGGAACTCCATCAAGCTATCCAAGAAAACAAAGATGGCATTGTATTTACCCGTACCAAGTAGCTCATGGCCAAGGCTCAATTTTTGTAAGCTGACATTGTAAGCCCAAAGATATGTTCATTAAGCTTCTTTTTAAGATTTGGCAAAAAATGAGACTCACAGGATGCACGGTGACCTGGATCACCCTTCCCTCTGTTAGTCTAAGTTTTTACCATATTCTTTTAAAAAAGCTTATGTAGATTTTGTATATTTGTCCAGCAGATGCAATATAAAATTTCCCTCTTACCAATCAAAAAAAAAACATTATGTACCAAACCACTTTTTCACTGGTTGATAGAGGTATCTTTTTTATTTTTTACCGGAGGATTCTAGGCTTGAGTTTGATCTTCTTGATGGAAGAATATTGTCTAAATAACAAATTTAGAAAAAATACTTACCATTAATAATTAAAAAAACGTTATGTATGTTCACATGCAAGAAAACAAGATCAGCCCTCAACATAGACAATCAAGGTGGTTGTCTAGGATGACAATAGAGAACCCCCTAAATCTTATCAAATATACATTTTATTTTCTATTAAATTGGAATTTTTTTGGATTTTAATATTAAACTTGTCCATTTGTTTTTCATCTCTTCTTTTATTTTTTTTATTTACTTATCTTATTCCTATTATAATGAAATTTTATTTGGTTTTCTAAAAAAAATTACCCTATTGAGTTCGTGTAATTTTTTATATTTTGTTAAGGAACCACATATTTTATTTTTAAATCTAACGGTCAGTCATGCCTTAAGTTTTCATGATTTTTTATTATTATTCTTTTTTTAGGATTAATTTTTTAATTATCCAAAAAAATTGTGTTGTTGCTTATTGATTTTTTAAGGTATACATTTGAGTCTCATTTCATGAGTTGGCATTTGACCTGTTTCTCCGTTAATTTAATGAGTAGCCCTAACGGGTATACTAGGCCCAGGTAGGATGGAGACTGGGCCTTGTGGGCCATTCTGTCCACGCATTTGGGCTGGTTAGTTTGGGCTGCTCATAAGGAAAGGTTCATCAGGCCATCTGGTTGAGCGGTACATAAGATGAAGGGAAAATGATACATTCAATCTCATGTGCAGTCATATCTATATCTTCTAATTATTTTGATTTGTCTTTAATATATACTTTTTAAATAAAATACATGTTTTTATAAAAAGTAAAATACATGTTTTTGTCTTTAATATATACTTTTTAAATAAAATACATGTTTTTATAAAAAGTAAAGTATCTAGATAAGTTATTGGTCATTACATATTTTATTTGTTTTAAAAAAATGTCAGTGCTCTCTGCAGGGAAAATGTTGGAGTGGTTGCGCATTTGGAGCCAAACACCCCTAGCAACTCACTAGTTAAACATTGCTGTACAAAAAAAAGTCACGGGAGTACCGGACAAAAATGAAGATGGAAGATATGACTTAAAGCAAAAGAAGACATCAGAAGAAGAAGACAAGAAGTCACTCAAATGAGAATGATCACGGATTCCAAAACCTTTGAAATCCGCAAACTCAAGCTTATAAAAGAGAAGGAAGATTGACGAAGGAAGGCATCGGATGAAACATGTCTACAAAAACCCTCTACTAAAAATCCATCAAAAAACCGAGAGTGCTTTGTAATATAGAAGATAGGGCAGAAGAGGGAGATATATTTTTCAACCCCAGTATTCTAAGTTTCCTTTTGTAAGCCTATGTGCTATATAGTATATTGTATACATATCTTATGCATGTTTAATAAATAAATCTTTCTAGTATCCATCTTATGTTTGTATATTAGTTTTCAATTTCATTTTAATCTTTATATATATAAAAATTAAAAAAAATTTAAAATCTTGATCCTGATAGTATATTGGTATTAGAGTCTTGAAATTTTTTAAGGGTTACCTTGAATAGTGCTTTATGAACATTGACGGCCGATGAACTGTGCTTCTTGAAACTTTTTAGTCGCATTGTCAACTCTCATCTGAGTATAGTAGAGTTAGGGACGTAATACGTCGTTAACTGGTTTTCTTGCACTCCCTCATAGTCAATCTTTTTCGAACCCTTACATCATGGGTGCATGAAGCTTCCACCTCTACGGATGAAACCACTACCTCTAGAACATCAAATCCCCCGATTAAGATCATGTCCTTTAAAAACATGCAACAAATAAACATATAACATTTTTTTGACTTAAAATTTCAAACCCAGAAAAAATCATGAAATTTGAAAGAAATCAATTTTTTTTTTTTTTACTTTCATTTCGTCTGTCTTTTTTTTGTGACATAGGATAGCTTTCTCTCTATTCTATCTTAATTTTTTGTATCGACTCCTTCAAAACAGAAAAAGCTATAGCTTTTAAGCCTAGACTAGTTAAAAGTTAGAATTTTTTTTTGTATATATATCCTTAAAGATGAAAAAGGGATACAGGATTACCTCAATGAAACCCTAAATAAATCTTTCAAATAACATGGAGAACCCAACATCGATGTAAATCAGAATCTAAAGAGGAACCTGAAAAAACTGCTCCTTCTCTTTTCTCTCCTCTTTTCTCTCTCTTCTCTCTCTCTAAAGGAATTACCGGTGTGTAAACACACTTCGTATGTAAAAACACCGCCAAATCACCAAATTATCCATAGAGCATTTGAAAAAATGACTGTTGTGTCCTGTACACTACGACGGTTATGGGCCGTTGGCGTAGGGCTTGAACGAGGCCGTCGGGGAAACCCAGTTTTTTACCGTTTGGCGACGGCTCTAAGCCGTAGCAATGAGGTGACGGTTTTAATCCGTCGGCAATAGAAAAACGCAGTCATCGAGGAAACCCTTTTTTTTGTGATAGTTTGTTGGGATTGAAAGAACAATGATACGTAAAGTCCTATTTGCAACTCTAATTCGGGATTTGAAAATTTTAAAATATTATACCTCATTTAATGACGTACATACTTTTATTTAAAAAATTTGAGACATATGTTTCAATGAATTGTGCGGATGCATTTATAAAAAATACAAAAACTTTCTATCGATGCATGTACATCGTTAATGTAAATATATGTTTTGATAATTTTATATCGATACATGTGAAATTGGAATTAGGATGGAAAAAAAATTGTGCATAATGGCATTCGGATTGAAAACAAGGTAGGAGTCAAGAGTCGAGTCAAAGAGAGATTTTTTTGAATGGAAAAATAAAAGGAAAAAGAAGAACAATCAAGCCCCCACGCAAGGGATTAGAAAAAAAAGAGGGCATCCCAAAAGGCATTGTAGGTAGATATTCCCAGGAGCTGTGAAAATAATGAAGTCTTGGGAGACTCGAGATTCCAAGTTTTTATTATGTCCATTGGTTCGCCAAATTGTTTTCCCAACTTTAATTATTCACAAGTGAAGATGGTATTTCAGAAATTCAAAGTTTCATTTGGCATTGAATTGGACATTTAATATTCAACCATGAATTAAGTATAGTTGTTTATTAACATTATGTACCAAACCACTTTTTCACTGGTTGATAGAGGTATCTTTTTTATTTTTTACCGGAGGATTCTAGGCTTGAGTTTGATCTTCTTGATGGAAGAATATTGTCTAAAAAACAAATTTAAAAAAAATACTTACCATTAATAATTAAAAAAACGTTATGTATGTTCACATGCAAGAAAACAAGATCGGCCCTCAACATAGACAATCAAGGTGGTTGTCTAGGATGACAATAGAGAACCCCCTAAATCTTATCAAATATACATTTTATTTTCTATTAAATTGGAATTTTTTTGGATTTTAATATTAAACTTGTCCATTTGTTTTTCATCTCTTCTTTTATTTTTTTTTATTTACTTATCTTATTCCTATTTTAATGAAATTTTATTTGGTTTCCTAAAAAAATTATCCTATTGGGTTCGTGTAATTTTTTATATTTTGTTAAGGAACCACTATTTTATTTTTAAATCTACAGTCAGTCATGCCTTAACTTTTCGTGTTTTTTTATTATTATTCTTTTTTTAGGATTAATTTTTTAATTATCCAAAAAAATTGTGTTGTTGCTTATTGATTTTTTAAGTTATACATTTAAGTCTCATTTCATGAGTTGGCATTTGACCTGCTTCTCCGTTAATTTAATGAGTAGCCCTAACGGGTATACTAGGCCCAGGTAGGATGGAGACTGGGCCTTGTGGGCCATTCTGTCCACGCATTTGGGCTGGTTAGTTTGGGCTGCTCATAAGGAAAGGTTCATCAGGCCGTCTGGTTGAGCGGTACATAAGATGAAGGGAAAACGATACATTCAATCTCATGTGCAGTCATGTCTATATCTTCTAATTATTTTGATTTTTGTCTTTAATATATACTCTTTAAATAAAATACAAAGTAAAGTATATACCTAGATAAGTTATTGGTCATTACATATTTTATTTGTTTTAAAAAAATCAGTGCTCTCTGCAGGGAAAATGTTGGAGTGGTTGCGCATTTGGAGCCAAACACCCTTAGCAACTCACTAGTTAAACATTGTTGTACAAAAAAAAGTCACGGGAGTACCGGACAAAAATGAAGATGGAAGATATGATTTAAAGCAAAAGAAGACATCAGAAGAAGAAGACAAGAAGTCACTCAAATGAGAATGATCACGGATTTCAAAACATTTGAAATCCGCAAACTTAAGCTTATAAAAGGGAAGGAAGATTGACGAAGGAAGGCATCGGAGGAAACATGTCTACAAAAACCCTCTACTAAAAATCCATCAAAAATCGAGAGTGTTTTGTAATATAGAAGATAGGGTAGAAGAGGGAGATATCATTTTCAACCCAGTATTGTAAGTTTCCTTTTATAAGCCTATGTGCTATATAGTATCTTGTATACATATCTTATGCATGTTTAATAAATAAATCTTTCTAGTATCCATCTTATGTTTGTATATTAGTTTTCAATTTCATTTTAATATTTATATATATAAAAATAAAAAAAATTCAAAATCTTGATCCTGATAGTATATTGGTATTAGAGTCTTGAAATTTTTTAAGGGTTACCTTGAATAGTGCTTTATGAACATTGCCGGCCGATGAACTGTGCTTCTTGAAACTTTTTAGTCGCATTGTCAACTCTCATCTGAGTACAGTAGAGTTAAGGACGTAATACGTCGTTAACTGGTTTTCTTGCACTCCCTCATGACCAATCTTTTTCGAACCCTTACATCATGGGTGCATGAAGCTTCCACCTCTAGAACATCAAATCCCCCGATTAAGATCATGTCCATTAAAAACATGCAACAAATAAATTTTCTAACCCTTGAGTCTCTTCCAAACCTTAGAGTTTGTGGCCACATACTACTGGGACAGTCACTTTTTCACCTTTGAACATCTTAAAAATGTGTTTTTGTGTGTGTGTGTGTGAATTAGAGTTAACCATCACATTGGGACCAGTGATGGGAATAAAATATCGGCGTCACCAAGGCTCCCATAAATATAATATGTATATAATTCTCGTCTCTCTAATATTGCGGCGCATGCTTTTTTTTCTAATAAGGATTTGTTTTCCTACTTTTAACATATAACATTTTTTTGAAAAAAAAACTTCAAATCCAGAAAAAATCATGAAATTTGAAAGAAATCATTTTTTTTTTACTTTCATTTCGTCTGTTTTTTTTTTTGTGACATAAGATAGCTTTCTCTCTATTCTATCTTAATTTTTTGTATCGACTCCTTCAAAACAAAAAAAGCTATAGCTTTTAAGCCTAGACTAGTTAAAAGTTAGAATTTTTTTTTGTATATATATCCTTAAAGAAATCTCATTTTGTTGAATATCCTTTGTAAATTCCTATTTTCAACAATACCTCTCAAAAAGTATTTAAATTATGAATGAATGTTTTTTCTAATTATAGTACTACAAAACTTTTATAAAAAAATTATATTATTTAAAAATACCTCTCAAAATAACATTCATTCACAATTTAAATCATTTTTAAATTTAAGGATAAGGTTTCCAAGGGGGCATTTGCACAAGGTTTTCTAAGAGGTATATATGTAAGAAATCCCTAAAAAGTTATGTAGTTTTCACATTGCAGTACATACCTCTACAAAAAGAAATGAAAGTACATATTTCTTTATTTACCAAATTGACTTCTACCGTTTGCAAGATTTTCATTGAATGATCCTGATTAAATAATCAAAAATCAAAGAGGATCCTTAGAAAACAAAGACGTGTATTTTAGGATAAAAAATGAAATTTGTTGTATACCAACATTGATAAGGTTATTTTATAACAAAAAAAAAAAACATTGATAAGGTTTTTTTTCAACACGAGACTAAACATATTTTCAAATTTTTAATATATAAAATATATATCATTATTTTACAATATTAATTTTATTGATAAAAGACTAACAAGTTCATCAAGAGTTAATTAAAATAACCAATATTGATGTAGCGCCATCATAGATCGTTTTTAATAATTAATGCATGTACAATTTTAATAATTTTTAAAAATTTGTTAAGATTTCTTTCCTTGTTTTATAAGGAAAATTTGAATTTGAATTCAAATTTAAATATTAATTAGGATGTAATCATCATCTGGTATTTCTTTGAGAAAATCAACAACATCATTGGACTATGCAGATCTTGCATCTTTGATCGGATTCACATAGCGTACGCTACATCAAATATCAAAGATAATCAACAAATTGTGAATCACCAAATCATATCTATTAAACATATTTAAAGAAATGAAAAAGGGGATATTAATTTCAAATTTTTTTTAATCCAGTATTTCACTTGGGTCCCTCAACTTTTAGCATATCAAAGCACCTCCACGTTAGCGGTTATATTTTTTTAGGTTCTTCCGTCCAATACTGTCTATCTGTGCAATTTAGCTAACAATGTACATAAGATGGTTAACAGTGTATCTGGGTATAAGATTTAACAATGTAAATAGGATGCATAACAATGTACAGAGAATAGATAACAACATATGAACTAACCCCCCATTTGGGTAACGGATAAAAGTGGTACAAGGGTGGTATAAGAATGGTTAGGAAAATGACTGTTTGTTTGTAGAGTATAACTTGGTATTACTAAGCCAGTTTAAGCGAATATAAGAGAATATAACAATTCTAAGTAACCCCTAGAATAAGTTATACTCACTTTATCTATTCTCATGGGCCTACATGTCAAATCAACTTTTTACACCTTATCACATCAAATCGTCTATCAACACCTCTTATACATCAAAAAGCTCACATGTCAAATCAGTTTTTTCACACTTTATTTATATTTTATTCTTTATCAACCAAACAACTCATCCTTTATTCTTACATTTTTCAATGAAAATAAAAAAACACAACCAAACAGAAAATCTCTTATCAAATCTATACTGGCATAGTTATCTATCTAGAATAATTCAATTCCACTATCCAAATAGGGACTAACAGTTTATATAGAGCGTATAACAATGTAGAAAGAGTACTCAGGAATAAAAAAGAGAAAAAAGGATGTATAGACCTAGCAAGAATGTAACCACTAACTTAGAAGTGTTTTCAGGTGCTAAAAAAGTTTAGAAACCTAAAAAATAAGGGGTTGAAAAAAATACTCGAAATAATTCCCCAATTAAAATACAGAACAAAAATGAAGACCACCTTTGTTTTATGGACTTTGAATACTTAGTTCCCCGATAACATTCAAGCATGTTGAATTGTTCAAACATTGATTTGAATGATCCTTCCATAACAAAAAGATATCTGGGGCCAGAACAAAACATTGGTTGTTCAAACATTTTGATTGATGGAGGCAGTGCCATTAAGTGGCTCACAAAATGCAGGCAAAGATATCTGGGGCCAGAACAAGTGAACAACCACCAATACCCAATGAATGGTCTCTTTCAATGACTACTGTATTAATCCATTCTAGCACAGAAGTCAAAGACAATGCATATCAATTGTCCACAAAATAAGCCTTTTTTAAAGGATGCCAACATATATATTTAAATAAGAGCCAACCCAGCAATATATCCAGTAGTTTCAGTTTAAGAGAGAGGACTCCCAGAGACTTTGTTTTTCCTGGCCAAGTAGAGACAGACTCGGTAAAGGTTCAGTGAGTTCAACCTGTTCAGGATAAGAGCACAAGAAAATTGTCCATAGGGGGTCATGTATTTCCACTAATTGAAAGCCACATAATTCTTGGGGTACTTTAAATTAGTGAACCAAATTCACCACATGGTCTCTCAAGCTACAGTCACAACAAGCTTACCAAACTTGTTGATATATGGTTGAGATGATTTTTCCCCTATCCATATCTAAATCCATTACATTGATTAGAGGAAAATATCACGTATAGTCTTGTATACAATCTTGTTTACAAATCAATCGTTTTGAAAGTGTATATTTCATTTAATGAAACATGTATATTACAAAGGCATACTGCATATGCCTCACTGGACAAAATAAGGTGCTGCAGAAGAAGCTATACAAAAGAGAAGTGGCTATACAAAAGACTGCGGTGAGGACACAATACATACTTTATTTCTAATCTCAGCATGCATTCTCTTTTCGTTAACTAGATATATGTTTCATTAGATGAAGCATGCAACTTTTTATATTATTATTATTATTATTACATCAGTGGTATATATACAATTTATTAATGTAGATATAAAAAAAATCAAAGCATATGGGGACTCCATGCAGACCTGGACACAGGACTGTATGTAACATCTTCTCCTTGATTAACATGAAACTAGAGAGACTGTCTGGAGCCTAGCTGGCCCAAATATAATGTTTTGTATAGCTGGAGGGTTTGGTGGATGTTTTTGGTACACAAAGATGTGGTCCATAAACTAAAAATGAAGATCTTATCTTGTTTGTTTTCTTCTTCATCATCTCATGCACATAAGCTATTCACTAGACATGGAGAGCTTTGTTGTTTCATTCTATAAGGCACTTCAGTCCACTGGCCACTTATTGTTTTGGGACCCAGATGTTCATTTGGTGCAAGTTCTTTTTCATGGTTCACCACACCCAATGAACAATCCAATTTTATATAATTCATCTTCAAATACACTCATCTATTATTCTCTTCCTGTAACATTGCACCTGTAAAAACCTATCTCCTGAAAATGAAATGGCTTTTCATTTTGAAATCAAACACAGCTGCTACAGTCTTCTGTAAAAAATTTTGGATAAACATCCATATATATAAAACATAAGTTACAGTTGATTTTGCTATAACAATTACACTTACAAGAAGCAAAGCCTCGAACCCGAGACCATCTTAACAAGGCTAGCATTTCTCTACAATATGTAGAGAAACCAAATGAGACAGCGAAAGAAAACACGTATTGTACTGGTCAGCCCAGGCTGCACATGATCAACGGTGGCGGCCAACACGACCAGCTCGGAAGCATCCAGATCCAAATCCAAATTCACCAGCAATATTTAAATGTTGACCCACGCGACCATACTGCGTTCCATGTGCATGTCCCAAACCATGATTTCATGAACAGATTTCCTTTCGGTCACCATCACCTTGCTTTCTAGTCAGGCGAGCTGTACTGTTCAATAGTGAAATAAATGAATGAATCTGTATAGGATTGCCAATCGCCATATAACTAAAACAATGTCACATGCGTACAGGCAGTCCATAGTTGTGGAACGATCTGATCCGCCCATCCCACCCAGCTGTAACGATCACCAGACCCCATGCCTGAGACGCGACTGTGTTCTGGCAAGAAGCCTTTAAGAACCTGTATTTTGACCTACACAGAGATGGTGAGGCAGTGAGGGGGGTCGAGGCGGGAAGCTTCTCTTCCGGCCAAGTAGCAGAATCCTTCGAGAGAGACTCTGAGAAGAACCCATGGGTCAGGGTGAAACGACCAGAGGACGACAACATGGCGTTGTACGACGAGTCCGATGGACTGTTTGGGTCCCCAAAAACTTGCTTTCGGGATGAGTTACCACACCAAGGTATTGCGACAGAAGCATTTTCCGAGAAGAAGCGCTCGTAAGATGAGATGGTTTTTGCTTGCATGGGAGTTGGAGTGTCCTGGTTGGATGAGTTCCAGATGTAGACGTTGGAGTCTTCACTGGCAGAGATGATGTGTCTGCCATCAGATGTGAATGATGCGGATATCTGACTTCCTGTGTTATGGAAGCCTGAAGAAAGGAAGGAAATAGAAATATGGATTAATGGTGCTGTGGTTAAAGAGATGTAGATATTGCGCAGAAAATATAAAGCATTCAATACCTCTGTATTTGCAGATCACGTCTGATTCATCAAGAACTCTGACTTGTGAATCGGCGGAAGTAACCATTAGCTTTCTTGGATCACTTGGGGAGAACTGGAAGAGAATTTGATTTTTTTTTAAAAAAAAACACATGGAAAAGTGAACTTTGAGGATAAAAATTGATTTTCAGTGAATACCTGAAGACCTGTTATTCTTTTGCCAGGGAACTTCTTTTTGCTCTGAAAGCATATTTGATCCAACAACTGCAGATGGTTGTCTGGAGAACCATAAGAGTAGAATCAAATTAATATCATTAACTAATAATTTATAAATAACAAGAGATTTCATTTCTATAGAAATATTCTCCAACCATGAAATTGAAAAGCATGAACTTCCAATAATGACCTAAACAATATGATCTTCCATGGATTACTGAACAAAATGTATAGAACAGCAATAAGTGATTTATGAAATTTGCAATGTGATAATCCACTTGTTCTACTGGCATTACTTGAGGCTGTTCTTGGTTCAGAAAATGTATGTTTTGATATTAAATTCCAATTCATATATGCCTCCCATCTTTGACAAAACCATACATTAACTGATTTTCCTATAGATGGAGTACATATTAGACTGAATTTAAAGGCATTTTCATGATGATGCCAGCCAATATTTGAGGTCCATTTGCTCTTTACAGGAACGAATAGCCATCATGATCATGTTTTTCAGAACCTTCACACAAAACTGAGAGCCATAGCACTAGTCATATGCAGCAGGGACATGTATATGATACGGACCCAGTGACACAAATTTTGGGGAAAAAAAAGTAGGATGCGAAAAAGACAAGGACACAGCAATAAGAATCACAAATATTGAGATTCATCAAAGAATGGGAGATTAATATTGGCCTACTGGGACAACCAATCAGCTATTGGTTATGATTTCAGAAAATGGGGTTGGGAATTAAGAGAAGATATGGTATCTGGATCATGTGATAAAGGTGATAAAGTAACATGGTGAACACCTTCAAGCAAAGCTTCTCGGTCAGAAAGAGGAGCATCATCAGACTTTACCATCACCCAGAGGGAATTTTTATACTTATTATTTTCTCTTTTCCTCTACACTTTCTGTTCTTGTTCCAGAGAGGTTGCCATGTATGATGTGTCCGGGGCATGTCCTAACTCCTAACCTAGATTTTTTTTTTAATGCGGATGCAGACATGTCGAAGGCGCATTGGTGCAGTGTCTGTGTCAGAGATGTGTCCGAACAGGTACATGGACTGTTTTTAGGTGCTGGTACTTTAGAGCATTAGCCTTGAATTGATATTTGGAACCACCACATTCAATGCTGCAAGCTATTTCCAACTATTAGTGAGAGATACAGAGAAGCTTGATTAAAAGAGATGTTAAGTGCATATTTCCGAAAAGCACATGTCAGTTGCACAAGACAATAGCTGAACTTAAATAACTCAGGTCATGCATCTGAAATAATTCCAACCCTCCCCGCATAAATCACTTGCACACAGAACATTACTGTCCGACTTAATGCAATGAATTCAACACAATTGACACACACTGAAGGCCACAATATCATAAAAAGAGGGTGCTTGCCCTGACGATAACCCCCAGAAAACCAACAATTTTAGTGTTCTTTTTCCCTAAATAATTTTTTAAATATTTGGCCACACTAAAAACCAAAGAACAATTTTGGGAATAATACTCCATCTGCCATGCCATCCAAACAATTCCAGGAACAAATATCCATATCAAGAGGTGCAGATTGTTGCAAGGAAGTTCATAATTTAATTTCCAGAAAAGAAATAGAGTTTAATGGCTATGGTGTATTACCTGACGCATCATAAAACCGGCAAGTTCCACTTATGGAGCCAACTATTCCTCCCTGCCAATAAAGACTTTGGCTCAATATTCTCAGAACAAGGTATCATCATACATTCTTAGATGACTATTCAGCGAAAAAGAAACAACAAAAAGAAAATCAACAAACCTGCCCATCAGGACGGTAACAGACCGCAGTGACAATCTCTTTCACATCAATCCAGTTAACAACCCGACAACCAGGAATGGCCCAAATGCGCACCTTCCCATCAATCGAGCCGCTAATGAAGTAATCCTCCTTGACAGGATTGAATTGCACACATGTCACTGCAACATCATCAGGAGCAACAAGAAACACTATGAATTAGAAAGCATATACTGATATTAACAAAAAGGGTTAGTAACATGAACAATAGATGGATATGTATACCATAATCATTGTGACAGAATACTTTGAGGCAGGTGTTGCACCCCACTTGCCACAAGCGGACGGTTTTATCCATTGAAGACGAGAGAAGATACTACATAAAAAAGCATTTAGCGTGTGTTAAGAAGGTCTCTAACAGGCTTACTAAGGCAGATTGAATATACGATTCTCTTGCTCACCTTATTATCTTTTGACCAAGACAGGTCCAACACATCACCCCCATGGCCTCGGAACTCATGCAAAGGCCGTTCTGATATCTGGAACACTTCAGGAGGTACCACAACACAAGCTGACTCCGATGTCTTTTTCATGCCCTTGCAACTGTTCACCTTCTCCTTACCCATAAAAATTGGTGCCAATTCAGAAGATGGGTTGACAGTGAAGTATAAGCAAGAAGGATCATCGCCAGGAACATCATTGCCATCCGCCCGATCGACCTCCATCACCTCCCAAACCCTCACGACCCCGTCTTCTCCCCCGCTAGCCATATATCTCCCATCGGGACTGAACTTCATAGAAAGGATCGCCCCGTCATGGGCTTGGAACTCCTGCCCCATATAGACTGCAGAGAACTCCCTAGCACGTTTCTTGGAAGGTCGAACCTTTACTCTTCGCATCCTGGCCCTTCGATTGTCATCGAGTGAACAAAATCCACTCTCATCCCCCTCCCTGTCCATGATGCATGCCGCAACTCCCAATCTCCTCAACCACCCAATGCTCCTCCTCCCCCTCCGATGGCTGCTCTCATCCAAATCACTCGCTGTCGAAGCTGTCGAAGATGAGACCTCTCTCCGCATCAGCCGCTCGACTAATGGGGACAACCCGAAAGCCCTTTGGTACTCATCTTCGCGGACAACCCGACCAGTGTCCACCTCTCGAAGCCGACCCAGATCATCATCCACGATGAACACCTTCCCGTCATCCAAGTTCTTTATACTACACGGGCAATTAGACGAAGACCCATCGGACCTATCAGAAGCAGCCGACAACCGGCTCGACGAGAGCCCTCCCTCGGAATCCGTGCCCCGGAGCACCGCCCCGCTATCATCCGCAGTCCTATCAATCTCAGCCTCAATCTCGCCCTCAATCGAACCCGAAATTTGATCACCCAAGTCCATCAATCTCAGGAACCGCCTCCGCCGCTCGCTGAGGCTAACGGGATTGTCAATCCAAACATCGAATAGAGGGTCCCCGGGGACCCAGTTGAGGGAACTAACCTCGCCGTCTGATCGGTGGGCCGACGAAGGGCTATCGATGCTGAGATCGGAACGGGTATCAAAGAAAAGTTCCTCTTCTTCCTCCTCTTTTAACCAAACCCCCATCACCACAGCGTTTCAATCCATGTAACGAACGCACACCAAACAAGACTCCCAGTTCACAAAATCCGTCCTTTTGAACAGTAACGAATGTCCTGAATCCCAACAACAACGAATAGAATGAAAAATAAATAAAAACCCCAAAAAAAAACAAAGACCCAATACAAGTCAATCACAGAAACTGAGACTGCACATATAAAGTTGCGATTTTAACACGGATCCCGACCAATCCACGATGAATCAAGCCCAAAAGTGCATTGAATCGGAACAACAACGATGACCCACATCACAAAATCCCGATTTTTATAAAGCCCAGATCACGAAGAGTAGGAAAGCTAGGGTTTTTGCTCACCTGGGTCACCGCAGAAAGCAAAGAGGACACCTTCAATTCCAAGAAATCCGTCCGTTCATCAAGGGATCTCGAACTCGCCCTCACTAAAAAAAATCAAAAAAATTTAAAAAATCACTAAAAAAATAAAATAAGAAGGGGAGAGGGTGCCTCGGAATTCGGGATCGGACGGACCAAAGAACGAGATTCAGATGGGAAAAATAAAAAAAAGGTTTGGTTTTTGGTGGGTGTGTTTGGGACAGTATTATGTCTTTCTCGTTCAGCAGCTTCGGCTGTCTAAAAAAAAATAAAAATAAAAACAATATCGTCGTCTTTGAATGACTAACATACCCCTACACAACCCTTTTATTTACTACTGGACCCATTCTTCCACTCCACGAGAGACCACGTTTGTTTTAAATGTGTTTACCAAACTACCCTCGTATAATCTTTTTCTTTTTTTTGGTACATTAAAAAGTCAGACAGTTATCACTATCCCATATCACAGTTTTTTATGATATTGGACAAACTGGGTTTTTGATTTGGTGTTTCCCCTTATGGACTGGTTTTTTTAGCTTTAAGATAATGTGTGTGTGTGTGTAAATTTTCAAATAAGAGTTTATGTATTAATTTTTATTGATAAGTAGTGGATAATATGTATTATTAGGAAAAGTATATTTTATTATTTAATGTTTGGATGATTTTTTGGATAGATGGGTGAAAATGGGTTATAAAATGTTATATTATTCAACCTCATTTTGTGTTCACACATATTTTATTTTTAAATATATACTTTACTAATTAAGTACATTTTTATTAAAAAGTTAACCATGCTTTGTGCGATTTAACATATTGCATTATGATGTGATCAATGCAATTGAGATTGTAGAATAAACTAAATGTATAAGTGCCATAGTCTTGTTTGTCAACCAAATAAGATTTTGGGGATAAGTTATGTGAAATTAAAAAAAAAGTGAAAATATTCAAACAAATCATATAACTATTAGAAATATCCAAATCAACTATTTTCAAATTTTTACTAAAAAAAGCCTTCTTTCACATTCTTGTAATATAAATGACTTTACAAATTTTGTATTAACTAATATTTAAACATTTTTACATACTTAATTGTTTCCCACCCCAATCAAAGAATGTTAATAAATTTTAAATAATTTATATTTGTTAATGAAGTTTATTTTTATCTTGAGTATATCTGAATACGTTATAATTATATATTAAGAGTTGAGTTGTCAAAAATTAATATTTTTTGGATATTTGTAAATAAATTAGATTTGTTGGGACACTTATTTTTAAAGATTACACAAAAAAATCATTAGGAAAAAATTTAGAATATCTAAAAAATTGAAAATTTTATTAAGAATGATAATTTTTTACAATATTAACATTTTTAATATGATACTCGACAAATTTTACAAGTAAAACCACTCTCAAATAAAAATCAATTTTACATTGATAATTTTTTTCAATTAGATGAGGGTGAACATTTTCAATAGGGTGAGAGAGAGTTTTAAAATTATATGAAATAATGTTATTTGTGACATTTTCAGTTATAAAATTGTTAAAAGAGATTTGTTTTTGTAGAATTCTTAAAGTAGTTATTTTTTGTATATCTTATCTTTAGAAGACTTTTTTCTCCTTAAAAAATCAAATTTCTTTTATTCAGTTTTCTAAAAGTAAAAAAAAAAACTTCTAAATTGGAATAACTTTCCACGCTTCATCCGGATTATATTTTATAACAATAATTTATCATGTCATTTATTCTCTTATTAGGTTATGTATCCTTTTAGCAAACTAGGGTTTAAGATCCATTGCCATCCAAAATATAATTTCCCTAATACATTTGTAATACTCACATGTTAAAAGAGATTTATTAGGCAATCCCTAGTATTTATTTCATTATACTTAGCAGTTTTAAGAAGAAAAATATTAAATTTTTTATGTATTTGTGTTAGTATAGCAATCTGAAATCTGGTTTGTTTGGCATGGGCAAGCAGATTGCTGGCTTTACGGAGCACAAAGAGAATGGAATGTGTCACCTTTATTTTTTCTTTTTTATTCTGACCCCCTTTTTGGCCTTTTTAGTAGTAAGTCTGGTTTTTCATGTCCCATTGACACTTTGTAATTTCTTTTTTTTAATTAAAAGAAATTGTGGGGTTTAATTTGGTTTATGGACATTATATTGTGATATTTTTTATTTCTTTGGTAATTGAAAAGTTTTCATTTAAAGCAAAAAAATATAAAATGTTGTACTGTATATTTTTAGAATATTTAGTATTTTTTGTATTAGTCTGTATCTTGGGAAGATCTTCATTAAATAGTGAGAAGATGATTTTTATATATGCACTATAAATGAAGGGGATGGATCATTTATAGTGAGATTTTTTTTCCCATCAATTAAAATATTATATACAAGCAAAACATTTTTTTAAAAATAGAAGATGACTTCAATTTCCCTAAAAAAAATATCACATACGAATATCTTTCTTTTTTTTTTTTGAAATAAAAAACCCCTAAATCAGGACATGTATTTCTTCTATCTCCAAAAGTAGTAAGTACATTCATACTAGAGGCTATCAAAATAGCCACCTCATCCATACAATTCTTTATACTTTCTACAAAAGTCTTAACAACCCTCTTATGATATTATTAGAAAGCTCTTCAGACAGAGCGAATATCTTTTGTTTTAATGAGCTGATATTCATTGGACATTCATAGCACTTTGATTCATCAAAATTTGGTAGGTCGGGGGAAATATAAGCGGCAAATGAGGTGATTGGTAGCATATGAAAATTTAAAACTAAATTCTATTTCTATCATAAACTAAGGGCTCGTTTGGTAACACGATTGGTGGTGATTCTGTTTTAAAATACATTCTTATGCAATATATATTTTCTATCTCAATATATACTCTATTATTAAAATACATTCGTTGTCTGAGTATATACATCATTTTTTAACAATATAATATATTTTTCTTAGTTATGTATATACTTCAAAAAAAGAACATCAAAACGTATATGAGCTGCAAATGAAACTACAATCGGGACTAAACGTATAATTAGTCACCTCCACTAATTGTAACAAGATATATATATCGTTGAAATTTTAAATTTTTTTTATAAATGATACAATCCAATTCATTAAATTATATTATAAATTATTCTCATTAGACGGTATATATTCTTTTACAAAAAAATTAAAATATATGCAGGCAATGTTTCATACCGTAAAAATGGACTGGTTTTACATTTTCCATACTCAAAGCACTCATAGCCCAAGCATAGACTTAGATCAAGTTTATTCATATCATTTTTTTTATAAAATACAGTGAATCCCCAATTAAGCATGAATTAATATATCCAGCCATAATGAGATGTTGCACAGCTCAGACCCATCAATCCATGATACCAAAAACAACTTGAATAATTAAATGGACATCAAGAATCAATTATGTGTTAACAAAAAGCATCTAATCAAAAAAGTTTGTCCCCAATCATGAAGAACCAAGAATTTCCATGGCAGGCAGGGACATTCAAGTAATAATATAATAAGAAGAAAAACAAGCTGCCAACAGTATATACAGTAAAACATGTACATCTGAACAAAAACAAAAACCATGTCAAAGTATATACACACACATATAGCGGTAGTGTAGTTTGAAGTATTCTTTCTTAATTGATTGGTAAAAGTTGTTGAGGGGGTCTCAACATGAGATCTTCGTTTTGGAAAATCTTGAGTGAGTCAACGCCGAAAGTTTGACTACGACCACCACAGTGTTATTTTTTTATTTTTCTATGTTTAATTTGTTGAAACTTGAAAGAGAGATGGAGAAAGAGAACTTTGAAATGTTTGATTTTGACTGCTCTGGTCCACTTTTGACTTCTTTGTTGATATATATATACATTGCCGTCCGTCCTCCCCTCTTTTTGAAAATTGAAACCAATTTTGATATATCTAGTCTTATTTTTAATCTATTTTAATTTTTATATATAAGAAGTGATTAGATGTGAATTGGGATGTACCTTGCGGACAGAGGAACAAAGTGCGACATCGAGCATAACCATTCTATTTACGAGTGAGTAGTCTTTATGAAACATGCTATTTTAATTTTTTATTTTACATGCACAAATAAGTATATAGAACTTGTAGAATATGTTTTTTTATGAAGCTGTTAACTTTTATTTTTATGCAAATGAATATATACAATTCATTGATCTACATGTATTATTACATAAAATCTATATCTTCAACTTCACGTGGGATCCTTTGTATTATCCTTAAAAAAAAGTGTAGAAAGAATTCCATTTTGAGACACCGTACGGCACTTGTTCAATGAATTTGAGTTGAAACATTTTAGGCTTTTAGCAATAAATAATTTTGTATGAACGTATATGCGTACAACACAAATAGCCATGCATTAATTGGACTGAAATGGGATCCAAGTAATTGGTGTGATTACATGCGATTTAATAATAATCTCATATAAACAGTGCCATGTATTACGACGGGTAATTATGAATATGTTGATGTATTCCATTAAATGGACCGCCCAAAAGCGTCTACTAAAATGGACCTCTTCTTTTCTGAACCGTCCGTTGTCAAATCCGTCACGTGGCTCCACCCGAATCACGCGAGTCTTTATTATTATAATAAGATTAAAAAAATTTAGAATAAAAAAAGGAAATATGCATGTAACTCTAATTTTTCTTAACCCCACGAAAAAACGCATGTAAATTCAAATAGTTTCATGAATTAAATTTTCATTGACAAATGAAAAATATTCTGTTTGGTTATCCTATCTGAAAATATAGTATACCAAATGGCCCCTACAATGTGTTAAAAATGTAAAAAATTATCTGAAAATGATTATTTTACCCTTCTAAATAAGGTTTTATAATTTATTCAGAGGGTAAAATTGTCAGTCATAGATGATTTTTTACATTTTAACACATTGTAGGGGTATTTTTTGATATACTGTATTTTCACTCAGGGTTAACTAAACGAAATATTCATAGAATATTTTTCATCTGTCAACGAAAGTTTAAATCAGGAGGTTATATGGATTTACATAGGTGTTTTCAGGGGATACATGAACATAAGAAAACATCAGGGGGTGATATGGATTTCAAACAATTTACAGGGGGTTATCTGCATTTCTCCCTTTAAAAAAAATTCTAAAAAAGCCCATTTGAAAACGAAAAGCCAACCGATCATCATATCAGGGAAACCCGGACAACCGTCGGATGAGTTAAATAGACGGCTAGGATTCACGCATCCGTCGCCCACTTTTCTTTTGTTCTCATGCGCTATTTCGGGTGGTCCGAGATCGACCCATGTTTTATGGGGTGGGGGAGTAAAAACGACAAATTCGGAAAATGACTTTAATACCCTCGTTCCCTTTCGCTGCCAGGCAAAGTAAAGTGAGGGGTATATATGTCCTTTAGTTATTAAAATGTGAGAGTCAACGCGTCGTGGAATGACCACGTGTAGGATAAGACGAAGCGGGGATTTAACACGTTATCGTCTCGTTTGGGTATACGTGGACGCGCATTATTCATACACGTGGCAGAGAGAGTTGGATGTACGGACGAAGTGGGGATGGTAGCGAGATCGGACGGTGGAGATGGGAGACTCGCCATGTCAACTGTTTGGGTCCAAGTCGAGTCTGGGTGGACCCGGACCTGACCTGTGACAAGACCCGACGGGTCCGGATCTAATCTAGGACCTGGCGGGTTCAAGAAAATGTGGATCCGGACCCGGATGGTTGACAAAAAAAAAAAAACTTATGTATTTGTTTGCTTTATCGTTCTATTTGAAAATTTTTATAATAAAATATTATTATTAATGAGACTATATTTGAACATAATCTTATGAAATTCAAAAGAAGTAAATGAATTATTAAACAATATCTAAAACAATAATCACTAACATAAAAAACATATTAACCTAAACAATAAAGATAACTAATTATACAAACATTCAAAACAATATTAACATAAACAACATTCAAAACAATAAACACTAACATATTAACTAAAATAATAAACATAAATCATGCAACAAACTAATTAATTATACAAATTCAAAAGCTAATAAGTTAATTGTCCAAAACAAATCGACGACAATACATTACTAAATTTATTACATATTAAACAATTAAATTCTTGCAAGTTGCAACATCAACACAACGAAAAAAATGTTATGATTATGATTTATGAACTTATGGATACAAACATAAATTAAGTAAGAAATACAATTATGTATTAACTAATACTAATAGTCTTATAATATATGAGCATATATTAATAAAATAATCGGGTTTCGGGTCCAACGGGTCGGGGTGGGATGGACCCGGACCCGACCTGTTTGTTTGTTCGGGTCCAACTCGGGTCGGGTTCAAATCGGATCAGGTATATTACACGTGTAATCGGATCCGAATCGGATCGGGTCTGCGTCTAGACCCGACCCGTTGACAGGCTTATGGGAGACTGCACAATGTTTGCTAACAGCCGAACATTCACGGGCGTCGGTCGCACGTGGTGGATGCACGTGCGGGATAAGAGGATCACGCTGGGTTCCTTCTGTGATTTGGGGTTTTATATTATAGTTTTGAGAAAAATCAATGTAATCCCTGCGAAACGGTCCAAAATAACCCTCCGATTTTTCCAAAATTCCATATAACCCCTTGAAAACTCCTATATAATTCAATTAGCCCCTTAAATTAAATTTTCTTTATTATATATGAAAAATTCTACGAGTATTTTGTTTGATTTTTTGATACACTATATTATGTTTGAAGATATGTATCAAAAAATTCCTACAATATGTTAAAAATCATAATATAAATGATGATTTTGTCATTCCAGATAGTCTGATAATATATTTGGAGGGGTAAAATTGTTATTTGCAGAAAATATTTTGGTATACTATTTTTTCGGTCAGGGTTAACCAAACCGAATACTCACATAACATTCCATTTCTATCAACGAAAATTTAATTCAGGGGGAGTTATTTAGATTTATATAGATGTTTTGAGGGGTTATATGAACTTTATGAAAAGTCTGGGGGTATTTGGATTTCGGAGAGTTTGCATAGGGGGTTATTTGGATTTTTCCCTGTAGTTTTTGTATGTAAATGATGAAATGATGATGGTGGATATTTGTTGGTGGTTAACTCCTGTAGATAGGCCTGTCAACGGGTCGGGTCCAGACCCGGACCCGACCCGACTCGGACCCGATTACACGTGTAATATACCCGACCCGATTTGGACCCGACCCGAGTTGGACCCGACCCGGCGGACCCGAACAAACAAACGGGTCGGGTCCGGGTCCACCCCGCCCCGACCCGTTGGACCCGAGACCCGATTGTTTTATTAATATATGCTCATATATTATAAGACTATTAGTATTAGTTGATACATAATTTTTTTTCTTACTTAACTTATGTTTGTATTCATAAGTTCATAAATCATAATCATAATGCCATAACATTTTTTTTGTTGTGTTGATGTTGCAACTTGCAAGAATTTGATTGTTTAATATGTAATAAACTTAGTAATGTATTGTCATCGGTTTGTTTTGGACAATTAACTTATTAGCTTTTGAATTTGTATAATTAATTAGTTTGTTGCATGATTTATGTTTATTATTTTAGTTAATATGTTAATGTTTATTGTTTTGAATGTTGTTTAGGTTAATATTGTTTTGAATGTTTTATAATTAGTTATCTTTATTGTTTAGGTTAATATGTTTTTTATGTTAGTGGTTATTGTTTTGGATATTGTTTAATAATTCATTTATTTTTTTTGAATTGTATAAGATTATGTTCAAACATAGTCTCATTAATAATAATGTTTTATACAAAAAATTTCAAATAGAATGATAAAGCAAACAAATATATGAGATCTTCCTCTTCTTTTTTTTTGCCAACCATCCGGGTCGGGTCGGACCCGGACCCGACCCGGACCCGACGGGTCCGGGTCCGGGTCCACATTTCCCCGGACCCGCCGGGTCCTAGATTGGACCCGGTCCCGTCGGGTCTTGTCACGGGTCGGGTCCGGGTCCACCCCGACCCGACCCGGACCCGACCCGTTGACAGGGCTACCTGTAGAAGACCAACCATCTGGCCACGTGCGAGGGTTTCTTTAGGGCCCGTTTGGATAGAGGCATAAGCTATTTTGGATTTTATACCTATTCCAGGAATTGTTGACTTTATTAATGGAATAAGAGATTTTGTGTTTGGTTGTGTTTTCAGTTATTCTCATTGGGAAACGTAATAATAAATGTTAGAGTGTTTGGTTGATGAAGAATAAAATGAGAATAAGATGTAAAAAATTGATTTGACGTGTGGGCCCCATTGATGTATAAGAGGTGATGACAGGTGATTTGATGTGATGATATGTGATTTGATAGGTGGGTCCCCTTATTCCAGTGGAGGAATAACACAATTTCATGGGTGGACTTGGAATACAAATACCAGCTTATTCTCTCCTTATTCCGCATAGCTATACCCCCTTATTCCGCCTACCCAAACACCTATTTTACCTATTCCTCCCTTATTCCACCCCTATTTCGCTACCCAAACCCTTAGCCCCCGTTTGGAACGGGGATAGTTTTTATTCTAGGGTATAGATTTATCCAAGCATAAATAAGTATAAATAAGGATAAAGTGATTTTGTGTTTAGTTGTATTTTGAATTATTCTCATTGGTAAACGTAAGAATAAATGTTTTGTTGTTTGGGTAAAATGTGAATAAAGTATGGATAAGGATTTATAAAAAGTAAAAAAGTAATGATAGTTGATTTGACAGGTGATTTATAAGAGGTGATGACAGTTGATTTGATAGTGGGCCCACATATTCTTTAGATGGAATAACCTAGAATAACTTTTATTCTAGGGATTGATTGGAATCCCTATACCACTTTATCAAGGTTTATTCTGACATAATTTATCTAGGGTTATCCGGGGTAAACAAACACCCCCAAATACTTATCGAGGGTTATCCGGGGTTATCCGGGGGGGTTATACTCGTTCCAAACGGGGGCTTAGGGACTTCATCTTTTATTATTTATTTTTTTATAATAAAGTTTTGGGAGGTGGAGCAATAATCAGGAAGTCTGTCAATTATCTTAAAAATATTTTAATTGTTTATAAATTCATCTTTAAAAAAAAAATTTGATAATTAAAATATAAATATATTATATATATGAGTAACAAATTAACAATGCGTTCGCTTCAAAAGAAAAATAATGAATATTATAAAATTATATATATGTTTAAATAATGTTGTTATAATATTCATCACCTTGAATGATTCTACTTTACTTTCTATAAATGATATTGAAAATATGATAATTAATGAAATATTAATTTTAATTATATAATTTTCTTCCATATATCACTGGATAATCTAAATTAACGTTCATATTTAGACATATTAATTATCTAAATTAAAAGATATCCTCATTTAGTTTGAATCTGAATGTACATATTTTGACCAAGGCGTGTTTAAGAATTTCAGATTAGTATGCACAGGTTTCATTAGACTGACAAATTCTTTGATAAGAACTGATATGTAACGACAATGTGCTACTTCTTTTTTACTTTAATTAATAAATCATTCAATTTTATTTTAAAACCACGTGAATTGCTCAAATGAAACATCAGTTAAATTAGTTTAATACCAAAATTGTTTAATTGCATTTAATGTTGTAAAATAAATTCTACTTCACTTATACCTTATTATTTTGATTATAGATGGTTCAACTGGATTCATGAATGATTTAACTTAATTAGACTATTATCTAAGCGAAGTTTAGTCTAGTGAAAAAGTCAATGAAGAATCTGTTATTTATACGTATCTATTTGTCAAAATTGGTTAACACATCATTGACCCCTTTTGAATCTTTAGATATCTTAGATAGTATAATTCCGAGTAATTATACCGAATATTGAGTATTTAAGGAGCACTTGGTTAGGACTTTTAATTATTTATGAAGCTTACTTTTCAAGATTTAAAGAAATCAATTCTCATTTGTTTAGGTCCCTCCCTATTCAGCATATTAAAACACTTGAAAGAAGAAAATGTTGGAATTTGGTCCCAATTTATCAATTATAATTTTTTTGGTTCCATTTGTGTATTAATGTTTTATAATTTCATGAATGAAAATTAAATATATATTCACCTAAAATGTAAAACGTTTGTGAAAAATATTTTGTAAGTGTACAAGGTTGACATAACAATATATATAATTTGATGAATAGTGGACGAGTTAACAATGTACACATGGTGCATGGCAGAAGAAGAAAAAAAAAGGAAAAATAATGTAATAAATGAATCCAAACAGGATAAACATATGAAAGATACATTATTCTATCATCTTTCAAGAGATGAAATAATCGCACCCCGGAAGAACAAAACCTAGACAAAAAAATATAAATCCAGATACATTTTTCAAATCCCTAACTCAAATTCCTGAAACTTGATGTGATAAGTATAAGAATTTTGGAAGAAGAAAATGTTGAAAGAAATACTTGGAATTGATTTCCCACAACTTTCTTAGGTAGTGTTTGATAACGAGATTGTAAAACTGATTTTATGTAAATGTTGAATAATATTAATGAACTAGTAAGTGATTTAATTCATCATCATATATTTTCAGGTACATCTCCTCGTACACCTCACATAGTCACATCGGGTGACGTAGTGAATGGATCGGATAATAATAGTAAATTTTATTATGATTAATATATTGATCGCATGGGAAAGATCTTATGATTTTTTTCACACCGTATTTATATTTTAAGAGCATTCAAATTTAAGTTTTTTTATTTTAAGATAAACTTTCCAATCCATGCTTTGTTGCAAATTTTGTTGTCAAAATGACCAGATCCCAACACTTAAATTTCAGCATTCTGTTTACCTGCAGACACAACTTGATCGAGTGGATAGATTCTCTAAAAATTTCAAACCCCCCAACCATTCTTGACTGTGTTGGGTGTTGGGTATGAATTCCCTGAATTTCAATTATTTCATGGGTGGTGTGTTAATATTTTTTAATGAAAGATTGTTCCATATAGTTTTATTTTTAGTTTGTTTTATCTTCACAAAAGTCATATGCATTAATTTGAAAGATAAATAATGAATGACTTAAAAATAATCAAGGTTGGATCTATTAAATTAGTAATTCTTTTAAAACCTCACGTTTTGATAAACGAGGGATTGAAACCCCGCGTTTGAGAAACATTATTTTGGAAGCTTCTCAAATGCATGTTGTTTTGCAGATAAAATGCATGAAACATGTCCAAAATTCCCAACGTTACTTTGTATTTGGATACGCGGTACAGTTTTGACTCAACGTCCGCTACATAATTTGTTCTACTACAAGTCCAAACTAAGCCTTAATGTGATTACTTGTATCAATTAGGGATCTCCAGTCACTTGCATGAGTACCAAAAAAATAAGTTCTAATTTGTGTATTCAATGATGAATGTTAAGGGAGGATGAACCTGTTCATTGACATTTGTTAGTGCTATCTTTTTTTGTCATGTTGGGTGACTCACATGCATGGTTCCATGGATCACTCCTTAGATTGCAACCGACCAATGTTACCATGTCTTAAATATATTAGATATGGTTAGATATGGTTTAGATATGGTTTGTCTTTGTTTATAATCCTGACTTTGTTTAATTGTGTGTCCGGGTGAATCTAGACATTCCAAACACTGGTAATCCAGGATGGTGAACACGTTGGAGTGATATGGAATTAAAGGAGCTGTTTGGATGGGTGGTGGATAATGGGGAGATATATACGAGAAAGATCTTGTCTAGATATGTTTGAATAATGAATGTATATTTAATTTTTGAGTGTTGACATTCTTAGTCCGTTTGCAACCTCGTTTACATTCTCTTAATGCAATATATATTTCATTATGCAGTGCATGTTTGATAAAAAAATATTTTATTTTTTTAAATGAAATTTTATACTTATTTATTAAGATATATATGTGACTTTTTATAATAGTATAATGTAATTTATTTGACAAATATATGTTATAAAAAATTCTAAACTGTTAAGGATTGTAGATCATTGCAGATCGATGGAATTGCAAATGAGACTGGAAATATCATTTCTCTTTGATTTAAAGATTTGACATCTCCGATCCAGATCTAAGTAGAATCTACAAACCTCAATGGGAGTTTTGTCTGTAGCATTAACTTATATGATAATGAATTGCACTTTTTGGGTTAATGCACACTATTTTTTTGTTAAATATTATTCTAACATGTGAGTATTGCTTAATGCATAATCTAATATTGTTCTGATTTCCCAACATTGAAAAAAGGAGTGTAGTATTAAAAGAAGTGTTCACACATTCAAATCCTGTTTAGCAAAATCAAAACCCTAAGGTACCCAGTCTTCCAAAATTCTATAATAATTATGTCAGTTTCAAGGGCATTTCATTAATAAATGGGCAATTTGCATAAATAGCATAGTTGGAATGAACATTTGTAAAACTAGCAAACCTATATGAATATTAGCAAAAACTAGAATTGGACCCAGTCAATGTTTTTTTTTTAACATTAGAGGCACTGTTTTTTGTTTTCTTAAGGAGGCGCTGTATATATACGGCGCCTCCTTTCTCTCATTTGTTTTAAGTTGTGATCACTTTTTCTTCTTTGATTAAATATTGATAGAGAATTTTTTATGAACTGTTTAATTAAATTTTAATAGCTCAGATTTTTTTACATATATTGACGGTTGAGAAAAGAGAAGATTATGGAAGATTTGTTTCTCTTTATCTTTATGAATTAAATTTTTAAAAAGCACCATCCTTAAAAGATCTTCTAAACAAAAATAACTCAGTCCATGATTTTATTAGGATAATCACAAACAAATCTTTCATGATTTTCTATTTACTCAAAATTTAATATAAAAAATCTCAACTATTAATATTTAATTAAAGAAGAAAAAGTGATCTTAACTTAAAATGCCCATATATATATGAGGCCTCTTTAAGAAAATAAAAAAACAAAGGAGTCGCCTTCAGTGTTAAAAAAAAATGGTATCAATGCTACTTTTTGCAAATATTCGATGTTTGATGCTATTTCTGTTAAAATTCAATTTCTTGGTGTTATTTTTGCTAATTACCCTTAATAAATACCTAGGGCCCGTTTGGATAGAGACATAAGCTATTCTGGGGTTTATACTTATTCTTGGAATTGTTGACTTTATCAACGGAATAAATGATTTTCTGTTTGGTTGTGTTTTCAGTTATTCTTGTTGGGAAACGTAATAATAAAGGTTGGAGTGTTTGGTTGAGTAAGAATAAAATATGGTTAAAGTGTAATTTATGGTATGTACTTTTTTATATTGACTAATTTACCCTCTAAATAATATTTTTTATTGACATTTATCCTTAAAAAAAATGATTGCACAAGAAAAAAAATGTTTGCATGGACATTATAAAATGTGGAGCAATTATATAATAACTAATATTAGTGCAAGTATGATATAATGCAATAACCCATACCTGTATAAAGGAAAGTTAGAAGAATTTTTTCTAAAAAAAATAAATAAAGAAAAGGAAAGTTGAAGAAGCTCAGTCACCATTTTTTTTTCCTTTGGTAGACAACAAGGTTGGAGAAAGAAGTCTGGTTACATGTGACTTTTTTTTTTTTTTTCCAAAAAGCAAGAGTCAATTCGAATAATCCATACAGTGTAGCAGGGGCAATAGAGAGAAAAAAGTGATTGGACGGCTGGGACCCACACATGCAAGCTCAAAGAATAAGTACCGTCTTTTTTAATTCCGGGTGGTGTGAGGAATCCAAATACTTGGTAATACTGGTTTATTCCGGCATCCAGATATAAGCTAATTTCGTCTAACCAAACACCAAAAAAGTGCTTATCCCTTCTTATTCTTTGTTATTCCAGCTGTAACCCTGTATCCAAACAGGGCCCTAGTGTTTGCTTGTGTAAATTTTCATGTAAAATATAAGCAACTCTAACACACAAGATAATCAAAACCACAGACTGAAAAACTATGAAAGATGACAGTTTGATCAAAATATATTGCAGATTTGAAATGTCAAACAGTCTCATGCAGCAGAGTCAAGAGACAAATGCATTTTAGAGTGGCTGAAAGGGATGTGTTAAGTCAGGTCAAAATGTCATTATTTCTTCTTTGTCTAAAGACCTGACCTTTAACAGCCTGAAATTAGATTCTGACCTTGACTTGTTAAACAAAGTGGCCGCCCACATTCCACCATTACCAGGAGTATAAGACTTCAGTGACTAAAACTTCTCTTTCTTTTAGTATGGGAACCACAAATGTCTACTTTAATGGCACATTTTGTCCATAGTAACATATGTTTCATGGCTGAGCTAATTACGGCTATTCTTCTGAGTATTCTCCATTTTTTCAGTGACCATTTGAGGACTTGTAGGACTTGTCAATGTGAAAAGTGAAGATAAACTATCGCTAGGCACTCTGAGTGGCTGGGAATTCAGATAAACGAAATACTTCATAAAGCAATACTTTTTTATTTTTGGTACAAAGACTCTAACCCCCGTTTGTGGTCGAGAATTAACAGAGAATAGTGGTGAATATTGGAGAATAGCTCTTATTCGCTGTTTGTTTGTCCCGGATAAACTTTGATAGCTATGTTTGGATAAGCTATAACAAGGTCTGAGAACTATTCCAAGGAAATGTTAGAATTGCTTATCAAGGCTTATCTATGCCCACGGATAAAAATACTTCTCTCAATAAAACAAAATTATCTCATTTAATAGTCTCATACACACATTCTAAAAACTATTACATACATCAAATTGGTTATACATCTTTCACACTTATTTAAGGGTATAATTGCTATTTAAAAAGTCATAAACTCTTATCCATCCTTTATCGACCACTTATCATTACTTTATCCAAGGTGAATTAACCAATAAAAGTATCACTTTTACGTTTCCCAAGGAAAATAACAGAAATACAATCAAACAAAAATTTACTTATTCAACATGAATTGTTATCTATCCCGATATAGCTATCATGGGTGAATAAGGTTATGTCACACTCATACGAGCCCTAAGGCTATAAAATCTTTAGTATAACATCGGTTCACTGCTAGTATTAGACGATGTGGGCTAACATGGGCATAGGATAGACTATAACCAGGAGCCCATGAAATTAACCGATAGAGATTGTGTATTGTTCTTTCAATCCTGATTGCATGACTTGAACACAAATTCCTAAATGTGAGGTGTCCCTTTTCTATCACCATATCATCATCAAGAGACTAAGGTGGTGTTTAGCAGCGGCGGAAAGCGGAATTTATGTGCTGATCAATAAGTGTAGAAAGAGGTTATGATGATAATATTTAAGAGTTTTGGGAAAAAAAACGTTTGATTCAGTGAAAAATATTAAACAGTATTTTAGATAAGTGTGTTTGGTTAACCAGTTGACATATGTGCTTATTGGAAGGGTATTTTGGTACATTTTATAAGTGTTGAATGTTATTTTGATGTTTGGTTGAAATGGAAAAAACATGTTTTTGGAGATATTACAGATTATTCTTTTTCAACATGTTAAAAATACATCAACCAGAGATACCCTTTGAGGAGCCAAAACAATATAGCACCTGGATACCCACATGTTGAAAAATAATAGATTGTACATTTATTCCGTTGAAAACTCTGATATTTATATATTTCCACCTATCTCATAAGATTGCAAAGGCTCTTCAATTGGACTGCAAACACATCCAAATGTCATCATTAAAATTCAAAAAGAGGACAACAAAAAATCATATGGGCCCCTTTTATAAGAGTTTGACAGTTACATAAATTCTACAAAACTGAAAACATAGACATGATTCATTTTAACATAAAAAGTCTACATAGACAAGTAATAGTCAATCTAATTTCATTGGTATGATATAATAAGCAGTACTGTTCGGATTTCAATACTCCCACAAATGATTTTTTTAAAAACCCATTACAAAAGTTGACTGCTCCATAGAGATGTTTATATTGTTACAGACATGCGTGGGTTAATGGAACATCTACATTTGCTTGATAACTAGGATTAAAAGCAAAACAAAGATAACAAAGACCAACAACATTATACAAAAGCATGCACAACATCCGAAAATCATTAAACCCGTTGGCCGTGGTCCTGCATTGTCCTTCTCCACCTTCCTAAGGATTTGCGGTCAATGAACATTTTTTTAAAATCCGGACTACATGAAGCCCTACCACACCTCGAGTCCATATTCTACCTTCAGTAAAAAGAGTATGAGTTTCAATCCAATATCAAACTTCTGCAACTTTAGTGCACCACATAAATCCTATCAGCTATGTTCTTGTTATTGTATCTATGATTGTTTAGGTCTAATTGGACCAGGCCATGAGAATCCGACTGAGATAATATTTTGTACAAGAGTTCAGAAAAATGTAAACAACATTTTGCACCAAAATTATAAATTTAACAACCAACATAATATACATAAATACTAAAGATTGGGTTTGAATCATTAATACCCTATGAGAAATACCTTACATTTTGTACAGGAGCTTTATAAACAGGGGGAGGAATATAGAGATTGAACAAACCTTTGCATACTCTACTGGAATTCCTAATGAAGATCAACTTCTTCTAAGATCAATAAACAATATCATATTTTTCTAAAGAACAACCAATAGAGTCATCCCCATGGGAACTGTGGGGTTAAATGATATCAGAGGTGACATGCTCAAACAATATTTGTAGGCTTAAATGATATCATATATGAAGAACTTTGTGGTCCTTAGGGGCACTGCTATGGTCTAAATTTTTTTTTGGTAGACTGTTGTAGCTCTACAGGTCTGCTATGGGCTGGAAAAGAGCAATTTTAAAATTTGTATTAGGAAAAAGGAGCATCTTTGGGCTTGTTATTCATCTAGGCTTTTTGATGCTCTCTTTAATTTCTTCACTGGTTGTAAAGGGCTGTTTAACTTTGTAAAAATCCTATTTTTATAGTAATACAATATCTTGATTACCAATAAAAAAAACTATCACCACATAAAGTAAAATCCATGAAATTAAGGATCAAATGCTCATCAAATTCAAAGTATACATTATGCTCAAATCCAGTGGTTCTAAAAATATAATGTGCAGAGTTATTGATTCCATTACATACATATGTTCAGTGATGCATTAGAGATTATATTAGTTGATAAGATGGACCCAGAGAACCTATCACCAAGAATCTGTTTGGAATACTTTAAGGATAAATTAACAAAGACATGAATTTAAGTACTGTTGGTGACATGAGGCCAATGGTTGTAGGATAAGGAAATCAGGAGGGGAAGACTGGTTGTAGGATAAATTCAACTACCAAAATGTATTACGAGAAGGATGTAATATTTGAACAGATCAATCCATTCTAAACGCATCTAATCCACCAAATCACCCATCTAAAGCAAGGAAACATAAGGATCTATAAAAAAAGAATTCCAAAACCAAAGGAAAATCTCTAAAGATCCGTTGAATCGTAAACATAACCGATCTATATGACTCCACAAACCTTATCCACGAAAGGGGACTCAAATCGAAGAAAAATATGCATAAATCCGAGGAGAAGATGGAAACCCATGGTTTTATTACCTTAAGCCGTCAAGAACCGAAATGTGCTGCCCAAAAATGTGTGACGCAGAGTCTCCGGGTGAAGATGAACCAATCTCCGGTGAAGGTGGTGGTCGAACCGGCGAAAAATCGGTCAGACGTCCTAAAGTTTTGGCGATTGAAATGGGAGGGAGAGGAGATCTAGTGGTGGTCGATTTCATGAGGAGCTCGGGTGGTTTTGGCTATTGAAATGGGAGAGTGAGGAGATCTGGTGGTGGTCGATTTCATGAGGAGCTCGGGTGGGGTTGGTCACAGTCGGTGGAGATGGACTGTGTTTGGAAGGGGTTTCTTTGGCTCAACCAGTAGAGTTGTTGAAGAGGAGAGAGACAATGTAAGGTAAAGTTTGGTTTAAATAGCTTTGTAAATATTTTAGATGTGCAGGGGTAGTGAGGTCTTTTCATGTGGAGAACGAAAACGCTGAATGTGAGAGCCGAAAACATAAGTGAACTATAGTTGATGAATGTTTACAGGTTATTTTTATTGAACGGAAAGTTTATCAGTGTTTATAAGACAACCAACCAAACAGCCTTATCACTGATTTTTCAGCTTTAAGTGGAATAAGTGTTGAAAAGTGCACCAACCAAACACCCCCTAAGAGCCCATAAGACCCAATGAGCAATGAGGGTGAGGTGAGGCTAGACCGATGGTTTAGTCCCACATCGTCTAATGAGGGGGGATATGTGAGCACAAATCTTACACATGTGACGCGTTTTTAAATTGTGTGCCTTTGGACAAGATGAACAATATCACATGTGTAATGTATTGCCCCAGGCTTACACAGTAAGAAATTATCCGTTTTGCCCCTAAACGGGCTCACGGGTTTAAAACGCGTCTTGGTGTATGTAAGAATTGTGTTCATATATAAGCACAGACTATATCTCCCATTAGGAGATATGGAACTAAACCCTCACCATCACCCAATTCATCGGCCTCTTGGGACTCTTGGGTCCACCCCCTCAACAGGCCAAGTGTCACAATCACCCCATAATAGGGCCACACGTCCTTGTGAGGGGCCTCACCCACCATCGTGTATTGGACAAGCGCTGATACCAATTGTAACACCCCAGGCACACACAACAAGAAATTGTCCACTTAACCCCTAAGTGGGCTCACGACTTTAAAAGGCATATTGGTGTATAAGAGTTGTGTTTATATATAAGTACATACTATCTTCTCCTATTAGACTATGTGAGACTAAACCTTCACCATTACCCAATTCATAGGCTTCTTGGGACTCTTGGGCCTACCACCCCTTCAACAGGCCAGACGTCACATATAAGCCTGGGCATTACAATTGGTATCAGAGCCTGCCTTTTACGCGGTGGTTCGGGCTCTGAACCCCACACGGGGACGTGTGGCCTCATGAGGGGAGTGAGCTGGACCAAGAGGCCAAGAGCTCAAAAGACCCAATGAGGGGTGAGGGTGAGGTGATTCTAGACCCATGGTTAGTCCCACATTGCCTAACGAAAGGGGATATGTGAGCACATACATTACACAGACAAACTGGACAATATTATACGTGTAAGCCTGAGCGTTATAACAGTGAGGTTTAAGGGAGGACTGAAGGAGAGTCTTTTGAAGTCATTTTAAGCTATGCCAGGAAATTCTTAGAGTTAATCATTTTAACAGATTTGACACAATAAAAGATATGCCATAAAATTGGATTAGTGAGGGAGAGCTTCAACTATTTGGATGTGTGTTTGACGCAGCTATGCCTATCAACGGGTCGTGGGTCGACCCAAACCCGACCTAATAAAAGGCGTAAATATCCGACCGAAGTACCCGACAATTAAAATGGGTCGGGTCTAGGTTCACCTGACCCGATCCTATGGACTTGATTGACCCAATCCAAATGCTATGTGATTTATTTATGTTCCAACCCAACACCCATGATCTAACCTAACATTTATAATTAAATACTAAATAATAATTTAAAATTTTAAGCATTTGAAATATTTTTACAACCTTTTGACTTCACATAAAAGCATAATAATATAAATCGTATGCCAAATGTTCCCTCATAAAACATTAAAAAATTAAAATAGTAAATAACTATTTATAATACACTAGATTCTATTAAAAAAATAAATAAATGAAGTCATTGTAGGCCCTTAAGAAGTTCATCGACATCACTTTGTTTGATCTTGATCTATTAATAGGTAGATCTGATCCGAGACCCGATATGGACACGGTCCGAAGGACCCGACAGTCAAACGAGTCAGGTCCGTATCAACCCCGACCCGTTAACAGACTTAGACGCAGCTAGGTGTAAAACGATCGTGCGGAACACTTGCCCCATTGCCTGTTGAAGAAATGGCCAACGGGCTAACAAGCATTACCGGAGCTAGCTCGTCATTTTTTAAAAGAAATATTTTTTAACTTTCAACTTAACTTTTCTTAATATTAGACATATAAAATATATATAAACAAATTATATATTTATATATACACACAAATACATTATACATACTTGATATACATACACACACAATGAGATAATACACTTAATCAACATATGTCGTTTATCTAAATAAAAAAAAGTACATGCTTTCTCTACCGTGTATTAATTGTCATGTTGTGAAGTGCTTACCATGGCTTCTGATGAGAGGACACCACAACACAGTACCTTCCCTTGTCATCCCCTTAAGACTGGCTTTGGGTTATCTTCTTGAATATGATGGGTACCACCAAGCATACTTACGTTCCTCTCCCTCCATATGTTCAACAACATATAGGAAATGTTAGAGCACATGAGCTCTATTCTGCCTCTATATCGGGTCAATGAATATTAATACCACTGAGTCGTGTGCCATATACTTATCGATGGTCTGAGATCTATATCTGCATCCTCTGTCATGCAATTTGTGTTGTGATCATGCTTTTATTTTTCATGGACCCGCCACATCTCACTTAACACATCTAACGGTAGAAATCCAATTTTATATATATGGTGGACCTCACATTTTTCTTTAAATGGAAAGTCTTGTACACTCGAAAAGCAAAAGAAAAAGAAAAACGTTGGGTTTACCATATAAATAAAATTGATCGAGTTTCCATCATTGGATGTGTTGGGTGAGATGTGACGAGCCCATGGAAAAACAATAGCACGATCACATCACAAAATTGCACAACAGCGGATCCGGACCACTGAGGTCCATGAGAATGTGTTTTCAGGATAGTGTCACAAATCTACACTTCATAAATAAGTAGATTGTAGTTTCCTCCATCCTTCACTAGATGTATAATGACATGGTATCCTATACTAGTTGTCATATTAAGACTTTTTGGGAACATCAAATTTTCTATGATATTTCCTGCCATGGGGTCTGATAAAGTTAAGGGGCATCTTCACGGGGACAATAATATATGAGGGATGCAATGACATTTCCATATGTTGTATCCTGACATTTTTTTGAAAGGATCATTCATCTTCCTTTCTTGAGGGTATGCTTTATTGAATGTTATGGCCAATAAGGCAGGAAGATCTTCTCCAACTATTGGGACATCCACCCTCCATCTTGTATCATATCTGATCATTCTCTTACAAGTTACAATCATATTAATGTGTGTTTGAATTTTGACTAAATGATATTGATGTAACCCACCAAGCTTGTGCTGCATCATGATTCACAGATTGAGTTTGGCTTGGTCAATGAGAGATGTTTCTCCTCATCATCTCCCAAACATTGTCGATATAAAAGTTGAAGTAAATATCACCAAGTTCCTCGCTCGCCAAATAGCCCAAACACATGCAGGGAAAATAAATTGCATCACATTGCCTTCAACGCTTTGATCACCCTTCTTCGCCATGCTCGATGCAATCGTCCAGAAATTGTGCATCAAATGCATATTTAGGGGCCGTTTGGTTCAGCGGAAAGCTGATTTTAAGTCCTGATTCATAAGTGCAGATTATATAAGTCCTTATAAGTTTTAAGATTTTTTTGTGAAAAAAGTGTTTGGTTCGGCGGAAATTATTAGCACTTATGAAAATAAGTGTGTTTGGTTCAGTACTAATATAAAAGCTTATGCTAAGGGTGTTTTTGTCCATTTAATAAGTGCTGAATGTAATTTGATGTTTGGTTGAAAAAAATTATTTGCTTATATTTTCTGTTTATTAAAAAATAATATGTTTTGATATTTATCTATTTAATAAATTATTCTATACTACACTTTGATTACTTGTTAGAACCTCATACAAGCCTATACAAATTTTTAAAAAATAACTCAGGACATGTATGCTTTTTAAGAGCGGTAAATATACAATCTATATTTACCATATTTGAAAAGTAGGTGTAATGACATACTTCTCAAAATATTTTGACAATTCTCACCAAGGTTAACAAAGTTGCATATCATGTTATTCTACACATTATAAATATAACAGAACTAGTACAACATTTTATTATTCAAATTAAAAAAAACCTGTAGATCATCTAGCATAATCCAAGCACACAAACATAATACTTGTGCTACATATATTTTTATGCTACAATAGATAAATACATGAAAATGTTACAACATTCTAAAAAAAATATATAACCAGAGCAGTTAATATTTATATTACAGTGTTGGTTTCATAATCCAACTTCTACAGTCATTTGATGGTTAGAAGTACAAGAAAAAAAATCACAAAAACAATCAAAATGATACATAAACATGAACAACATCCAAAGAAGTACTGATTATCAGTAAAGTTGTGGTTTAAAATCAAACAAGTTCACTGTAAACTTGTCAATTAAATGTTATCCTTCCTGTATAATTTAGTAACAACATTGCTCGGCCTATGCGTTCTGGGAAAAGTAATTCCTCCTCACAAAATAGATAATATCAACTTTTCTTGGTATATGGTAGATTGTATATCTGGCATGGGTGCTCCATGTAATTTTGGATCAGTGTTCTCTCAATTCATTTTTTTACTACAGCATAGAACTCCTCTGGTGAAATGTCTCCCTTTCCAATAGTCAGACCATCAATCAGTAGTTTATTCCATTCTTCTTCAGGTGCTGTAAGAGTTTGGCATGTTAGAATGAATTTAATAACTAGATTAATGACTGTAGATTTGAATATAATTGCACAAGAAAACTATCAGGATAAAATGAGTGAAAGAGAAAAATGCCAATATTGCACAAATCAACAGATTATGTATTTATGTCCAGTTACAACAATCCACTTTCAATTAAGGTTGAGACACTGCAGGTATAAGGTATGGTTCAATGTTGTTATTTGAGACACTTAAATAGAATTTCATGACCTTTTCATGGTGTTAATTATTGGCATGCATTGCCCCGTCATACGCTTTTGTTTTTCAGTCTATGCGTAATTTTATGAATAATGCCATTGCCTCTAAAACCTCATAGGGTCACAGAATGTATCTGCATATATCAATTATTTTCGCAGACATGGATCAATATATAACATATCAAATGAAAATGGGGTGGACTATTTATTTAATTTGAATTCATAAATTAATGTATTGGAACTAAATTGATTCATAGTAGTACAATCCAACAAAGATGAAGGGATTCAAAGGAAACATCAATTTGGAGTGTCTAGATGAAGCGATAAGAAGAAACATTTCATATAAAACTCAACATTCATCTCTAAGGAAATTCATCAGCCAAAGTGCCAAATCAAACAAAGCTAGCAATGAGAACAAGAAACTGGAAAGCTACCCATAAGCTATAAGGAGCAGATGGACTCATAGTAAGAATTTCAACAGCATCTAATGATTGTGGGCATAATTTTATCACTACGCGTAAAGGACAAAAAAGGATCAGAAAGAAGTCATGAAAACACCATATGCTTATAAACTTTTACTTTGTAAATACTATGCATGAGCCCCTAGAGAAGGGGAGAGCATCCAACTTCTCTTTGTTAAGCATTCAAAGAAGAAGACCGAGGTCCATGTGATTCCAACCTGTGGGATATTGGGCCCTTGTAAAACACAAATCCATGAGGCATGAGCAATGTTCTAAAACTCAGTTTCAATACTATTTTAGCTCTCAACTGATCTGGACAAATGTGATGTTTATTTCAGATGAACCATTATTGATATGTTTGGTAAATAATTTGATTATTAACAATCAAATTTTGGAAGATGCATGACATAATACTCGGAATTATTTTTCAATATAGATTCACATGGATGATCACTCCTACTAGTTGTAGTTGATAGGGTATTGTCAGTGCTTTTGTCATTGCTAAAAAAGGGGTGGGGGTGGGGAAGAAACAGAGATCGGATCTGTTACTTGTGTCCTTCAAAGAAAACCAGACCATGATAAAAACAACACTTTCCTGCCAATCCTCAACTAAAAGACAGATATATCAGTACTAGGTCTGCAATTGTTTTTTTGATCTGTTATGGCCTTGTGGGACAGGACATTAATCACTGATGATAGGATTGTTTTGAAGTAGTACTTGATAAGATCTTCTAAGGTAGCTGTTGAAACTGTTTATACTGATAAACTTTAAGAAAAATCATGCAAATATAATCAAAGCACAAACACATGATACAAAACCGGAAAAAAATGAATATACAGTACTTCATGATTTAATGATAAATTAATCCACTATTCAATTTGCACTAACAACCGGTTAAAATAGATATTCAACTTTCATTTGGATTTGTCACAGTCAAAGGAAGGACCACAATCCGTAAGAATATCAAATTCCAGCAATCTCTTCTAACCAGCAACCATTCGATATTAGCAGTAATGATACATCAGATTCTATCTACTAACCAAGATGAAACTTATATGAAGGAATGGAAAATGCTATGACCATTTTGAGAAGGAGCATTATAAACAGAGGGAGGAACCAAGAGATAGATCAACATTTGTAGACTGTACTGCACTTCCTAATGAAGATCAACTTCTACACAGATAAACAAACAATGTCATATTTTTTTTAAAACACAAATCCAAGTTCAACCCTAATATACACCCAAGCATAGAAAAATCCACACAAATCAGAGCATCACTAATCAATAAAATCACAAATGTACATACAAATCAACATGAAAAACCATGTATTGTATAGAAAAAACCTATCAAATCACCTACATTGTTTTGATCTACAGACTATTGGAAAAAGTTGCCCATTTCAGCCAAGGTTTCATATAGATTCATCTCCAAGAAACCCTAGATAGTTTAAGATCAACATGTCTAAATTACATAAGCATGAACGGAGGAGATGACATGGTTTTTACCTATATCATTGGCTGGGGAGAGGATCCAAAGAGGCTATGAAACAGATCAGAGAGTCAGAAGGTTCGCCGGAGACGGTGAGAGGCAGATCGGTGTGTATCCAAGCGATTCATGAGGAAGAAGCAGATCGGAGTGAGGATCAGTTGACAAACATCACGGTCTTCTCGAAGCACATCTTTGATCCAAGTTTTCTGGTTCGTTTCTTGGGTCTCCGGCGAACAAAATCATCAACAGGTCGATTAGAACATCTAATTAGGGCTTTCATCTGTCTGTCTCGCAAAAAGAGGGCTTTTCAGAGAAGAAAAATGGAGGAGAGAGAGGGACCTGACTGACATTTTGGGTTTAAATAGCTCCTGTAATTTCTGAACAGTTCCAGGGGCATTCACGTCTTTTCACAGACGGTCCGACTTACTGAATGCGTTAGCATTAAATAAGTGGGGTAAACCAAACTGAAAATTTTGGGGATAAAAGGACTGAATGAGGTTTTGAATAGGTGCTTATCAGAAGTCCAACCAAACGAGCTTAAAGCGGAATTTCAGCTTTAAATCGAAAAATCCCTGAATATAAGCTGAACCAAACAGCCCCTTAGACTCCTATTACATAGCTTCTCAATGATGATCGATCCATAAACGCTTAATCTTTGGGTAACCACAAAACAAATGGAAGACTGTTTAACTCTCTCACCCTGACAAAAGCGCCACTTTGGGCTTGCTGGGCCCTCTCACATCCAGGTGGGTGAAAACTCTCTTGTGGGTGGAGTGAGTTGAGTGTAAGTGAGATCGAGATGGAACCGGGTAATCTGCTTATCTATCAGATCCCATCTTGTCGATTTTGTTTTCTTTTTTTTCCTCTTTATTTTCGTTTTCTTATTTTAAAATTTTTCTACCCTCTATTCTAACATGGTCTATTATATTCTTCTCCTTAAATAGATACAACTAAAGTATTTCTCAAAAAAAAAAAAAAAAAACCCAAGGTATTGTCATGTATTATTTCAACTGTCGATGCTGGGATTTCGCGGGAACTTCCGTTACCGTAACGGTTTCTCCGACTTCACTCGAACTCCACGTTTTCTTATAAAACCCCACGATAGGTCCCGCAAATTACAAAACTGCCACTCTCGGGCGGCGAGGGTTCGAGTCAGAGGCGAACCGACCGAACCCGACACTCCAATCGAAGAAAAAATGGATCCGAAGATCCCCGAAACCCACCTGGTGACGACGATCGGCTCCGCCGAGTACGCCCTCCTCCGGCAGTCACTCCGCCGGTCATCCGCCGTCGGATTGGACGCCGAGTGGCGCGGCGTGGCCAATCGCAGTGTCGACGGCTCTCCGTCTTTCCCCACCGTGACTCTCCTCCAGATATCCTGCCGGTTGCGGCCGGTCGGAGCGGACGCCGACGATGATCGGTCCACGGATCACCCCGTTGTTGTCTTCCTCGTTGATCTCCTCTCGGTCCCCTCCTCGCCGGTCTGGGATATGTTGAGGGACCTCTTCGTCTCACCCGATGTTTTGAAGTTAGGGTTCAAGTTCAAGCAGGATTTGATCTACCTGTCCTCGACGTTCAAATCGCAAGGTTGCGATGAGGGGTTCGATAAGGTTTAATTTTTTTGTGATATTTGAGCATTTTTAGTTTCTCTTTTCATCTTTATTGTTCGGAGGAGGTGAAATTTGATTTTGGTGTTTTAATGTTGTTGATTTTTTTTAAATAGGTGGAGCCTTATATAGACATCACCAACATATATCATTGTATGAAGAGCAGACATGGAGGAGGGAATAAGTTTTCAAAGGAAAACAAAAGTTTGGCGACTATTTGCAAAGAAGTGACTGGCATTGTGCTTTCAAAGGTTTGAGTTTACCTTGGACGAGAATTTAGTTTGTTATGTGTGAATCTTAAACATTGTTATAATGATTTGCTTTATGCTTCATGTTGTCCAACTGAATTTGATATTGGATTGATTGAGAATTGAATGTTATCGAATTTCAGTGATCGGCGTGTCTAAAAATTGTTGTTTGTTTTAACTGGATTTATTCTATGTTAAAATGCATTTGTCCTGTTTTTTCTTCCTTTTGAAGGTTAAGGCAGTTTTTTTTATGGGCGCTGTTACACCCTATTAGTCATCCAACGAGGTATATACCACTTTAGGTCAGGTATATATCTCATTAATTTTTTTTACACTTGCTAAAAATAGGTCTATTCAATTCGAAATTGAGCAATATACATTTTTCATTAAAGTAAATACCTCATTAGACAATGTTTACTAATTTAAAAAATTAAAACATGTGGGGACTGCATTTAGGGTTGTACCTAACTTTGCCCTTTTTTATATGAGATAAGACTAATATTTGGAGGTGATTGTAGATTAATGTTGTGTTGGGTAAACTGGAATAATAAGTCTTGTACTTTAGCACTGAAAATTTCAGTGTTGAAATTTATGTGCTGAAATATAAGCTGGGTTTGGCATATATTTCATGTATGAAAATTAAGTGGTAAGTAATAGAAACATGTAAAAGAATCATGTTTAATACATCACTTATATAATAACTCAAAATCAATATAAAAAAGTTTCTGAAGTGACGCATTCGTTTCTGTAACAAAGTCATGTCCCACAAATATGATATGGCCAAATAAATAAGACCTATAAGGTTTTACCAGACAATCAACAAGTTTTCTAAAAAAAAAAAAATTCTAGCATCATCATCTACTCTAATCCACAAATCTGATTATTATTTCTATTTTTTATAGCTGTCGTTGGCTAGTCAACCATCATTGCTGTGATTGCTCATTTTTAACCTTTGACATCAATTGGTGTTTCCCTGATCCCAATGAAAAGTGAAAACCCTCGTAGAGGGAATGGTGGGAGGGAAACATTTGAGGAAAAATGTTATATGTTTAATCATTAATTGGTTAGTTTTGTCATTTTAATGCTATATCAAATGCATTCTGGACTATAAAATCATTATAAATAACTATGAACTCATTTATAAATAATTGTCAAAAGCTCGTTACGGAATTTAAGTAAAAGTTGCTATCTTGAAAAGAATCTTATTGAAAAGTGATTTGACAAACACCATCATTAAAATAAGGATAAGTGGTAAATACGTGATAAGTGGTACCAAACATCACCGAAGTTATATGGTTGAAGCTCGTGTCCCGTCCTAAAATTGTACTTATAAATTTTTTTGGCTGAGCATGGGGGTCAGCATTATCATAATTCGTGGATCTTTGAACATGACCAAACTCAAATGTGTATTCTTAGAATATGTGAATGGAAATAAAATCATTATCACATACAGTGTTGTTAAATTTTTGCAGTTTGCTGGAAACCACTGCAATTTGGCAGTCATCCATTCTGTGAGTTTCTCTTTTTTAGTTAGATTAATTATACAACGTTTCCAAGAGCACTTGTGTGTGATTAATATTAATAATTATTTTGTGTGAAATCATTCATTAATTTGAATGTTCTATTTAATTTTTTTTAAATATTAATAATATTATGATGAAACAATTGTGTGTTAATTGAATTCCCATTTTAACTTTGATTTTGTCATCTATTTATTTCATTTGTTTTGAGCTTTTTCCAGAAATTTCTTCCAATTGGTGTCTAATGTGAAACACTGCCTTCAGGAGCTCCAATGCAGTGACTGGTCCTTCCGTCCTCTAACGAAAGAGCAGTTATCTTATGCATCAGCAGATGCATACTGCTTGCTTGAAATATTAACCGTCTTTCAATGCAATGTTTTCAGAAAAGGTTTGATCTGCACAATCCTTTACACCTTCACTAGTTATATTCCCACTTATTTACGGTCAAATAGTAGATTGGTTTATTTTTTTCAACATGATGGGTGGAATATTCATCAAATCTGTCATAATTGGTAAAGTCTCTGAACAAAGTAAACAAAAAAGAACATGCAAGTATTTAAATGACATTCCAATTGCTCAATCACAAATCACTCTTCCTGTCCAAGATCAACAATGATGCACCCAGAATGTTGAGACCACCTGTTCTCAAAACATTCTCCATGTATAATTGTATACTTACCCAAAAATTAATTTCTTTACATATAAAACTCTCCCTTGGAATGTTTTCATTTATAGCCAACATATGTACCACCAGACATTATTTTATTTTTTTTATGGAGGAAGAGTATTGTTTCCATTTTTTTTTGGCTATAAGAGGAAACTGCAAATTTTAGAAAAGGGGAAATAATAAAGGGTATCCTATTTGCTAGAGCTTAAAAATGTGTTTAGGCTTGACTCGTTTAATTTTTTAATCGTACCTGAGCAGGCTTCAGGCAAGTCAATCCCAAAGTGCCCGGATTGTTTACCAGCTCTACTATTTGGGAATGGGAAATTTTCAACTGTAGGTCATCTAAGATGAGCCTATAAGGAGAAATAACTGAAAAACCAAACATCTATACTCCAAATTGCAGTTTTCTTGCTAGGCACTAGTTTGACATTTTGAAGGGTACACAACAAACCTGCTGCTTCCAACAGTCCTTTCATCAGATCCCTCGTGAACCCCAGAGGGCCTGCCCATCACTCCATATGGCATCACTTGCTGAAGCATTAACTGCGTAACATTTTGGAAATGTAACCGCAGGGAATTCTTTTCTTAATTTAGCTCTCCAAAACATCTTATATTTCAGTTTTTAAATTTGAAGTGCATCCCGTGATGACCCATGGAGCCATTTTAACCATATCTTTCCATAGTCTTGAAGCTTGTACATAACAAGAGGCACCAGAGAAGACCTATTACAAATTTTATGCCACCTGACATTATGAGTCATTTTTATAGAACTTGTATTTGCAGGATTTTTTGTTGTCATTATTGAGGATATGGAAAGCCTCCTACTTCTTCTGAACTGAAGAAAAATACTCTTTGTCCCTAAGCAGTGGCTATCCAACTCCAGAATTCCAGTACATATACAGCCAATAGCTAAGTTGTCCTTTTTATCAATTTCCAAACCATCACTTTACACATTCCCTTCCTATGCCTATATGTCCCCATTCACCTTGGTCAGGAATTTGTCTAGGTTCAACAGTAATATAAATGCTTTCCACTCCAAAGGTGGTTTTATTGACCAAATTTAATGATACTTAGAAATGGTGCTCAGCTCCCCTGTTTTTCTCAGTTACTCAACGCACAATAGGATTCAATGGAAAATCCTCTTCTCACTCTTTGTTTTCATTTATCCACATTCTCCCTTGTTATGTCTGGTTGAACCTCAAAAGCTGAATACAATTCATATAGTCCTGATAGAGTCAATCTAGCCAAGAAAAACTATAATTAAAATAAGACCCATGATAGAAACGGGAAGGAACAGGGGACGATGTCTCACTTTATCACACTAAACTCTACAAAGCACCATGGTCACTGTCAAGGGATCACTTAAATACCACTGGCTACTGCCCTGCCTCACATAGATAGAAGTTATACCAAAAGTTGAATGAGCTACGAAGCTCAGCAAGTGAACCATTGGGAACAGTCTCACACCATGCAGATATATAAAAAAATAACTTAGAAAATCATGTTGAACATCAACATTTCATAAAAGCCCTCCAGTGGGAAAACCAGCCCAACATCTCACTTTGAAATTATTTAGTTTCTTAAAAACATCGATATGCATGTATTTCGCCCTGAACCTTGGTCCACCTCGGCAAAAATCAAGTGAGAACGATAAAAAAAACCATGCCATGTCTATCAAGAGAACTCATCAATGCTAAAACCATGTAAGGTTTTCTAAAGTATGCTATGCAACTGAGCACGGACATCTCACAAGGGTGAACCTGCTCAAGCCTCTCACTCCATGAGGAGAATTGTTTCCGCTTCTAGTAAGGAATGTACAAGCTATCATAACGTGACCTAAAATTTCATATGGAGAGAACCACTAGGAAACGGGAGCACGAACAACATGTTCCAGTTGCTGCATGGGGGAACCCTGAGGACCTCGTCATTATGAGGAGGGACAAACTTTGTGCCTTTGTGGTCTCCATCGATCATGGACGTACAATCCTAGACCTAACTACACCAGGGTGTATATCAAGTGGGGGTGACTTTACGCTCCACTTATTATGAAATTGAATAAATCAATGAACGCAAGAAAGTTCTCATATTGATATTTGCGAGAATCAGAACTCTTCCCTAGAGGCGTGGTCTTCAACATTTAGGGCCCGTTTGGATGGACGTTATGACTGCGTCTGCGGCATCAATGCATTGAAACGCACACCCGCCCATCCAAACGACCTGTGGCGTCGACAACTTCAAACATGAGCTCTTGCATTGACAGGGTAAAAGGATTGCATCCCCAATTGCCTCAAAACAGCACTTCTGCCAACGCAAGGCAGTGCATCGATGGAATGGGGAGGGATTTTACAAGTTTACCCATGCTAAAAGGTCCAAATTCCATCACCTGTCCCTGTAACAATTACAAAGTGATGATGGGTGCTATGGTAAATGGGGCTAGCAGCATTGGAAACGCATGAACCCGAGCCAAACATCATTTTTTCATGTTGCAAAGTTTCCTTAACGCGTCCACTGTTGACTAGCATGTCCAACAGCCACGTATGACAAACGCACCTTTTGGCACTGCCCATCCAAACAGGCCCTTAAGCATATTTTGATTTCTCAACCGCTGTTATTAATGCTGCCAAATTGAAAATGTGGGTGCCTCTTTTATAACCATGCTTTTGGGGTCTGTTAGAATACATTGTCTCATCTATGGAGGCTGTAGTTTTATAGATGAATCGAAACACCAGCCAAACACTTTGACAAGCCAGAATCCTAAAGTCAACAGAATGCAAGGGTTAAAAGACTCCCCTACTGGCTTCATTAGCAAGAGTTTTGACCAACATTCAATGTACAAGGATTGTCTATCAGTGAGACATGGCAACTAATCTATGATGTAGATCGACTTCCATGTTATTAACATACATGTTATCTTCTAGAGTCAACCACCATGATCCGGTATTTTAACTTCTGATATATTTGCAATTTATACATTTGGATCTAAGCCAATACTCCATTTCTTTTTTCTCTATTTAAACATGTATAATGCTATCCAGAAACTCCTGTGGTCCATACAAATTATTATTGGATCTTTCATATTCATCTCCTGTGGTGCTCGTGTGTGAATACCTTTAATATACACTTTGTAATTGAAATTGGGTTTATATTTCATTGCAATTGAAACACATATCCCTATATTACAGAAACTCGTATAGATTGTCCAAAACTTGGGAATGGTTGGTGGGTTTATCAGGGTTGATCAATTCAGCTTTAAGGTGGGCTTTGGGGGACGATTTAATTTTTTTTTTCTGGTGGGACATGTAGCCCTCGTTTAGATTGAGGAATTGAGTTATTCTGGATAGATAACTATGCCAGTACAGATAACAATTCTACAAGAATAAAAGATTTTTTGTGTGGTGGTGTTTTTTTTTTATTCTCATTGGAAAACATAAGAATAAATGTTGAGTTGTTTGGTTGATGAAGAATAAAATATAAATAAAATGTAAAAAGTTGATTTGATATGTGAGCCATATTGATGTATAAGAGGTGTTGATAAGTGATTTGATGTAATGAAATGCGTTTTTTTTATTTGTAGGTGGGCCCCACTTAATAAACTGAGTATAGCTTATCCTAGGGTTATTTAGAATTGTTATACTCTCTTATACTCGTTTAAACTGGCTTAGTAATACCAAGTTATACTCTGCAAACAAACAATCATTTTCCCTATCCATTCTTATACCACCCTTATTCTTGCTTAACCCGTGACCCAAACGGGGGCGCAGTGAATTGAGGTTCTCTTAGCGGTTAAGTTTTTTGGAATATTTGCTATATCTGAGTCAGCTTGGTTTTGTCAATTAATTTTGGGATAGAATCAGGTGAAAGAATTGGTAGGAATCCTGCGTGATATGAGAATCTGAGTTTCTTGAACTTTTGGAGTTACTGCAGGTTCTTCAATATGTCAGGGTGCACAAATATCAGGAGGATAAAGTGATCTGGAGCACTAGGCCAAGGGATGGCATTTCCATAAAAAGTTGTTATGAATGGTTGAGAAAAGATCACAATCTCACTTGCCTACTTCACGTAAATAGAAAGAAATTTGAGGGATCAAAGCTTTGTTGAATGTGCAAGGGCTCATGTGGTTGATATTCAATGGGAGGTTAATTGCCCAGGTTTTTGGAGCCAAATGGGTCGGTCATAGGGGAGTCTATTACATGTTCCCAATGCAGAAATGAAACCATCGAGCATCCGTTGTCAATATATTCTTCAAGCATACATGGTTCAAATTGGGGGATACGGGATGAATCCACAGTTTAGCAAAGTGGAACAAATGTGGAAAGCTAAGATGAGACTTATATATAAAGGAGACAGAAGTGTAAAGCCAATGTATCAAAAAATTTAATTTCTGCTGGATGTTGCATGATTTCACTACACAGAAATGATGTGATTTTCACAGAAATTAGCCCCTATTTTGATCATTTATGGGAATACATAATCAGGTTTATTCGGGGCTCTTCACTGTGTAAAGGCAAAGAGTGTGATTACAGGGGAGAAAGTGGTGATTGAGGAACGGAGGGTACTGCTTTTTTGGTTCATTTTGCTGTGCTATCTACTAAAGTGGGCTCTGTTGTATTCTCTTCCTTTGATTTTGTTTTTACCCATTGGAGTTGTACCCCTGTATCTGAATAATACTTCTCGGTGGTAGAACTCTTACCAGCTTCTTCTTCTTAAAAAAAAAACATCTTTATGCAGTATACAAAATGACAGTCACCTGTTGAGTACAGGATTTGGGTCGAGCTGATCCTTTAAAACCCCAAATATCCTGTACTAGGATATCAGATATGAGTAGGATTTAATACAGACGGATGCTTATTTATTTGCATATGCCTTGTAAATTTCAAAGTTGTTTACCGTCCTAATGAAGATGACTACCACGAAACAGGTCAGTAATACGCCTATAACATAATAAGTTTATTTTTGGTAATACTCTTTTCTATAGATAAGTAGATGAGGATATTCCAAAGCTAAGTTTCAGTATCCTGTCAGGCTGCCACTGAGAGCACAATACAGAGTGATCTATGGTTGCCTAGGTAATGACAATTATCCCATAGGTTAAGATGTTGAGATAAATTCATTCAAAATATTATGGATTAAACCATTAGAAAGTTTTGTAGTTTGTCATAACTGTAAACAGATTTAAAGGTATTGAAATGGGAAAAGACACTTTCAAGGTTGAAAACACGATACTTCATCTGTAGCTTTTTCTTATATCTCTGTTTTATGGTAGGGCTTTCAGCGGATAGATTTCTGCGGTCGATGTAAACCAAATGTAATTTCTGTATCACTGGCATGTGGACAAAAAAGGGTTGCCATGTGTGTCTTTTGTAGGTTGTTAGTTTCACCTTTCATATCTAAGAGTATTTAACCATGTATTTTCTTTTATATCATCTAGTACCATTGGTGAAATTCGATGTTGTATCCAACTTGCCAGCAAATGTTACTGCACTATATGCCTCAAGAGGGAATTTCGGATTGAAAGAGATTCTTCAGGAGTCGGATGTTCATGACAATGTCTTACGGATGAAGTTTTATGATGCGTCAGAAATATTTAAGCAACAATTTTTGGAAGTCATCCAGGAAATTGTGTTGATGTTTTGGCTCCTTCACAGCCTTCATACAATACTTTTCCTTTGGACGATTGCATCACAAAAATTATCAGTAAATATGGCGGGAGTATTTTGTTGAATGAATCAGATCTAAAACCGAGGACCTCTAGACGAAAAGGGAGAAAACATTATGTGGTGGAATTGAAATGTAAAGAAAAGTTAATAGAAAACAGCAGTGAGTGGCACGACCACCCACCATGGCATTCTTCCTTCCGCGGTGATGGAAACCCAAAATTTCTATGCGATGTAATGGTAAACATCTTGAGCAAGGATCTCTTTTCTGTTAATTAATCGTAAGGCTGTAAGTCATGAACTGACAGGTTTTACGGTGCTGAAGAGAGTTTTTCTTCACTTATAATAATCCTGGCATTAAAAACTTTTCATGTTTTAAAGGAAATGGTTTTGAATGCTATTGTCATCTTCAAAACCTATATTCTTGGGTTTATCTGTTCTATGATAAGCGTAGTTGTCCCATTAACATTTATATTTTACCATAGATTGCAAGGATCACTCTAGCTGCTCTCAAATCTTTAATCATGTGATGTCAGTATTTCATATACTTCCTGTTGTAAGATTATGGTTTATGTTTAGTGCTCCTTGTGATAAAAAAATAATCACACCAGATTATATGAACTGTGCCTGCAGGTGGAAGGTTTAGCCAAACACCTACGCTGTGTTGGCATTGATGCCGCTATTCCATCTTTAAAAAATCCTGAACCAAGGTGCTTTCTCTAATAAATCATTTATTCATAGATCAAGTTGCATTTCATAATGGATATGGATATAATATGTGCTAGTTATTGGAGTTATTATATAGGCCTGTTGTTGGGTCTATTCCTGGAGCCCCGGGGGTTGGGGGGCAATGCCCCCCATGTGCCGCAGGCCCCCCCTCCCCCCCCCCCCCCCCCCCCCGACTCAAATTTTTGTCATGGGTATTTTGATAATTTTCTGTTTCTAGAGTTTGTACATCTTGTAACTATATAAGGGACCTTTCAGCTTCCATTACTGTATATAATATTATTCCATTTATTTCTTCTTGGTATCAGAGCTGCAAAGAAACCCTAGGGTTTCACAATTTTTTTTTCTTCTTTCTTCATCACGGGTCGTGGTGATAATTATCGTTTCCTCTCCCAGATCAAGATTTGAGTTCTTTTTGCAATGGATCCAACGCCGAAAGACCTCACGCCACTGTCGGGTGGGGAGATCAAGGACACCACCAGTCAGTTAGGGCAGATCAAGGACACCACGTTTGGTATCACCACCATTCCGTTAGGGCAGATCAAGGACACCACGTTTGGTATCACCACCATTCCGTTAGGGCATAACTCTCATGCTCAATGGATTACCAACGTGCTTCTTGATGGACGAAATTATCTATCCTGGTCGCGTTTTGTTCGATTATATTTGGGTAGTCGAAGCATGTCAGGTCTTCTTCTTGGCACCATTAAAAAGCCGGCAGAAACAGATGCAACCTTCAATCAGTGGGAGATCAACAACTGCACGGTTCTCGATTGGCTCCAACTCCATGGAGACCCGGATCTATAATATGTTAATGTATCATGATACGGTCGACTCTCTATGGGCTGCATTGAAGAAGACCTATGGTCATGCCAAGAATGACTCACAGATCTATGAGTTGTACAAGGATATTGCTCAGGCCACCCAAGGTACCCAATCTGTTACATATTATTTTGGATTTCTTCAAGCTCGTTGGGAGGAACTTGCCCATTATGAGCCTCTCTCAGAGTTGTCTAAGGAGGCTGCCACGATTGTGGTTGGCCGACTACAACACCAACAGACGTATGCGTTTCTTATGGGCCTTCGACCGGAGTTCGAATCTCTTCGTGTTCAGATCTTGAATACCACACCACTTCTCTATTTGAGGCATTTTCTATTATCGAGGGTGATGAACATCGCCGTCAGATCTCTTCCTCAGCGACCACTGGAACCCTCGGCGATCAGATGGCATTGGAGGCCACCTTTGGATATGACTCTCGTGCATGGGGATAGTGGTCGCGGTCGCGGTCGCGGTCGTGGCCATGGACGCAACAATATTGTGACTTGTGGCCACTATGGAAAAACAGGGCATGAAAAAGTCTAATGTTTTCTTCTATACCCACAATTGATGCGATCTCGCAATGTTGGAGCTCCTTCGTCTGCCCCTCGTGCTGTTGTTGCTGATGCCTCGGTTCCGGGTGATGCCTGATATGCGTACTATTTAGAACCATATTGATGCCATGGTTCGGGAGAGCCTTGCCTCTCATGTCTCTCATGCTGGTCTCTTTCATGCTGGTCCAACATCCTATGCTGCTTCTCCCTCTACCGCAGGTATCCCCTCCGCCTACCATGTTAACCAATCAGGATCCCCTACTTGGGTTATTGATTCAGGCGCTACTGAACATATATCTGGTGAGTCTCAATTGTTTGCTCCCTTGACATCACTTTCTATGCACAGAGAGGTAGGTCTTGCTGATGGCTCACTTACACCTGTTATCAATAAGGGTACCGTTCCTTTATCTTCCTTTTTATCATTACACTCTGTGTTACATGTTCCCAATCTTGCTCTTAACCTTCTTTCTGTTAGCCAATTGACTAAGGTTTTGAACTGTTCAGTGATACACGGAGGATTTTTGGCAAGGGATATGAGAAAGATGGCCTTTACGTCTTCGGAGAACCACCACCACTGCCCATGCTTCCATTTTGCCCACCGTTTAACATTACTGTGTTAATTTTTTGCGCATGATTAAAGCACAGTTTAACATTACTGTCAAGAGTATCAGGTCTGATAATGGGGGGAGTATGTATTGTCTCGGATTCTTTTCGGTCTCATCTGAATGAGTTGGGAATTCTTCAACAGTTGACTAGTCCATATGCACCTGAGCAGAATGGGGTGGCGGAACAAAATAATCGTCATCTCATGACTGTGGTTCGTTGTCTCCTTCAAGGAATGAATGTTATAAAGTCTTATTGGAGTATGACAGTCCTCACTGCTGCCTTTTTGTTTAATCGAACTCCTAGTCGTACTTTAGGAGGTCAAGTTCCTTTTCATGTTTTGTATCATGACCGTACTCTTTTCCCCATCACTCCTCGAGTCTTCGGGTGTACTTGTTTTGTTCAGGATAAGGGGCCCTCACGCACCAAGCTTGATGATAAGTCTATACGTTGTGTTTTCCTTGGTTATTCCACCATGTCCGAAGGATATAGATGCTATGATCCTATTTCTCGGAGATTGTTTCATTTCCTTGATGTTATTTTTTTCGAAGATGTGCCATATTTTTCTGACACAGTTCTGCAACATTCGTCTTCACTGGTTCGACCGACTTCATTTTTTCCGTCATTGCCTTTGCCACAGCCACCATCGTCACCACCACAGTCTCCTCTAATTATATACACTCGTAGACCTTGGTCATCTCTCTCTCCTGCTCACTTGTCGGTATCATCCTCGGACTTAGGTATACCTTCTTCCTTGATCACTCCACAGTATGTTCCTGATTTGCCCCCATCTAACTCTGATGTGCCTATTGCTCTTCGCAAAGGTCGTCGGAGTTGTGTCACTGCTCATCCTCTTGCCTAGTTTATTTCTTATCAGGGACCTTCCGATTCCTACAGATCTTACGTGGCTTCTACGTCGTCTATCTGTATTCCTCGTACTGTTACTGAGGCATTACAAGATTCTCTATGGACCGCCGCTATGACCGCTGAGATGGATGCCTTGCAGAAAAATCATACGTGGGAGTTAGTTGATCTTCTACCAGGGGAGAGGACCGTTGGCCGTCGATGGGTTTTCACGGTAAAATACAAGGTTGATGGGGCTGTTGAGCGGTATAAGGCACGCCGTTGCAAAAGGCTTTACTCAGACTCCAGGGAATGATTTTCATGCTACATTTGCTCTTGTTGCCAAGCTGACTACTGTTCGGCTTCTTGTCTCTCTTGCTACTTGCCACAATTTGCCTCTTCATCATATGGATGTGAAGAATGCTTTTCTTCATGGCAACTTGACAGAGAATTTATATGGATCCTCCGCCTGGTTTTCGTCTTTTGGGGGAGTATTTTGGGAAGGCGTGTGTTCTTCTCAAATCTCTATATGGACTAAAGCAGTCACCGAGAGCATGGTTTCAGAGATTCAGTGTAATAATTCTCTCTCTTGGATTCACTCGTTGTCATGCTGATCATACTTGCTTCATTCGTTGAAGTAATGGACGGTGCACCATTGTTCTAGTTTACGTGGATGATATTAATTATCACAGGAGATGATGCTGATTACATTGTCAAAGTGAAGACTGAGCTTGGACATGCATTTGATGTGAAAGATTTAGGTCCTCTTCGGTATTTTTTGGGGATTGAGATTGCTTGCTCACGCCATGGTATTTCGCTCTCCCAGCGAAAATACACTTTTGACCTTCTTGAGGATACCGGTATGCTTGGATGTCGCCCTGCCACTTCTCCAATGGACCAGAACCATCGCCTTCATGTTGAATCAGGCGACCTTCTGCCAGATCATTCTTTGTATCAGCGTCTAGTGGGTCGTTTGATCTACTTGACAAATACTAGACCTGATTTGACTTTCGCTGTCAGCGTGGTGAGTCAATTCATGCATGCCCCACGAACTTCTCACCTAGATGCTGTTTTCAGGATTCTTCGATACTTGAAGTCATGCCCAGGTCTTGGCGTATTCTATGTTACTAGTGCTCAGCCTATCATTTCTTGCTACACTGATGCAGATTATGCTGGTTCACTTACTGATCGTCAATCCACTTCTGGTTTCTGTACTTTCCATGGGGGCGACCTTATTTCCTGAAAAAGTAAGAAACAGAGTGTTGTCTCTCGTTCTTTTGCTGAGGCAGAATATCGTGCCATGGCCCAAGGCACATGTGAGATTATTTGGTTGCGCTCTCTTTTGACAGAGTTGGGATTTTCCTGTAGCTGGTTCATCTACTTTGTTTTGTGATAACCGATCTGCCATTATGTTTGTCTCGGACTCAGTTCTTCACGAGCGGACCAAACACATTGAGGTTGATGTTCACTTTCTTCAAGAGAAAGTACAGTCGAGCGCCATTGACACAGTTTTTTGTCTCTTCCAATGAGCAACTTATTGATATGTTCACCAAGTCCGTTGGTCCCTCTATTCTTCGTTCTAGCTTGACCAAGTTGGGCTTCATTGATATCTTCGCTTCAACTTGAGGGGGAGTATTGGAGTTATTATATAGGCCTGTTGTTGGGCCTATTCCCGAAGGCCCGGGGGTTGGGAGGCAACGCCCCCCATGGGTATTTTGGTCATTTTCTGTTTCTATGGTTTGTACATCTTGTAACTATATAAGGGACCTTTCGGCCTCCATTACTATATATAATATTATTCCATTTATTTCTTCTCTCGTCATATTTTGTTCTCCCATTTTATTTAGGCACTTAATAGACATCAATATCTGATAAGGAACCAAGTATACAAGGTTAAGAGCCTCTTGACCAATTACTCGAGGTATGTATTAATAGGTCAAAATCAATTCTGTTCTCATGGACTGTAAAAATAACAGCCTTGCATTTGTACTCATTACTGAAATGCTGCCACTATCTCTAGAATTTTCAAGCCCCCTTTTATGGTTAATCTTTTCCACTTTATCGGTTACAACTCTTGAGAATCTTCAAGATCAGGTTGAACCTTTTCTTGTGATGAGAAACCCTAACATTAATTAGGAAAACCTGAATGTGTAGTACACCCACAAACCCTGCTGCTGTTGCCTGGACCTACAACAGCCCCTGTGGCTGCTGCCTGGGCCTCCATCAACCCCTGCTGCTGCTGTCTGGACATCCAACAACCTGTGCGGCTGCTGCCTGGGCCTCCATCAAAAGCCCCTTTGCTGCTGCCCTGGCCTCCAACAGCCCCCGTGTTGCTGCTGTGTTGCTGACGTGCTACCCTTGTGTTGCTGCCATCAATATTCTTCTTGTGTTGCTGCCCCATTGTTGCTGTGTGAGTCCCTCCCTTGCATCCAAATTGGCAATACCATCAAGAGTTAAGAAGAAAAAGAAGAAGAAGAAAAAAATGGTTGATTCTATGTTCGTTCTGAAAACCCTAATTCGCTTACCTAATGGGAAAGGTGCTTCCTTGATTATCGATGAAAGTCTTGAGAAGAATATGATTTCTCAAGCGGTTGTGGATATGTTATCTAAGACTAGGGAAATTATCGTAGAAAATCAAGCTGCTTTTGTTGAATGGTCTATGAAACCTTCGTATTTTGATGGAGCGTGGTGTGACATGTTTTCATCATCCAAACGTTCTATTATATTGGGTCAGCCATGGATAAGAGCTTGGAAATGTATATTTGATCATGAAGGGAGATCATGCACCATACGCCCGCTTTGTATACAGAAGAAAATTATCCTTAAAGGATTGCCAGATGCGAGATCATCAATGCCAACAAAAGATGCACCTCCAGAGAGACAACATAAAGATGAAATTCAAGAGAAGTTTGATGTTTCATTAGTGGAAGATCAGATACCTATGCCTATTTCACAACAGCAGCCTCCTATGTCTGTTTCACAACAACCGCCTCCTATGCCTGTTTCACAACAACCATCAACTTGCAAGGAAATTGCTATAGAGATCGGCGATCCAAAAGAAATTTATATGGTGATAGAACAACAGGTGGACTTAATATTTCCTCGTCAAATATTTGATGCAAAGCTGCAATGGAAGATTTTACTTTTCCATCAGAATCCTTTCAGATACATGCAACAAGAACCTCATGACCTTCGAGTTATATCATTCTCTAAAACTCGAGGATGAGTTTTCTCAAACAAGGGGAGAATTGATGGGGACATCAAGTCAATAAATGCATTTAAAGGTTATCAAAGGAGGAAGGGCAAGAGATCTAATATTATTCTTCTATGGATAGAGATTAATTAATTTTTTATTTTATTTTAAATAAGAATTGTAGGATTTTATCTGGACCATTGATTTTTAGGATGATCAATGACCTAGATTAAATAACTTAATTTGTTTGTTATTTAATTTATGTTATTGTAGGATTCAATCTAGACCATAGATCTTTAGAATGATCAATGGCCTAGATTAAATCACTTTCTCATTAAATAAAGTTGTAATCTCTAAAGAGAGAGACAGATTGAGAATGAATGAAAAGTTTCTTTTTTAGAGATCCTGTGATGAGATTTTGTGAGGGTGTGAAACCCTAACTTTTGTGGGTGTGAAGCCTTAGGGTGTGAAACCCTAACCTTATTGGGTGTGATGCCCTAAATATATCTTCTTTAATTTTATTTTCTCAAACCACATATCTCCAACCCAAACCCTAACCCTAATCATCATCACAAACCCCTCCATCGTATCCCGTCCTACATCAAGCAAACTCATGGCTCTAGCCAAGGCGCCAACCATGTGTGGGTCAGTTTGTAAAAAAATTGCGTTAATTTGATTGTTCAATTCCTCAATAGAGGCAATAATTCCCCCCTGGCCTTCACCAACTATTGCTTGAAAGTAGGTAATTACAAAAGAATAGAGAGAGAATAGTGCTTGATATGGGTCGATGAAAGATGTTAGCATGGCTGAAGCTGGTGACCACTAGTACAAAGCTTCAGTGAAGGTTGGTAGTGATGATAATGTGGCGAGGGAACTGTTTTAATATTAATTTGTGTGATACTGATGCTTTTATTAGATATATTTCTTCTAGCTGTTGAATGAAGGCATCCTCGTCCTTTGTTTTCTTTTGTATTTCCTTTTGATTATCTATATTCATTGGTTACTTTATTATAAAACTTGGTGGCAAGAAATTACTGTTATCAGTAAATAATAAAAAAATAAAAAAACTGTTGGATGATAGTTTGGGAATGCGTTTATGAATGTATTCTATGAAGCATAGACACATATTTGGGACATGGACACGACCGGATACAAACATTGTGAGAGAAAATCTTGAAAACTAGGACATGAACACGGCAAAGTCATGACACAATGAAAAATAAATAAATAATGTTAAATATTGTGCTTATTAAAAAAAATGAGCGCACATTCATAAACCATAAAAGTTGATTTAACTATGATGGTGTGTCAATTATCAACTCCATTAAGATTGTAACATCATTTGGCTTCATGTAAGCATAAACATTACAATAGTTATTAAGAAGAAAAAAAAGGTTATGATGCCATACTGCATAATTGTTGTGTATTTATGCCGTGTCCATCTCACATCCAAGGATTTTTTGACACATATGAGATAGGTTCAACACGTCAATGCATGTCATATTATGTGCTAGACATGGTCTTTGAAGTGTCTTTACTTCTTACTAGTATTTATTCAATTATTTATTTATTTATTTATTTTTTTTTGGGGGGGGGGGGGGGGATCTGAGCTGGAAACTTGAAGCATGGTGGATTGATCTTAATGGAAGTGTCATTTAATGATCAGTTGCTAGTCGGCGATTCCCTGTGTAGTGTTATTAAAGAAATGTCAATGCAATCGCTAACTAAATAATTCTAACCAATTCTAAATGTAAAATAATTTTAAGATACTGGTGTGTAAGTTTAGAAAAGCCATCAATAATGCTGTCAGGAAAAATGACAAACAATTTAAGAACTGTATATTTTAAGATGCTACATGCAGGTAGATGCATTAAATTACGAAAAAAGGGCAAATTTAACTCTTTGTGAAATGAAAAGCTGAAAATGTGGAGATAAATAGATCCATTATATTTTGAATTTTTGATAAAGTGAAATAAGAACTAGACAACCAAGTCATATCATTTGCTGATCAAGGTCGAAGAAATAATAAGCACCGTTGGTTGTGTTCTTTTTTATCAGCAGGCAGTCATGTTCTTTATATTTAGATCAGCAGGGATATGGAGAGTATTATGCACCCCCAAATGCATATCTTCTATAACTTAATCAGATCAATCCCTGATCATGATAGGTCGATACATTGATAAGAGTTGTCAAAAGGGCAGTCATGTTCTGATATGATTAGAATTTTGTGCCGCCAAATGCATAGCTTATATTACTTCTCATGACATCTTTCAAGGATGAGGATTTCACACATTACTTGTTATGACCTATGTGAATATATTGTTATTTTCATTGAATGAATGCTTCCATGTTGATTTTATTATTGTATACAGGTAATTGAGACATTTCAGTTGAAGATTTGCGAGAACCAGCTCATGTCTAGATGCACCAAATGCAATGGAAGATTTATTCAGAAACCGTTGACCATTGAAGAAGCCATTGCAGCTGCAAAGGGATTTCAAGTTATTCCAGGGTGCTTGTATGACCGGAAACTGACTGTAATCAGCTATACTGGGAGGTAATTCCTTCAATTTGATTTTTTTTATCTCTTTTGTTATATTGTCAAGGATACGTATTGAAAAGAAAAACTTTTGTTTCCATCCTCCCCTTTTCCACTTGTGCACATGTTATTTTAACTTCAACTGACCCAGTGCTTATAGAAAAATAATCACCTCACGGAGACATATAACGTCCATAAAAACAGACATTGGAAGGATTATTCTTTTTGATTAGTGATGATCCCTTTAATAAAAAACAAACTGTGCCAAATTTTTAATTCCTATCCATAAAAGATGTGCATCTCTTAGTATATGTTTGTTCCCATGTCCATTACAACTTTCCATCACATATTTCAAAAGAAAACTTGAACTAAACTCATAATCAATTGAAAAACAAAGCATTGAAGAAGAAAAGGCTTGGATAAACATGATCTTGCAGCTTCAGGTGCCATTAATAATTCTGATTCTTGTCAAGATTTTTGCTTCTTTGCCTCCTCTTCCCCCTTAAATGTACTATCTTATTGTTTGTTGCTGTCTTATGTGTATCTTTCTGTCAATGTTCAGATTGAAATGCACATGTATAGATTCCTTGTAAAGCCTATTTAAATTTATCAGAAGCACCTATCTCTTTGTTCCAGGGCACCCAGTATCAAAATGCTGTTCAGAAGTTTATAAATGTCTGCAAATTGAATTAGTGTCCTTCAGAGTCAGCCTACATCAGATGAACCTGAGGACAAAGGCTAGCAGGTATGAGTCTCGATGTCGATTTATTGTTTGGTGTACTTTCTTTTGATGTGATGGAGCACGTTTAAAATCAATCTCAAACTGATTTTCTCATTGTCTAGTGTGTGTTTCCTTGCATGTTTTTTTTCAGTTGATCTCCTATGTAGCATGGCATTCATTTTATTATAGACTAAAAAAAATGTGTTACATTCAGTGATCCCATCATCGTTTTGCAATTGCGTGTGTTTTATGTATAAAACTATGATCAAATTTCAACATTCCGGTGTCGGGTCTCGACCAATCTCAACTGCTTGCACGGTGTAATCATGATTCTTCTTTTGTCCCTTTTAATATCTAAAGTAAATGCGTCACTCGACCAAACAATCTATACAAAATATTCGTGATGTTCCTCTTCATCCCCTTGTGACAATGATATTGTAGTGTGTTGACAATGGTTCGACCTATGCTTTGCCTAATGTTTCTATTTTGAATGATCTAATTGAGAAAGAAATTGGGTCCATTGACTACTCATGTGTAACATTCAATTAAATATACATGGAGTCATGTTAGGTTAGATATTGGCCAGGATTTGGTAACCTCACAAAAGTCACAGATGTGGTTAAAAGCACTTGTAAATAGTAGGTGGTTGGGTCCATCATCAGCAGAAATTTCATTAAATCCCTTTCACATTTCACTAATGAACACTACTTCCCTTATTTGTATAATCTTGAAATAATACATGAACCTCACATGTCAAGGAACCTGGCAATGAAGTTGGTCTTAAGAGTCATATTTCATATTGCCAATAGGCCCCACCTAGGTTTCATGCATTGTTGAATTGTGATTGAAATATGAATGGCCCCGCACAGCACTAACTATATCATACGCGATTCTTAACAAAAAAAAAAATATCATACGCGTTTTCAGATTGACTCTTTTTTTCGTCCTCTATAGTTTTATTCATCTTATACTTTGTTTCTGAGATGTGTTTTGTTTTTTACTGGAAAACATTCTTTCAGTCCAGATTTTTAGATGCTTGGGTTGCTGTGGTTTTGGTTTGCGTAAACCTTCAATCGGGTTGTTCATCCATCATAGAAGAATATTAACAGAAGTCAATGCCGTTGTCAGCTCTGTTTTGAATTGTTTATATTTTAAATATCCCATCACTGCAATTTGTGAATACGTATCTCTCTCCAGCAGTTATCAATTAAAATACGTGTGTGTATAGAATGTAGTGTATATTAGGAGATGATATTCTAAAGTTGGTGTTCAATTTTTGTCAGTCAAGTTTTGATATTGATGTATGATAGATAATAATTATTCCAATATATATATACATATCAGTTGAATAAGTTATTTTTTGTTTGACTGTGTTATTAGTTATTTTTATTAAAAAATAATAATTAAGTTTTTATTGTTAAATAAGATGTGTATAAAGATTTATAAAAAAAATATATAACATTTAAAAGACACGATAGATGATTTAAATATTTAATTTTATATTTATATTAATGGATTAGATTGTGTTGAATAACAAAATTTAGAAGATATTTAAATTATCAATACAAGCTCATTTTCATCTAAGAGGGGACACATGTCTGCTTGAGAGTGTTAGAGCCGTAGAAGTTTTTTTTGTTTTTCCGTTGGAACGAAGAGCCGTAGAAGAATTGATGGCAGGTTAATTATTTAATATGTTTGATGAAATGAGTGATGGAAGAGAGAAAGAGACAAGGAAGTTCCATTCCATTCCATGTAACAAGGCAGTCTCTGTCTCTGCATATATATAATGTGCACAAGTGGAAACGACAAAGGGAGGGGAGGTCTCCGTGGTGACGTGTGATCCACCAATCTGAAAGTGCGAATCCACGTAGGAGATGCAATAGGTGGTGGTAACATCACATGGGGGGGTGGGGTTGGAAAGAGAATTTCATTCTGTTTTCACAAGGCGACGCCCGCAACGAGAGCAGGAGAAAAGATGATTGACTGACTCACTCACTGTGTCATGGGTCGTTCGTTGTGGGTGCTGGTTTTTGAAACGCGTGCGCGCGTGTGCGATGCTGGGGCCCACTTTTGAACCGGACTGCCTTCGCTCGCCCGGTTCTTTTTTTTTTTATCGTGAGGAAATTGTGCAATAACTCAGTTTATTCTCATTTATTCTGATATACCTATTTCATTCCTTTCATACAGTTTTTTAGGTTTATTCTCCCCTTATTCCCTCACATTCTTCTCCTATTTTACTACCCAAACTGACAGCCCTCGTTAAGGGAAGAATAGGAAAAAAAAAAGGGAAAAATCCATATAACCCCCTTAATCTTCCTTATTCCACATAACCCCCTACTTTTTGATAAATCCATATACCCCCTGTAAACATTGAAAATCCCAAAAACCCCCCGGTTAAAAATTGGTTAAGTCGAAGTATATTCCGTTTATTAACCCTAGTTAAAATGTTACTTTACCCGCTGTAAACATCAAAAAATCCAAATAACCCCCTTATTCAAATTTACCCCTCCATAGCATCTCCAAAAGCTTCTCACCTGTCCTAATCGACCCCACCCCCGACTGTTGCATTGCCGACTGTTGCAACTATTGTGTCTCCATCACCCCATATAAGCCCCCTCTCCTCCCATCCAATCGAGGAAAAAAACCCACATCAACTTCCATTTTGTCGGAAGTAGCTCCTCCTTTGATTATCGGCAGCAGCTCCTCCATAAGACCTTGTGAAGCTCCTCCTTAAGTGTTGTGAATCAGGCTATTTGTCCTCCAATGACAAAATCAGAGATTTATATCTAAATGCATTTTATGTTTGGTAAATGCTTGAAAGTTAATGGATAATAAAAACCTCTTAGCCAACTTCTTACAGTGCTGATGTTAATTGTTGTTGAGTCTGCTGCTGTGTTGTGTTGCTACTTTTGCTGCTGTGCTGCTTTGTGTTGCTGTTGTTGCTGCTGTGTTCCAATCATTTAAGCGATTTCCGGACTACACCCATTCTCCTCCATTGCCTTCCAAACATCCATAACCAGTGAAACCCCAACTTCCCAAATTCCTAGCAGCATTACATGTATCCATCCTCGGCTGCACCCACTCTTAACCATCCTATCAAACAACCCCATACCTCCTTCGGTTGATTTAAAGACTTGTGTAATCACATTTGTCTCCACCCCATCCTTTTCCCCTCAAGAAACCCATAGCCTCTGAACCTCCCCACCCGACACAACAACTTAAGAATCGTATTGTAAGTGTCACATTGGACACCCATTGTGAATCCCGAAAAATGTATCAGTGATGGGACCGTCCACCACCACCGCCTGGATGACTTTGTACACCACTAATACACCCCTCTCTCAATATTTCTTCGAATAGTCACCGCCATTAAGGATTCCCCGACTTAATCATCCATTATCAAATCGAGTGAGGTTGCGCAAGATACCTTTCTCAAAATATCAGAACTCATCTCAACCCAACTTGGCGTACCAGCGGAGGATCATGTTGTGGGTCTTGGCGGTCACCGAAAAGTCCCTCCTTTTGAAGTAGCTCCTCGGCCTCAACAGTTTTTTAGGTCGATAAGGGAGGTGAAGAGGGGTTCCCCTTTGAGCCCGAATTCTGAGGCCGTGTTCTAGGCGTATGGCGTCGGAGGGGAGGCAGGCGGAGGTGTCGGTTGAAGAGGACGGAAGGTGTCAGGGGAGGGCATGCGCGCTGAGGGACCACGCGCGGTCGAAGTCGAAGAACTGACGAGGATCGATGGCGGCGTTAGGTGCGGGTGTCTGGGAGAACGTGGAAAGGGAAATTAAACCATAGTTAAACGAGGGTAAAACAGTCAAACCAATGTGGGGTTAAAGATTGGTTAATTTTGGTTAATTTAACTGACAGAAGGGGGTAAATAGATTTTCAATATGTTTCAGGGGTTATATGGATTTATCAAAAAGTAGGGGGTTATGTGGATATAAGGAAGATTACAGGGGGTTATATGGATTTTTCCCAAAAAAAAAATGTTTGTTTTACAATAATGAAATTTGATAGTCGATAATTTAGTGTAAGTTTTGATAATATTATTAAGTTGCTGGAACAAATTATCTATCTCTTATATATTATAATAACACAAGAATAAAATTAATGATACACAAAAAATTAAAAGTAAATATGATGGAATAAAAAAAATAAAATCAATCCCAGAATATCAATATATTATGAATAAGGTTACGTCGCGACTCAAATGAAAAAATTACAAAAGTAACTTCAATACATTCATATACAAAGGATAAAACAATGGGATGAGTTTGGGAGGGATTTTTGTCAATGTTTTTAAAATGTGTTGTTGCATTTTGAGTTCATGATAATCGGATTTGACCAAAATTTAAAAATATGAAAAATCACAATTCACCTTTTACTTTTATAGATCTTATATTCATTTGATTAGATAAATTGTTTCATGGCGTATTTTGAGATGTTTTGATGAAATTTTTATGTGATTGGTAATTTAAAGAACAATTTATGTTTTTTTAATATTTGGAGATATCTATTTTATTTGTGTTACATTAGTGTATTTTTATAATAAAAAAATAACTTAATTTGTTAGAACCAAATCCAATCTACTTAGGATAAATTTAGAAACGAGTTTGAAAATTAATTTTTCACCAAAAGCGGCTTTTAAAAACAACTCATAATAAGAAACAAATTTTTTTAGATTACTAAAAATTTGCTATTTATAACTAAAAGTTGTTTTCTGCTTTTATTAAAAGATAGGACCATGTGTTTAAAAACGAATTTAGTGTATGTTTGGCAACAAACATAAAAAGCAGCTTTTAGCTTTTAGGGTCAAATCAAGTCAAATACATCATCATTTAAAAGCTAAGGGCTGTTATCAAACAAGTCAACTTAAATACATCATCATTACTAGATTTTATCTCTAAACTGTACCTCGAAATATGTGTTTTATAAAGCAGTCATCATTATTACACCCTCAAATCATCATCATTACACCCTCAAAAGGTGTGCATAAATCTGCAAAAGCTAAAAACTGATTTTCAAAATGTGTTTTCAAACATGCAGTAAATATGATTCTTGCAAAAACTGATTCTTCAAAAGTTATCCAAACTCGTTTTCAAATACTGCTTTAAACGGGATGAAATAATACCTGTTAGTGATGGGATTTGTGTGTTAAAAACACATAAGATCCCCGCGTCAACCAATAAAAAGATGTCAGGTAGCTATGGCAAATTGTTTTAAGCAGTCCACATCATTTAAAATGTGGGTAATTTTCACTGAAAGTGGTTTCTTTTTCTTTCTTCCATTCTTTCTTTCTTAGATGGCATTTTTATGTTGGTTGACTCACACATTCAGGATCGGACAGGTAGTAGGGACGTAACGCTGGGATACCCAATCAGACATTATAGGGCTTATATATATGGTTGATCTAGGTTATGATATCCCTATACATGTGCAGACAAATCCACGGATATGGAGATCCTAGGTGGGTTGGATTCTCTCCTAAGCTCGAGATTCAGATCTTCTATATTGATTCTTTATTTTATCAAAACTTTAAAAAATGCTAGTTCTTACTTATAAAAAAGAAGAGTAGCTCTTGTTGGGGGGGGGGGAATGATCCAGTCATTGTTGAATTTCATTCAGATCTTCATAAATCATAATGAGCTGACATTTATTCTTTCATGTCTAAAATGTAAATTTTTGAGGGTGTGTTTGTGCATGTTGAAAAATGAAGGAATGAGAGAGGGAAAGCTAAAATTTTTCCTTTAACCATTGGAAAATCTAGTATTTGTTTCAAACAAGGCATAGAAAAAAATTTCCATCTCTTTCTCTCTCCTATTTTGTGTAATTAGAAAATGTGAACAAATTTTTTTTCTTTTCGATAGGTGAGAATTTGAGGGAAAGTGAAGGAAAATTTTTCATTACATGCACAAACACCATGATAACTGGACAAAGGGAAATGTTTTTTACTTTTCATCAGTTTTCATTTGATCCAAATTCTTTCACTTTCCTTCATTTTCTTTTCGATTTAGCAAGAGGTTAATGTTTTGAGAAAATTGTCATAATTTTAAATGATAAAAATTTCATTAATTTTGTTTTTATTCTCATTTGTCAAAATTAGAACAAAAAAATGTAGATAATTGTTATCTCGTTATCTCAGTCTTTAAATGAAACAAAAAATCTATATTTTTATTTTAAAATCATGACATATGTTCGTACTTTATCCTATTATTTTTTATACTCGATGAGATAAGTTGTCCTCTTGAGTATTGACAAAACTGATTGCATGTCTCCTTGTAGGTTGTGATAATCACTAAAGTTGACAAACCCTGCCCTGCGATAGCCTTTGCATTACACTTGTTTCACAGTGTGGGCAATGTTTTGAATTTGATGTGGCACGAATGCCTATATTATAATTATTATTGAGTGAGTGAGGAGTTGTCGTCTACGATAATACACCATCACCTATGGGACTCTATTCAGTCCCACAAAAACTCCAATAATCAAAACATTGTCAATTAAAATTCGGTTAATGAAAACTCTATTTCTATTCCTCGTACAAAGCTCTCATGGCCTACAGTCCCATTACACACAACAGTGGTCTACATCAGAATACATGGGTTATATTTTTAAATTAGAATTCAAATCTATTTTTATTTTTAAACCATTTTCAGATATTAGAATATTAGATAATTTATTAAAATGCAAAAAAAAAAAATTGAAATTAAAAAGTCTTAAAGAGTATGCAAGTCTATCGTTTGACCGCAATGGGTTGCATTTATATGCACTTCTCAAATCTATTTACATACATCTTTGTAATGTATAACTCTTGTTTTGAAACCCGGATCGGATCGGATCGGACCGTTGAACCTGTTCAGTTTTCGATCCGGTTAAATCAGTAAACCCAATCCAAACATAAAATCGAGCTAAAAAACACAAAATCAGTCAACCCAACGGCAGTGGCGGAGCCAGGATTTATGAAGGGGGTCTAATATGACTTGTATAAATATTTTTTAAAATCATATCATTATGTTTTTTTTTAAATTTCAATAGCATATATTAAAAAATGAATATGTATAAAATAAAATAAAGATATTCATATAAAACATATCACTGAATAATTCTAAAAGATAATTATCATATTTTAAAACGATATGTTAAATTTGACCTCGACGACGTTTCATATTCTAAAAATGTTGAATAATTTGATTATTTTAAATATTTACATAAATATTTTAAACTTTAAATAAAATAATAATATGGTAAAAGAGAAAAATTATATACATTCGAAGTGTTGATAGAGGAGAGGATTACCGATTGTAGATTCTAGTTTATGGGACGATTTAATGGAATAAAAAGTAAAAAATATGAATTTTATTAAAGATAAAGATTGATATTAGTAACAATCGAAATACAAAAAAAAAAGACAAAAAGTGATTAAAGAATCTATTTTTTTCAAGATGGATGCCTAAGTGGGGACGCTAGGAGTGGGGTCTGTGCTTCTACGACTGTCTGTGGAATATGGATATTGAAAGAGGCATGAGGGTCAATGAAAAAGTATAATCAAAATGGATTTTTGTTTTATCGAGAGGGGGGAGAGTTAATTAAAATAAGGGATGAATGCACACCAAAAACATGGATGGTCTAAATGGCTCATGGGTGGTTTTTTTTATTTTTTTTTATTTTAGTGTTGCGTTGTTATTGTTTAGAAAATTTCATATGTAGGTAAAACCCATAACCTATAGACCTTAATTAAAATCAATATACCACCTAAAAATTAAAAGGGTTTAAAATTAAATTAAAAAAATATAGGGTTCTATAAGTGGATTAATCAACATGAATCATGGCTTCATGAGTGCTTTTTTTAATTCCCTGAATTTGCATGGTGGGTGGGTTGTTGCCCTTTATTGATTTGGATATGGGTTATACCTGATAAAAGTAAAAAATTTATAATAATAAATAAAAATCAGGCCTAATGAAAGTTAAAAAAATAAAAAAATAATCAGGGGGGGCATGGCCCCCCCGAGCCTCAAGTGGCTCCGCCACTGCCCAACGGTTAAACTGATGATTTTTCAGAACCGTTGCTGAGTTACACGAACCGTCCGATTTTATGAGAGTATCAAAAACCCATCCAAATATTGTTTTTAAAAAGCCCAAAAGTCATTTATATTCAAAACAACAAAAGAAGGTTTAGGATTTGCACTTAAAGAAGAAATATTTGTTTTTTTTATATAAATTATAAAGTATTATTCAGGTATATTCTCTTACAAAATAAGTTACATTCGCTTATTAATGTTTAGCATGTAATGTCTATTTATATAATACATTTTTAGACATCTTCTTACAAATTATAAAACACTAATTCAATCATGTCCTCTTACAAATTATAAAAAATTATTAATTTAATATTATTATTATCAATACATTTATTACGTCATGATGTTGTCACAATTTAATTTTACTTAACCTAACAGTTAAATCAATGACCCGTGATCTGTGATCTGATCATTTTTTCATTTAAGCGAACTATTCGATTTGTAAAACAGTGCGGGACAACACTCAATTGTTCAAATTTATTCTAGACACACCATCATATTTTTAAGGGTGTCTCTTTGCAAACCCCATCAGTCATATTAAAACGGGGAAGTGCTCATGTGCGTGGCTTGAACCGGGTTTGATTGACCCGAGTCGGACCGGAGATCCGAGAAAGCCATGATTTGTTTTCCAGCTCTCTGATGGGGGCCCGCAGCGCACTATGTGGGGGCCCACGACGAATCCTTCTGTCGGCCTTTTGTTGCTTGCCCGCCACAGCGTGGTCACGTCACCATTTGGGCCCACTCCCCCATCCAGAAGAAAATCTTAAAATTCGGGTTCTCTCTGCAGGTCGACTCACCAAATAAATTCCTCCCCAAGTTGGTCAGTGAAGGACTTGTTCCCCCTGAGTCCTCTACACACACATCTCCTCTTCTATTTTATATATATATATATATATATATATATATATATATAAAAGGCATTTTTTCCAAATTAATCACCCATAATTACTAAATTATCAAATTAATCATCCTTTTCAATTATTTACCAAACTAGTCACGAGACCCGGTCAAAGCCGCCACGTAAGCATTTTTATTTTTTTTTAATTGTCCCCGATTAAAACGCCAACGGAGGTGGCGTTTTAACACTTGTAAATTTTTTTACTCCTAAAAACGTCATTGGGATTGGCGTTTTTAATGAAAAATGCATAAAACGCCACTGGGGATGACGTTTTAACACTTGTAAAATTTATTCATGCTAAAAACGCCACTGGGGTTGGCGTTTTTAATGAAAAATGCACATAAAACATCATTGGGGTTGACATTTTTAATGAAAAATGCACATAAAACGCCAATGGGGTTGGCGTTTTATTAGAAAATGGCATAAAACGCCAATAGGGTTGGCGTTTTATGCTTCATTCAAAGAAAATGACATAATCCAAACTGTAATAATCCAAAATATTGTATGTTATTGTATATACCTCGTTAGATGTTGTGTATACCACATTAAACATTTTATGCTTGTTATGTATATGCACATAATTTATTTATTTATTTATTCTATTATTTATACTCCATTAGTGATCCTACACATTTTGGAAATTGGAAGAATTGCTGATTTCATAAAAAAATGGACCACATAATAAAAACATTTGAATAAAATTAGTCTTTTTTTTTTGCTGCAGCAGCATATGACGCCAAACCGATTGGCGTTTTCTTTGAATGAAGGCATTTGCGTTTTCTTTAAATGAAGCATAAACGCCAATCGGATTGGCGTTTTATGTCATTTTCTAATAAAACGTCAACCCCAGTAGCGTTTTATGTGCATTTTTCATTAAAAATGTCAAATCCAATGACGTTTTATGTGCATTTTTCATTAAAAACGCCAACCCCAGTGGCGTTTTTAGCAGGAATAAATTTTACAAAGTGTTAAAACGCCATCCCCCGTGGTATTTTATGCATTTTTCGTTAAAAACGCCAACCCCAGTGACGTTTTATGCATTTTTCATTAAAAACGTCATCCTCAGTAACGTTTTTAGGAGGAAAATTTTTTACAAGTGTTAAAACGTCAACCCCAGTGATGTTTTGTGTGAATTTATACAAAAAACGTCACTGGGGTTGGCGTTTTACTGTTCTTCAGGATTAAAACGCTAACAAGAGTGGCGTCTTAAGAAGAATATGTAAAAAAAATTTACAAGTACCCAAAACGCCACCTCCGTTGGCGTTTTTAACGTGTAGATTAAAAAAAAAAAATTACTGACGTGGCGGGTTTGACTGGGTCATATGACTAGTTTGGTAATTTTTTGAAAAACGTGATTATTTCGGTAATTAAGCTAATAATGGTGATTAATTTGGTTAAAATGCCTATATATAATGCATGTGGTGAGAACCTGATCTGATGGACCTTTTTTGAAATGGATGGCCAGTATTGATGCGTTGACGTGCTGAATGTATTGTACAATTACATGGTATTTATTTTAGGTAAAATAAAAATAATATGTCAAGGGCTTGCAAAATGAGACAATGGATAGGACAATAACTAGAAGTTATAGGATGAGAGGGGTGACCCAGAGACTGTGGAACATAAATTCACATAAATAATTCAAAGGATGGTACATGCATGCGATGGCAAGATTGAACCAGAATCATCTCAAAGGGAGAAGTACCTTTACACCCTGTTTGGTTTGAGAATAGGATTTAGAATAAGTAGGAATTAGTCATAATAACTTTAAAATGGATGTTTGGAAGGTTGGAAAAAATGAGAATATGTATGTCATAATTAATTTGTATAAAATATGGATTCCAGTTAATCCTTGCAATTAAGCTATTCTATGTTATTCGTTCCCAAAAGAATATGTGAGTCCACTGTCAAATCAACTGTATCACCTCTTATAAATCAACTATCAAATCAGTTGGTATCATTTTTTCACATGTTATAAATCTTTATTCACACTTTATTTACATTTTCTATACACAACAAAAATGTTATTATTATATTTTTCAATGAAAATAATTAAAGACACAATCAAACAAAAAATCACTATATCCTTAATTATTTATATTAGAATAGTCATAAACTCACAATAACTTAATTCTCTATCCAAATGAGGGCTTAAGTTATATATTCTTATGTTCTAGTTAGTACATGGTGTTGTTCATCAATCATCATATAAACATAGTTATACCATTACAATATATAACAATTTATACGTGATAAAAGATTTTTGGGTTTTTTTAATGTAAATCATATTTTATTGTTTGATTATTTTGGATAAATTAAAGACAAACACAGATCCGACTGTATAGGTTTATTACATTATACCCACGAATTATTTTTATGTTAATTATTTGTGTATTTGAATATGAGAGATGCTCTAGATGTGATACATGTTTAGATGTGATAATTAACTTTTTTTTAATGATACAGTAGAAGAATAATTTAATCTATTAACATGTTTAAAATATTTCAGTCCACCTAAAATTACTATCAGAATTTATGTTAGCCTAGGAGGGCTGGTTTGGGAATGAGATAAGTAGTGAGATAAATGATAATTATGGAGATAAGTGAGTGGAAGGACAATTAATTCTTGTTTGGTATAAAAAATAAAGGATAAGCTGCAGACAGTTGTCTCAATTTTAAAATGAAAATGAGAATATTTTGTTCCACCTACTAAATGGTAAAATAACATTTATCTACTTTTTTTCAATTTTAACAAATGTGAAATTAACAAAATTAATAGATTTTTTACCCCTTAAAATTAGGACAACTTATCTTTTTTATTAAATACAACAATTTTCTTTTTATTAAATACAACAATTTTCTTGTAATCTGGATTTATCAGGTATTATACGCCAAATAAATCTTGGATTAATATAACAAATACATGAATAAATACCACCTCTTAAAAAAACAGCCTGAAATAGTGTTAGTTCACATATAATAATAATAATCTCTCTCTCTCTCTCTCTCTCTCTCTCTCACACACAACATGTGGTGATAAGCCAACAACACATAAAAGCTCTAACCATACCTTCAGAGACATTCCTTCCTTGCATCAGAGAGGGCTTACAATTTCTTTTTTCCAGTCTGCAAAAAAAGAGAATCCTCTCCAAAACACCCCTTTTTTCATGCATGGATGCTGCTCAGTGGCCTCAGGTAATTGTTCTTCATATATATGGCATATATTTTTTCCTCCAATTTTTTTTTTCTGTGTTTCATCTTGTTTAAAAGTTGAAGTCTCTCTCTCCCTCTTTTCAAGATCTCCTTCACAAAAAACAACAGTAGCACTGCTGCCTCTCCTTCCCATCTTTTGTCATGGCCTTATAAAGTCCTTCACCAATCCTCAAAAAAGCCACTTTTTCCCCCTCACCCCCTCTCTCTCTCTATTAAAGGTTGATATAAAGAAAAAAAAAAGAGACCATGAAAAAGCCCTCCACCTTCACCTCCTCCACAATCTCCTCTCTCTTATGTACATAACCCAAACTTTCTTCAAAAGCTTGTTTGTCTCTTCTCCTTTTGAGTCCCCCCCCACCCCCCTTTTGAAAATTTTGACTCCATGTCTAGGATTTTGGGCTGATGAAGACAATGGAGCAGATGATCACAGCAAGACCTCCATTACCACCACCACCACCACCATCAACAACTCCTCCAGCACAACAAACAACAGAAGCATCAATGATGGTTGAGAGAAGGTCATCAACAAGGCCTCAAAAAGAGCAAGCCCTCAACTGCCCAAGGTGCAACTCCACCAACACCAAGTTCTGCTACTACAATAACTACAGCCTCACTCAGCCTAGGTACTTCTGCAAGACCTGCCGGAGGTACTGGACCGAAGGTGGCTCCCTCCGCAACGTCCCCGTCGGTGGCGGCTCTCGCAAGAACAAGAGGTCCTCCTCCTCCTCCTCCTCCACCACCACCACCACCAACACCACATCTTGTACAACCACAGCTAGTACTATCAAGGCTTCTCCATCACCCATAATAAGCATATCAAAATCCCATGAAGGGAAAGACCTCAACTTGGGCTTTAAAAGAGAACAAGAATACCACCCAAACATGCCTGAATTCGTTGAGTTTCACAGCTTGGTGGACCCATCTTCCTCGGCCGCGGTTAGTAGTACTGTTTCGACGACGACGAACGCCTTCTCGGCGATGGAACTGTTGAGGAGTACTGGTAGAGTTCCTCCTTTTTTTCCGATGGCGGCGGTGCCGGAGACTAGCACAGTCTATCCAGGAACTGTGTTTGGGATGCAGGATTTCAGGCAGAGCTTCAGTTTTAATGGTGGTGGTGGTGGTGGTGGTGGTGGTTATGGTGGTGGGATGCAAGGAGTAGTGCAGGAGAGCAGTGGAGGGGGGAGGCTTCTTTTCCCATTTCAGGATCTGAGGCAGGTTTCTTCAAGCACTAGTGATGGTGGTGATCAGTTTGATCATCAGAATAAGGGGCAGCAAGGACACTCTTCAGCTGGGTATTGGAATGGCATGTTGGGTAGTGATCCTTGGTGATTGGTTTTGAATCAGATTTGGAATAAGTGGGTCTCTTTTTTTTTTTTTTTTGTTTCTTTGTTTCATTGTGGTTTATGATCTTATGGGGGTTTGTTCAGAACTAACCGATAGGAGGATACATGGAAGTCTCCTTCATTTTTCTTCTCTTTGATTTTGTTTTTTTGGTTTGTTTATGTGGGGATTTGAAGCTTCTTTTTTTTTATTAGGTTGGCTTCAAAAGGGTTGTCTTATAAAAGTGGAATATGAAAAACCTTTTCTTTTCTTTTCTTTTCTTTCCTTTTTTTTTTTTTTTTTGTGGGTTGGGATCTATTGGTTTTGCAGGGAGACAACACATTTAAGAGAGGTTTGATTTTGCTTAAAAACAAACACATTTAAGAGAGAGCTCTAGAAGTCTTAGGTCTGCAGCATGGAAGCCTGGTTCATGCATATTTCTCTTCCTCCAAAAATGGTTACATGGGAAAATGAAGAAGAAGAAGTAATCAATATAGGTGAGTGTGTTTGGCACCCCAAGGGGTTCATGTGTTTCTAGTGGGTTTGCATATATTTTTCAATGTTGTAGCATTAAAGATGTTTTTGCATTTTGCAAGTTTGTGTTGTTCAATTTCCTTCTTTTCAATCTAGATCTATGACAAACTTGTGTGTGGGTAGTTAATCTTTCCTTTCATATCTAAATGTTTAATTTACACTCTATACATATGTATGTATGATATTTGTATTGATAAACCAGGTCTGAAAGCAGTGACAAGTCATGTCCTCTAAGTCCCATCATGACCTCCAGCAACAACAAGAAGATTATTCCATCCATGAAAAGCACATCTAGCCTTCATGAAGTATATGATGCGAGTAAGTCTTAGCCTTCCAATCCTTCCACTCCTTTGAAACAACCATCTTTCACATGGTTCCATCATCACCACCATTGTTTCTCTCTGTTGTTGTTACAAACAATTAATCAAGGAGACGCTATCCTCCCCACCAAAATGATTCCTTCATCCACTCATCCCCATTTTCATGCATGATTGCTCTCTCTCTCTCTCTCTCTCTCTCTCTCCAGGCACATCTCCTTATCTGACAACCTCCTTGGACCAATCCATGGGACCCACAAAAACATTCCCTTAGGCATGCGTGTTGGGAATAATATTTTATCATATATATATCACAGTAACAGAAATCTCTCACTCATGTATTGAGTACATATGGGATTATTATTTTTATAGATAACACTGAAAAAGTAAGATATTTCATGTGGGGGCGATCTTTCTAATGTGTTTTATATATTTTGAGAGGCATTATTCACTAGTACACGCAGCTGTTGCTCATACTTTGAACTTTATTTATTATTACATATTTATAATATATTACACCGACATGGATGAAGGGAAGCATCTGTAAGTGGAGCTGTTAGAGAATAACTTCAAAGATGAACAGTGGAAGTCATAACTGATGGTTTCTGTACCTGCTCTCCCAACCATCACGTGTTAGGGTTTTGAATGTGTTTTGTGTGTGTGAGAAAGAGTGACTTGTTTCACTTTTATTTCCACCCCTATTTGTCCCCCACTTTTATTTGCAAGTGATTTAAAACAAGCATTATATTCTTGGATGCAACCGGAAGTCCTTGAATAGGCTTGTCTGTCCTCTCTAAGGACTTCTTTGCTTCTTTTTTTTTTTTCTTTTCATATTGACATCGCACATATATTTTGTACTGTTATTATTGTTTTCTAGTCATGTCAGTCTATATGGGTTTTTGTATATGGTTTTAGAATAGTGGCTTGAACAAGGAACATGGGTTGCTTTGTTCTTTGTAGATGTACTATCTTACTAATTCATGCCTAGCAAATCAGTTTTGATAATTTCCGAAAGTTCACACGTTTTGAGGCTTCTCAATTGTTCTTTTTTTTTCTTTAAAGAAAGGTTCTTCTAAAGTGCTACTTATCATCTTCATCACAATATTTAAAATGGGTTATATATCTTTCAGGAATCAGGACATTATAATATGTTAATTGTTTATAAATGCATATGTAAAATGCTGATGTGGTTGAAATTATGTGTCAGATCTGATGTATTAATTCCTTATGGCCATGATAAAATCATGTTAGATGACCACCTTTAGAATTAAATTTATATCGGTTAGTTTAGATCTAATCGAAACTTTTTATATTAAGTCTTTCTCTTCATAATTTTAAACTATTATATATAAAATTTGTTGTAACAATTTATAATTAAGATGTTTTTAAGATTTTATCTATAAATATCTACATGTAGAGAAGAAGACTTTGTATGTGGCATGAAAATAATGTACCATAGAAGAAAAGTTAAGAGGGATAGATTAAAGAGGAAGACTTAAATGGAGTTTGTGAGTCTCTCATAAGTTAAATTACACCGATGTCGTAGTGGATTCTCTCGAATTTGTCTTGTGAATATAGGCTTGAGCAGAATCACATAAAATATATTCTTTTTCGTGTGTTATTATGAACTTGTTTTGACCTTGGATTTATTGTTTTGCATGGCATGAAAATAATACATGTAGAGTTTCACATAAAAGTTGAGTGGGGTAGTTTAAAATTAAGTAAATATAATGTTCATTGGAGTTTAAGAGTCTCTCGTAAGTTATATTACACCAATATAGAAGTGGATTCTCTAGAATTTGCCTCATGATGTAAGACTGATTCTCATGTGTTGTTGTGATGATCTTGTTTTGATCATGGGATTATCATGGGCTATTGTGATGTGCACATGATGACTTGGTCGACAGTGTCAAGTCACATTTATGGATTTGTTGTTGGAACCATCAACAACAGTGATATCATAACACAATAGGAAGAGGCATTCATCAAGATGGAGTGATGAGGACCAATATGGAACAATGTGACATGGTTAAAGTGTTTTAATTTGAACCATGCAGGTTCAAGTAGAGTTATTGCATGTAATTACGAAGGCTCTATTTAAATGTGAGGTGTAGCAGCATTTGCGGTGTGGAATTATAGAATATGAAGAATGCCAATCCAAACAACACCTAAATCAGATCCAAATGTTTCATATTTCCTTTGTAAAAACCAAGCATTTCGAATTGTTTCAAAATAATGCTTTTCAAAACCTAACCCGATACCCTTTTGCCTATGCACTTTTGCTAAAATTCCAACCATTGCCCCTTGACCAAATTATATAAATGAGAAGGGGTGTTTTGATAATCTGGACCTATAGCTTCCACAACTCAGTATATATGAAGCCAAACAAGATAGAAATGGTGTTTGAATGTGTTTTAAATGCGCCCCAATACTGGAATGGTCATGAAAAGTGACGTATGAGAAATCCAACATTTGGCACCTCAAATCCAAACGGGGCCTACAACTAACTTAGGCCCCGTTTGGATTAACGTTTTTCTTGAGTTTGTGGGCTGGACGCGTACAAACGCGTAATCGCGCATCCAAACATCAATCTGCGTCGATGACGTGAACATGGAATGGTTAGCGTTGTAGTGTATTTCTCGTTCAGTTTTGAACGCAATAAAACATCGCTTCTAGGAACGCAGTACATTGGTCATTAGAAAATGGTAGGGTTTTACCAAATTAACCTTGCATATTTGCACATATTACCACCCCTATCCCCGACCCCATATGTGATATGTTAAATCCCTAACCCTAGTTGTAACACAAATTAAAAAAAAAGTCCTCTCTCTCTCACCACATTCCTTCTCTCTCGATCCAATCCCCTCGCCAAAGCTTCATTACCCCAATCGGACCTCATTGAGATCGTCAGCGGCCGGATTCTCTCATCCACAAGAACAGGTGACCTGATGATATCTTCCATCTCTCAAACCTTTACCAAGCAATCAAACGAAAAAAAAAGAAGTTGGTGATAAAGGGATCAGGTGCTTACCCTTACCACAATTGCTTGGAGGCTCTACCACTTTCGGAAGCAGCGGCAGCAAAAGGGGATGCTGAAGCGAGTGAAAAAATTAATGTCTTTTTTCAGTCGGTGGGTTAGGATTCAATAACTGCTCAGGGGCTTTATGGTAATCATCCCTGCCTGCGTTCCCATTGCCAGCAAAGATGCCAAACAGCCTGGTAAAAGGGTTGGGGAGCATCTTCATCGCACCCATCCCACTGACCCGATGGTATTCGCTGCGTCTGTCAAACGCCGCGGTCACAAACGGACATCCAAACGGGCCCTTAGTGGTTGAGGCATAGAAAATTGGGTACATGCATGTTAGTGTATCTAACAAATTGGGCAGTGCATGCGTTCATTGGAAGAAATTCCTGAAATCCATGCAAGATGAAGTCCTATGAATCACGTTTAGTGATGGTGACTTGAACACTAAAAAAGCTCATGGAAGTCGAAAATCAATTGATTGCATGAGATGCGCCGTTCATTGTTTGCACGGTCTTTTGCTTCAAAGATGATGTGGAGTGAGGTGGAGATATCAATGGAAATCTCAAGATCTTATAGAAGTTATGGGTTCGCAGATATGAGTCAAGATGGAGATCATTGTGATTCTGTCTTGAATCTGGTGTACCTACATTGGATGACAATACTGAAGTCATATTGGGGTGACCATTCAAATTATTGGGTTTTAAAATATGTTCTTTAGTATTTAGATAAAATTTAAATGGCTAGTTATTCAAGATTTAATCTTAGTTTCGGGCCCGTTTAGATGGATGATTCGTATGCGTTTATGTTGGTTAATCCCTTGAAACGAGCAACTCCCATTTAAACGGGCCACCACGTTTTTTAGGCAAACAAAACAAGTTCGTGTTACAGTTTATTTAGGCTATCTTTCAAACTGGGTCGAAAGAATGTTTCCTAGAAGCCAACCACAAAACAAGTTCGCATTATAGTGTATTTGGGCTATCTTTCAAAATGCATCAAAAGAATGCTTCCTAGAAGCCAGCCACAAAACACAGTGAAAATTGGTGTGATTTTATAAAGTTATCCCTCCGCATTTCAACATATTCCTTTGTTTGTCCCCAATCCAAAAAAACCCTAATCCCCTTCTCATTTCCTTATTCGCCCCCCTTTTCACTCACAAGGGGTCTCCACCCCAGCCACCCCATCGAAAATGGCAGATCCGACACCTCCATCTCTTAAAGTAATGTTTTATCACACATTGAATGTCTATAATCTGAACATGTGGATAATAAATAGCCTATTGAATGGGAATATGAGGCATCAAATGTACGCTGTTGAGTAAAATCGGTTCATCCAAATGAATATAACATACCTATTGAACAAAAAACAAAGACCAGGTACATATTGGAACCATATGAAATGCTTAATTTCAGTTCAAGCGATTGAAAAACATGGCAATGGTAAGAGAAAGAGCTACCTCACCTTCAAATCCGAAGAGTGCGACTGGATATGATGCGGATAGAGATGATGTGGCTAGGGTTTCTATTTTGATGACCCTTGTTTTTAAAAAGTCATCAAGGACATATTCATAATTGTCCTCTTTTAAAAAGCCAAACACATGTCTGTATGTCAAACATGATTTTCAGTGTATGAACAGTGAAGAAAAAGTGGCTCATTTGTTGACCCAATATGAAATGTTGTGTATGGAAAACTCGGACGTACGCAACACGCATTCATATCCAAATGGACACTTAGATCCAGAGCTTCATTGGAGGAGTTGCCTTCATCATTTTGTATCAAAGTCATTTATATTTTTTTCATATTTATTAGTGGAAATTTTATGTCAAGTGATCCCATACCATTCATTGGATTATACTTTTATAACAATCAAAACATATAAGAGTTGTACATAGGACAGCCTATAGAACTATTCATAATATTTTTCTATCCTCTTTGTTAGCAGAAAAGGCTCTTTTGTGGAAGAATAACTTGTGGGTGTTAATACAATCAGACATTTTTACAGACATCACGTCACCCGATATAATATATAAAATTCATAAAAGAATATACATAATCTACTATATTAGTATACTATTTCATGAAAAATATAAAATCCATTCAATTCATACTAGTATACTTTACTTTTTTATGAAAGCATATATATATACACACACTTTACTAAATAATTAATACATTTAATAAAAAATCCAAAACATGTTCGTGTTATGAAAGCGTGACCGTAGAAATAATTAAATGTAACATATTACGTAGTTCTTGTGGAAGCTGGTGTTAGCATATTATTAGCATAGCATCTGCCAAGTGAATAAACTCAATCCAACTCATGCGCTCCACTAAACAAGGGAGCCCATTCTGCTAAACACTAGGCCTCACTAGAGGTGTCAAACGGGACGGCCCGTTTGGGTGGCTACGTGGGCTGGGCCTGCCCACCGGCCCGCGTGTCTTTCTGGCACGGCTTGCTAGGCCCGTCATGCCGGCACGGCACGGTCCGCGGCACGGTTTGTGTCGCGGGCCCCACCTAGTTGGGATGTATTAAAAACTAATAGTGATGAAATTATCACTCACATTTTATGTTATATTAATTTTTTTGTATTTGTCAATGTATTTTTTAAGAATTGTATAATTTATTTTTATTCATCAATGTACTATTTGTGAATTTTTTTATTCATTTTATCATTTATTTAATTAATGTTTAATTGTTCATGTACTCAAGAAATTCAATATTCAATCAAATAAATATTTATATTCTTAATTCATTTTAGTTTTCAATCTTCATGAATGATTTATTTGTATTTTTTTATTTTTCAACTTAAATCAACTAGTAAATTAAACATGAAATTAAATATTAAACTTTAAAAAATTTAAAAAATGAGCATTTAAACGGATTGGCCCGTTTGGCCCGTCGAGCTGGCACGGCACGGCGGCCCGCCAGGCTGACACGAAGGGCCGTGCTGGGCCGGCCCCTGTGGCCCGTGCTGTGCCGTTAGCTCTTTAGACCGGTTGGCTAGCAGGTCAGGCCGGCACAGCACGGTCCGTTTTACACCTCTAGACCTCACCCAAACACCTCTATGTTTAGCTCATACAGACATTTCCACCTTAATATGTGCAGTCTTGAGAGAGTACATGATTAATCTAATAGATTATATATTAAATTAAGTTAAATATATCTTATATCTTTTTTGGTAAAGGTATGTAATTAAGTGATTAAATATATATCTTCAATAAAATTCAGAAGAAGTCTTGGGATCTGAATTCATTATGGGCATTGTTATACTCAGTTTTTTTACAGTCCAAAATACAGTCTTATGTATCACATCAAATTTACACTTACTAAAAAATATTCATTCAACTCAAAATAGAGAATTAAGGCGATATACACTATTTATCAAAAGCATATACTTAATTAGATTATGTTTACTATTTTAAAAAAATATATAAACATGTGTGATCTGAGTTGTAGACCGTAAAAATGACTTAATCAAAACATTTTCCATTCATTATAGATAAAAATTGTAGCCTGTAGGCTACTGTGTCATCTCTCCAATGAATGTGCTATACATTGTACATCATTTGAATGCTTTTGTAGATACTTATAATGTAGTAATAGAATGCCCTACTTAGACAGGGATTTTATACCCACACAAAAAGAAAGAACGTTATTATACGCTGTCTTTTTATAACCTCACATACATAACCTCACATACAAAATGCAATATTATATACCTTATCAGTTATCCTGTGAGATATATATTCCTTAGTTAATTTTTTTATATTTGTTAAAAATAAACCCATTTCATTCAAAATGAAACAACGCAAACTTTTCATCAAAACATATATATAGCATAAGACACATTTAATATTTTTAATAAATTAAAGCATGTAAAGACTGTTGATAAGACTATATTTAAAGCTGTCCCTGTCATTATCTTCGATAAATATAAGATGAAACAAGAGATGCACAGAAAAACATAGCTTTAGTCATGCATTTTAGATGATAATTGGCACTGAATCCTCTGTGGAAATAGAAAATTCAACAACTGTATAAAAACAAGAAAAAAGAAAAAAAAACAGAATACACAGATCTGTATACCACTTGTAAAGCAATCCCTAGAGTTTTTTTTTTTTTTTTGAAAGAGTCAGTCTCTGACTTCTTTATGGTAAACAACCCGTTTTAGTTTCTGACTCCTGTACATTGATAAGCAGCTACTGAAGATATCTCAAGCTTCTATCTTCTACTTCTACTCACATTGTTGTGGATGCTTCGTGCAAGGATACAGGGGACCATGGAAACAGAGGAACACTACAGTAGTCGTCGACAGCTCTCAATCTGCGTTGATTCCAAAGATACGAACTTTGTGCATGTTCGGGAACTTGGCAACAACCAGCACCCCCACAGCAAGAGTATTAAGAAAGAGCATTGGGTTTTGGTAGTCAGTTGTATGTGAGGCAATCAAGTACCTGCAAATCAAAAACAGGAGAATCCTTCAAAACAAGATGAAACTAATAAAGCATGAGGCATGATTCATGATTAATCAAAGTACAAGCTTAATCTTATCGAAAGGACATCAATCATAAAATGCAGGAGGGATATCTTACTGGGGGCTCCTAAGTTTGTTACTGGATATCTAAATTTTTGTCCGTGGCATTGTTGTTTCCAAAACATAAAGGAGTGTGTATAATCCATTCTATTGAGTCAGCAGGCATTTTGAAATGCAATCTACACACAGCATATGTGTTGGTCCCCATGTACATCTAAAATTAAAATCACCTTATAAAAACACATGTCATGGTGCAAAGTGCAAACAGACTATTAACTTGCTGATGGTATGGGAGTAGGATCTGTTCACTGAAGTTGTTTGGGGAATGGATATATTTCAACCAAACAAAAAACAGAAAAAAATTTAACTTCAGCTTCAAACACCATTTATTCTCCCAAATTAATATAAAAAATGGAGTGATCGGTAATTTTACCTAGCAAATATCAATCAGTTGTCATATCCTTACCACTAAACTAAAAAAGGCTGCATGCAACTTTTGGTACATGGACAAAAATCTAGATTCCAGAGCTAATTTCTTTTGTTAGGGAGAAACTCCACATGATTGAAGAATAATAAAACTTAGAAAATGCCATTTAACATAGTTCTACCAAAGAAAATTGGTTAATTTTTAGTACAATAAATGAATACATCATTGCTATTTGGCTAACATATCATTCATTTTCACTTAATTCATCGAAAATCATTGCGATATGAAAATTTCCTTGTAACTTTGCTCAATAAAAAAACAATTCAGTACGTTTTTCACACAACATCTATATGGACAAATAAGTTCAATATTGGAGAACATTAAAAGTTATACACACTTCTTCACATGTTTTTTCATACCCAACAGGATATGCATTGACATCCCTTATCTATAGTAACACATGCAGTCAAATCAATATGGAGAAAGGACATAGTTGCATGTCTCCCAAGTAATCAACATATCCTGCAAACTATGATGTTTTTATAAGGCCTTTGATATTCTTGGGGCAAAACTAATATAAAAAACAAAAAGATGCATAGTCCTCATATTTTACCATCGCCCGTGCATGGCCATGCACAAGCTGGAAAAAGAATATGATGGGATCGACAAGTGATTGATTTCATAAATATGACAAGAAAGACAAATAATAATCAGAGATATCAAATTTAACACAGAAAAACGAGAACTAAATAGGCATAAGAGAGATCAAATGAGGCCACAACAACATGGAAATAAGGAAAGTGGATGCAGATATCCTTGTTCTCAAGCGAAATGCTCTTATTATGTTCGGAAAAAAAAACTTGAGGTCATTAAATGAACAATGCATTTGTACAACCGGACAAGAATATGGGACCTCAGACGCTCCACAGTGAAACTGGCATACCATGAACAATAATTATTTCATACATAACTAAAACATCTACAAATATCCAAAATGAATACTAGACCAATACACACCCAATATTACATGCACATATAATTTTTCATTAGCGAAATTTCCATCTAAACATGAATGTGGGCCTATGAAGCATAATTATAAAAGGGCATATTTCCATACATTACAGTTCATGTGAGGTGCACATGCAAAACATACAACCATTATTGTTCTGAAGTAACCACTGATTTTCAAGCAAATGGTTCTGATGATGATCTATATTGTTCTCTGTGGACATTCATATTTCCATCATGTTAAATAGATGAATCTAATAATGATTTAAGGCAGCATGGAGCACAAACAAAGGGACTTACAGACCATTTTGTGTGTGTTTGGTGGGGGAGGGTGTTCAGCCAAAGACATGGATCCAAGAGCTCATATCCCAACTAACTTGATTATTGAAATTCCAAGGCCCAATCTTTTCTTATGCAAACAAATACATGCTGCAGAACAGTATCTCCTACCTAGAGCCCCGGTGGGGAGCAACAATTAGATTAGTTAATTACCATAATATTTTAGGTATCAATCTTCAACATTGAGTCTATCTGTTAAATTCATAGAAAGTTCCTTCATTGAAAGGACATAGAGGGGTACCTAAAGGATATTAGTATTAAGTTAACAACAGAGGCACCCTTAACCAAATTCTCTAGAGAACAGCCCAGTTTTCTGTAAAAAGTCATATTTTAATAGTTCAAGCATTTAAACTTCAACCCAAAGGCTAAGGGCCAAAGGGTTTAATTTTTAGAAATAAATCCATTAATCATGGAGATCAAGTTAGCATCTGAAAAAATCACAGGGGTACTCATAAAACGAAATGGTAATATGCTATGCAATGAATATTGATCCTGAAAAAGAGAATAATGAATAGTAAGAACATGCCACCAGCACATAGTCAGCCTAACACCAAGACTTAAAATGTTTCTCAGGCAGTAATGACCACAAGTCATGTCAAGATCAGGGATTCAAATCCCATCTTGCCGATCAGTAACCCCCCCCCCCCCCCCCCCCAGATACCCCCAAGCAAGCGCATTACACATGCAATGCATGAACTTGCACCCCACCCCCCTAATGAATCCAACGTTAACAATGGCCCAGAGAAACTAAACGAATAATGAAAACGGGTATGTGCCTCATCATAAGCAAAAAAAAAATACCATGCTTGTAAAAATGACACTGGCCCTCTCACAAGTTAAACAAATGACCAGTTTAAGCAAGTCAGATAGAACATGGTACGAGTGTGGCTGGATTCATGAGAAGAGTATGACATGTTGAAAGATATTTCTATGTTAACAAATGTAACAGTAATAATGCAACCAATAAATAGTTTTGTTTGCTGATTGGCTCATATATGAAATATGCATTGAAAAGAGCGCTTTTTATACACTTGAATGAAGCATAAGTGTAACATTTTTCATCCATTGTTGGGAACAACGCGATTCTAAATATAAACAGATTATAGATTTTACTCATAAAGGATAATCATATCTTTCAGATCAATCCTGAGTAACCTCAGGTAAGGGGAAAAGATTTTCATGAACTATACCACGCTATCTCACTGGTCTATTACAATCACGTATCCACTCTCTAAATCACAGGACAATCAAGTATATCTAAACTAGAGAGCAAATATTTTTCATCTGTATTTTGTTTTGCGTAGTACCACGTAGTGACCCCTATATGTGTTTTTTAGTAAACAGGAAACAGTAGATTTCCTCATTCCAAAGAAAGTATTCATCCAAAATCTAATAAGCCCCACATGTGGGTGGGCCCACACAGACACATAAAATACCACTTGCAGGTTCGCCTAAATTAAGCATTGATTGGATTTGCCTATGGGACCCATAACTAATATCTCCAATTCTACATTTGGGCCTCACCACATACTCAATCCCCAATAGTTCTAATCTATATATTGGTTGGGATATTACCATAGAACCTCTTATTGCTTCAGGAAGCCCTAATTATAGAGTTTGGCTCGAAAGATCGAGAATCCAAATTTGATAAACTTTCTTTAGTAATTTGACAAAAGTTGTTCCTCATTTCCCTCTCGTACTATTGAGGATAAAAATGTGATTAAACCCATGATATGCGAGTGGGAGATGGTGCTTTTTGAGTCCTATAGGTCATGCCAATCTACATGAATCTAGACAGATCAGCAGAAATGCATTTATGCACTCATGTGTAACCCACTCCCATGCGGATCCCACATCTAATGCCAATCCTTTCCCAGGTAATAAGAAATTTACTGTTTTTTGGAAACTATGAAAGCTAAATATATATAAATGTGACTAAGTCGTGTATACAAAAACATATAAACGGTATTCATTGTCTATTCTAGATCTCCCTAAATTTCTTTCTTTTAGGCTATCTCCAGCCCTTACTTAAACCTAAACCCAAATTTCACCACATCTCCGACCATCACTTTGTGATTTACTCAAATCTTTTAAAAAATCACATCATCTTCTAATTATTTCCTATAAACATCTTCAAAGTCATTTCCTCAAACATTTTTACCACTCAAATTTTCTTCCATTCAAGATATTTAAATTTAAAAATTATTATCATCTAAGTTTTTTTAAAAAAAGGTAAACATAATTTATTTTTATTTGAGTAAAAATAAGAAATTAAAAAACAAAGATGAAGACTTAAGAAAGAAGACAATTTTTTTTTTTAGGTTTCAAGAGGTGGTGAAAATTTTGGGGGGTGAGAAGGCAACTAATATAATTCAACTAAAGATGGAGTTGAAGAAGAAAAAAAATGTCATATTGGAAGAAAATGTGGAGATAAAGGGAAAAAAAAGATGTTAAAAATTTAGGTAAAGATTTGAGTCTCTCTTGATTTGGGTAAAGATTTGAATAAAAGCTTGATTTATTATGAGTATGGATCTAAGAAGCACGGACACTCCATTTTGGAGGCCATACCCGTGTCCAACACGTGTCGGACACGGACACGGACACGGAACGGACACGGCATGGACACGTGTCGGACACGTCTCCAGCCGTGTCCACTGATATGGGCTGCAATTTGTGTCTGGACACGGCCCAGGACACGGCCCAACCCATTTCAGCCCAAAAGTTAAAAAAAATGAAAAAAGGCTCAAACCTATTTAAAACAGCCCATAAGTTTCCAACCCATTTAAAGTGGCCCAAAGCAACCCATCTAAACAAAAGGTCTCACTTAAAAGGTTAAAAAAAAAACAAAAACAAAAACAAAAAAGTGAAACTGTCAAACCCTAGAAGCCATTTTTTGCACTGTTACCTTGGGACCCTCTGCCGTTTTTTGCACTTATGAAAAATCTGGGACCCTCTGCCACTCTAGTTTGCTTTCATATTTGTAAAACTTTTTATATATGAAGTGCCATATTTTGTATTTTGCAACATTTTGAAAGAATGGTGGTGTGTGGAAAACATTTGACTTCTTATGAATACACATTGTCTGTATATATATATATATATATATATATATATATATATATATATATATATATATATTATATTAATTTATTTATTGCCGTGTCCTAACCGTATCCGTGTCCTATTTTTTCAAAAATTGCCATGTCGCCGTGTCCGTGTCCCCGTGTCGCGTGTCCGTGTCCGTGTCCGTGTCCGTGCCTCTTAGGTATGGATAAATGGTTGGAGAGGGTTTTGGATAACTTTTACTCAAATTTAAATTTGAGTAAAAATTTGGGTATAGAATTAGAGATGCTCTTAATACTGTCATATGATTTCATCAATTACTCTAGGACTTAAAACATATGATTTCATCATTTACAGAAGAATGCACCAATAAGGTGACCGTGGTATGTTTCAATGATTAAGAATGTCGTTAATTCGAAAGGCATGAGCGACCTCTATTTAATAAGTAATCAGATTATATTTAGAAATTATTTTTTCTGACATTCATCAGAGACTGTGTTCATATACCTCATACAAATTATCAGTATACACGTAACATTCATAATTCTATATTATCTTATCATATTTTTTAGAAGAAAAACAGTACAGTTTATCCATTCAAAACTGGATGAACAATCTTTTCCACAAGAATGAACCAACAATCCATGTGAAACACACTTAATTTTCTTGAACTATAAAACACTGGAATTTTAAGATATTTTGCCATACTTTTCATTGACTGGAACACACTCGACAGTATACAAGTAGCGCAATTTGTCATGAAAAACAAAAACTTCACACCTAAGTCTTCAATGTAACATCAAGAGTCATCTACCATTTATGTGTTTTTTTTTTAGTGTTTATTTCTCTTCTTTATTGTTTTTCTTTTCCTCATTTCTGTCTGGTTTTGTGCCTCACAGCTTTTTTTATTGAAAAGTTGGATGGTAGAATCCCTACCAGATTCTCCAAGGGGAAAAAAAACCAAGAAGAAGAAGAAGAAAGAAAGAAAGAAAGAAAGAGGCACACAGACAACGAAATCCTTCTATTTTTATCCAAGGTTCATTCCAACCATACATTTACATTTACCCTTTCTTTACACTACTCAGCCTCTGTCCATGTCCTTTTACATTATTAAATCTAACAATGTGTATGAGCCAAAAAGTAACCCAAAATAAAACTTAACAAAGAATCCTAAGATAAAAAAAAATGTTCTCATGTCCTTCAGCATCTGTCACACTTATTCCAACTTATAGAGGAATCATCTTCCTCTTGGTTCCAAATGTATGCAGATTGTACTGTAGTAAAGGGGCCAGGATTGCAAAATTGAATCACTTCAGAGTGAGCCCACCTGTGTTACTCCGATCCTATAAAACAGGTGAAGCACCATACTAACAAGATATGATCCACATATGGATGTACAGCTGGGATGCCTTTTCTTTTTTCTTCGGGCTTATACAGATCATGTGAGAGGATTTTGTGAGAATTTGAATTGTCTTTTGTACATAAGATGACACAAATTTCAAGGAGGCAAGATTATTTTCTTTCTTGACAAGATCAAGAGTTTTTTAATTTTTAATTTTTAATTTAAAAAATGTCCAAAAAAACATAAAATCGAAGTAGCAGTGAGAGGACAGAGATTTTAGGAATACATAAGTTACATTTTATTATCAGATTGAAAAAAAACCTAGATCCCAAAGTCACATTCTATCATCACTCCCATATCCAGGTAACATAGAAACCAAACACCATATTCTGAACTCTTATAGGAAAATTATGATACCATGATGCGACTAAAAGTAAAAAGATGGAAGAATTGTAAAAGCACTATACTTACAGAACCACAGGCACCACAGTCAAAAACTTCCTGTTTCGAGTAAGCTGTTTTCCGTTGTCCATCTGCTCCCACCAGGTCAAAGCATTATAGATTCCTTGATCTTCAGCAAATGGAGTGCCCTTTTTCCAGTGGAAAAAGTAATAAGTCACCTAAAAACATTTCAATCAATTTTGAATTAAATAAATTGGACGATTACAAATTCATAAAAAATGTGAATTTAGTCAAAAACACCAAATGGCAATGTTTATATAAACAAGATCAGAACACTAGGCAGATTTTATTGTTTCAGATCCAATTGCAATTCAAAAACTGGTGATTCTTGAGACAGCAGGAAATTAACCTTTGGGATGCAAGAAAATGAATTAGCATATACGTTTTTGGAAAAGAAACATCTTGCTGAGCAACCAGTAGCAACAAAGCTATCAAACTTCTAATTCTTGATTCTGCATTATATTCATTTAGCTACTTCGTCCAGATCTATTTAGTAAGATTGAATACAGAATGATAAAAACAAATTGACCTTCCAAATAAAATATCATCCTGACTGTTGTTCATAAAAGAGAAAATGTAATAAAGACAGAAAAAGGAGCTTAATGAAAACAACTATTCTGTCTAATCCGTGAAGTCAGATAAAGTATCACATTGATTGGAATATGAACTATGTTTCTCCATGTGGAGATTTGGTCTCTAAAATTATGGGTACAAAATGAAATGGAACATTCTCTTCACAATTTTGTGCTTGGAACATCCTTTTCTTTCAGGCCTACGCTCTTTTGGTTATTTATTTGATATTGCCTCGAAAGCACAGACAAGCCTGGAGGGGCCCCGTACCCGTGTCCGTGTCGGACACGAACATGGCGGGGACACGGCATGGACACGTGTCGGACACGCCCCCGTCAGCTCCTCTGCCCGATCCGCCGCACCTCTACCGCCGAAGAACAGCTCCGGTCCGATCGTCCCGAACTTGTCAAAGCTGAGACGGAGCAGTCGGAGGATGTGCGGAGGACGGTCCGAGGAGTGGTTACGGCAGAGAAAGAGGAGGTTTGGGAGCCGAGGGAGGCGGAGTTGGGATCGTGGCGGGCGATTGCATTTATGAATGCGAGGATTTCGATTTCAGAGAGCACGAGCTATTAAAAGAGGAGAGTGAGCTTCCTCGAATCTTCGTAGAGGTGTGTATTTATAGTTGGATTTTTTTTTCTTTTGGTTTGTGGGTTTATTATATTTTGGTCTTTTTTAATGTTTTATTTAGAAATGACTCCCCATATTTTTCTTGTTGGGTTGGAGTCCTTCTGTTATACTTAGTTATTTTTACCGATCAAAACTCAGATCACACATGTTTTTATTGATAAAAAGTGTGTATCGTTCCATTTAAAACATGATCGTGTATGAAAAACAGCCCACAAGTTACCAACCCATTTAAAATGACCCAAAACAATCCATTTAAAACATGGTGGTGTATGAAAAACATTTAACTTCATATGGATATACAATATATATTTATTATATTAATTTATTTGTTGCCGTGTCCTATTTTAAAAAAAATTGCCGTGTCGCCGTGTCCATGTCCCCATGTCCCCGTGTCCCATGTCCATGTCTGTGTATCATAGGATATTGCTTATTATCCTTTCATTTCTCTTCCTCATCTTAGGAGATCATTCATCTTCATTTTGTTCAAACCACATCATTGCTTATATGAATGTCCCAACCTTTATTCAAGTAGAAGTATGTAATTGACCCCTAGCTTAATGGTTGACAAGAGAATTTGCAACACGAGGTCATGGGTTCAAGTCCCAACATTCATTTACAAAAGAAAAGGTATATAATGCATTGTTTCATTTTACTTGATAAATTCCAGTTCATATCTTCTTCTTTCCAGATTTCATGAGCTTGTCCTTCTTCTTCACCTAATCCATATCTTCTTCTTCTTGCTTTTTTTTTTCTTTTTGAAATAAGATAGGCCATTCACTAGTTAAAAAAGTAGTTCATAACCCTAGTCAAAAAAGAAAACAGAAACAGAGGGGCATACGGAAGACAAGGTGTCAACTCTACACCCCTCGATAAACCCTACTCCAACAAAGCATCTTTTCTCTATGATTGCTATGCTCTTCACATTCTGGACTCACAAATCCATTCCCCTGTAAGCTAAAAGAGGATGGATGACATCGTCATACAACAAAGTCTCTCGCTCGCCTAACTTTGTGACAAGAATTTGCAAGATTGCCCCACTCAAAATGGCATTCCTCAAGATTGCATAATTCATATTAACTCTTGATGTCCTTACCTTTCTACTCATATTCTTCTTTTCTTCCCCTCCGGTCCCACTCGTTACACACCTTCTCCTTCTATTTGCATTAGTGAACTAACTCACTGAACAACAAATCATTTCATCTAGCATTTAAGTCATAGAACTTAGGAGGGCAACAACTCATCTGGACTTCTAAACCAGATGTCCGGCACAATTGTTCCTTCAAACAAATGATTTATGGAAAAATAATGAGAAATATAATTATCCCCACAACCCATAGAAAGGAACAATTTAAATATTTGTAATAAGATTGCTCCTATCTTCTTTCAGAAAAAAGAGAAAAGAACTCTCCATCTTGTTGTACCATTTTCTATTCTCCCATCTCCTTTCAGAAATTCCTCCTATCTTTTACATGTTTCCAAAGTTACTCTCCATCTTGTTGTACCGTTTTTTATTCGCTAATTCATATATAATTTATTCTACCAAAGATCACAACATAAGGCATATAATAATACATAAAAGTAAAATAAGTTAAACATTGTACACCTACAGGAAGGAAACCATGCCATTTAACATTGAGAAACATCAATACTACATTCAGTTAAATGACTTCGAAACCTTTCATAAACATGAAAAAACAATCTTCCAAGAATTGATGGCGGACCGCATTACAAAGTACTGACATATCAAAGTCCTGGTAGCTGGGGGTGACTTCTTTTCCTAATTGTTTTGGGGGCTCAGGTGCCTTGGTTTCCTATTCCAAAAGGAAGCCCTGGTCGGATACAGGGCTATTTATGTAAAGTATAGGACATCAAAATCCTTATGAGGTATTCACAACCAACATGTATCATCAAGTCAATCAAGTAGAGGAGTCATTCAACCTTTAAAAGAAGATTCAAACATCCTGTCAAAGCACTTTCCAACAACGCCCAATTCAATGAAATCTCAATCTCTTGCACCATAAGCCCCAACCCATTCTTCCAAAAAGTAACACCAACATCAAACTCCATATTCAAAATCTTCTTCAAGTCCCAATCAACCTTTAAAAGAAGATTCAAAAATCACCTCAAACAACTTTCCAAATGAAATCTCGATCTCATGCACCACAGGCCTCAACCCGTTCTTCCAGAGAGTAAGAACAACATCAAATTCCATCTTCAAAATCCTCTATGAATCCCCGCCCGACAAAAAAAAAAAACACTTTTTATCCCCAAATCATAGAAACCCATAAAACAAAAACGCCCAATTTACCAACTTTCAATCAACAAACTAAAAAAAAAAAACACAACCCACATAAAAAAATTAAAACCCAAATGAACAGACCCAACAAAACCCAATTTTTTCCCCAAAACAAAAACAACAAACAAGAGAAATTACACATAGGGAGATATCGAAATAAAGAGGGAGAGAAAGAGAGTACGAAGAAGTGGGAGAGGTTGACGAGGGTCCAGGCCATGCCGGGGGTGCAGCCGAAGACGGAGAGGACGATGAGCCAGGAGAAGAAGAGGATCAGTATGTAGGTGGTCCAGACACCGGGGTACATGAACCACTCAGTGTTCTTGTTCATGTCCGGCGGAGGAACCGTCGATACGTACATCTTCGCCATCTCTCTCTCTCTCTCTCTCTCTCTCTCTCTCTCTCTCCAACCAAATCAATCGGATCCTCAACTGTTCATCCAAGATCGAACGATCGATCCAATCGGGGATGATTTGGGTTCGATGAGGAGAGGTGATGATGGGGGGAGGGGGGGATTTATACGGCAGAGACGACCAAGTTTCGAACAATTTTTTGAACAGAAACAACAGAAGAGATGACAATGAAGAGGTCGCAGAGTTTGACTTTTTATTTTATTTTTTATTTTTATTTCCGTGGGAGAGAAGGCAAACAAAGGATTATTTATTACATTGGGAATATTATCAAATAAATTTTTTTTTTTTAAAGTTTATTTGGTCAGTCATTGTTTATGTTTGTGGGGGAGATTTATATATATAAAAAAGGGATTAATTAGGGTCCGATGTTCACTCGTTTATTATTTTTAGATCCTTGATAATATTTTTAGTTTATTTTAAGTTCTTAAAGTGATTAAAAAAATATATATTTAGGCATCTCTAGTTGAATGTTGTTTAGAAATACTAAAAATGTTCTTGTCTAATTATATAAAGGTCAACAATGTATTGATGAGTATTAACTGGAGATATTTAATTATGTATTAGAAAGTGTTTACAATGTACTGAAATAATTGGATAGAAGACATTTTATGCAAAAGTTAACAATGTACTGAAGATACTTAACAATATATTGATAAGTGTTAATAATGTATTAAAATAATTGAACAGAGGCATTTTTGATATTTTTAAACAACATCTGACTGGAGGGACTTAAAAATAATTTTTCATTGCTTAAATTTTTAAAAAAATTTCAGGGACATAGAAATAATAGATGGATGACCATATGGACCCTTAAGTAATTTCTAAAAAAATGAACGGGTGATATTTAAGAAGGAAAACGACACACTAAAGTCACATTCACCAATTAAACCTCAGACTTCAAGTGTTTTCATTTTTTTTAAATAGTAAACATCATCTAATGATGTATATACTTTGATAAAAAGTGCATATCGCTCCATTTCAAATTGAATGAATCCATTTTTAACCAATGAAAGAAAAAATTCAATAAGGTATATACATAATTTAACGAGATATATGTTTAATTAAATCTGTAATAAGGTATATAGGGTCTGTATTTTGGTTGGTGAATGTGACTGAGTGTAGTAGCACTCAAAAATGGATTCTAATTGTATGATTTCGATGTAGGAATATAATGTGGATCAACTTTATTTAAAATCCACATAAGTGAGAAGAGAAGATTAGATGGAATAAAAAAATCCACTAACTCGGTGAAATTTGAGAATCACGATGGATTTTATGTTTGATGATAATTATACTCTTCTGTTAATAATATAATTAAAATATTTATATTTTAAATCCATAATTAAATAAAATATTTTTTTCTCCTCTTATTACTAATAAACAAATTTCATTTTGTGAAATTGGTTAATCTAAGTTGTAGTAAAAATATGAATAGGTACCCACAAAAAAAAAAAATGAATAGGAACAATAATTTATTTTTGTCTAGAAACATGTGCTAATTTGATACTAACAATATGCTATTGATTTTACTATTTAAAAACTCTGTAACATGCATTTATTATTGTATGAGTATTATTTATTGTTTATAATTGTAATATTGTAAAAAGTTATATTTTTAAGTACATGTAATGGTATTTTTGGTAAATAGATTTCTAGTAGTTAAACAAATTTCCTGGTATTTGTATTTTTAAATTTAAAATTAAACAATACATTGGATTGGAGAATTTCCTGGTATTTGTATTTTTAATATTTAAAAGTTATATTTTTTATACGCGTCTCATAAGTATTTTATCTCACGTAATGTGTGTTATATTCTTTGATTTCATCTAGCAAACTGGTGACAAAACTAATGTGGTCGATATCACCAAAACAAAAGTAGAGGATTAGCATTTAGCTATTGTATTTTCTGAAATAAAAAAATTAACAAAAAATATATAATATTTTTTGAATTTTAAACATGAAACAATGATATTTGGTATGTGTGATGTGGGGGGAAAGATCTTTATTTTTTAGCATATAAAGCGGGGCCGGCATGGACTACTCAATGGAAAATTTTAGAAAATTTTAAGCTGACTGTTAATTTATCTTTTGGTTTCAATTTTTTGGGACAATTAATTAGGGGTCCCTGTGGCCATCCGTATATTATTTTTAGATCCCTAAAATGTTCTAAGTTTTTTTAGGTCCGTAAGGCGGTAAAAAATTATCTTTAGGTCCATGCATTTGACTACTTTTAAAAATTACTGAAAAAACTAGCGCACAATTATTTTAGTACAATGTTAACACTATCTATTAGATTGTTGAGTAACTTCAGTATATTGTTAAGTAATTCCAGCACATTGTTAACATTCTCCAATATATTGTTAACTTTCGCATAAATGTCTCCCTCCTAATTATTTCAGTATATTGTAAACACTCTCCAGTATATTGTTAAGTATGTCAAGTATACTGTTAGCACTCTCTATACATTATTAACATTCACATAATTGTGCGAATACATTTTCCATATTTTTGAACAACATCCAGCTGGAGAGACCAAAAGATAATTTTTCAATGCCTTTAGTTACCTAAAAAAACATAAAAATTTTGAGGGACCTAAAGATAATGGATGAGTGTGTAAAGATTCAACCTTGTTGTCATTCATTGGATGTTATCAAATATATAGCAATGATACATTAATTACAAAGGATTTGAAATAAAGCAAATGTGGCAAGATTTGATGTACATCGGTTACAAGGAATTTGAAAGAAAATATGGTGCTGGCTTTCCTAAAACTGACAGCAACAAATCAGGATGTATTAGTGGGAGAATATGCTTGGTGAAGAATCTGTAATATGGAGGAAATCATGGAACTCATCAATTATTCCTAATAGCCCCCCTCAAGCTCAAGGGCGCTCAATGAGTACGCAGAGCTTGTCTCTCAATGGTGTAAATCTGGAAGCTAATAATGATTTTGTAAAAATATCAGCAAGTTGCTCTCTTCCAGGAACATGTAGAAGAGAAATTGAACTGTGGGCAACCTGCTCTCGAATAAAATGGAATCGATTTCTATATGCTTCGTTCGTGCATGAAATGCCAGATTTTTTGCCATGTTAATGGCATTAATATTATCACAAAACAGCTTTGGCGAGGAGGGGGAAGGCATTTTTAAGGACTTTAGCAGATTTGTGAACCACATTAACTCGACTGTGGTTGTGGCAACAGCTCGATATTCAGCTTCAGCTGTCAATCGGGAAATTGTTGCTTGTTTCTTGGCACCCCAAGAGAGTAAATTGGGGCCCATGTAGATAGAAAATCATGTGGTTGATCGACAATCATCGGGGGAGCCCGCCCAATCCGCATATGATTAAGTTGAGAGAGACATGGCCAAGGTTTTATTGAAATGTAAGCCAAAATGAAGAGTGCCTTTGATATATCTAAAAATTCTTTTAACAGCCACCATGTGAGAGTCTCTTGGAGCATGCATGATCTGGCAACCTTGATTAACAGCGAAGGCAATGTCAGGATGAGCCATCGTCAAATATTGTAATGAACCAACAAATTGCCGATAGTCGGATGGATCTTGTAGCAATTCACCATTGTTGGAAGACAGTTAACCACCTGGTGCCATCGGCGTGCTCATGGGTTTTACTCCATCAAGCCCATATTTTTGCAATAAATTAAGAGCCTAGCGAGATTGAGTAAGAGATAATGAACCATTAGAACGAGTCACTTGCATGCTGAGAAAGTAGTGAAGGTCGCCAAGGTCCTTCATGCTAAAGATGTTCGAGAGATGAGAAATTAGTCGTCGAATAAGAATATCATTGCTCCCAGTGATGATTATATCATTTACATATATTAACAAAAAACTGAAACCATCTTGTTCTCGCCACATAAACAAATATGTGTCGTATGGGCAACCTGTGAAACCCAAATTTGTTAAGTGAAATCTGAATTTATTGTACCAAGCACGAGGTGCTTGTTTTAGTCCATATAGTGCTTTGTGCAATCGGCACACATGATTAGGATGGGTGGCATCTGAAAAACCAGGCAGTTGTAGTAGAAATTTTTTTCTTCAAGATCCTTGTGCTTCAACAGGACTAAATGTCTCCTCATAGTCAAGGCCGGGGAGTTGCGTGTACCCTTTTGCAACAAGTCGTGCTTTGTAGCGCTCAATGGAGCTATCGGCATGACGTTTGATCTTGAACACCCATTTACATCCCACCACGTTCATATCTGGTGTACAAGGAACAAGACACCATGTCCCATTTGAAGTGAGTGCAGAAAGCTCTTCCACCATGGCTGCCTTCCATCGAGGATCTTTAATGGCAGACTGGTAAATGGTTGGTTCAATCGGGTTCCGCTCCAAATCTGCCAAAAAATAGACTGGAATGGGGTGATGAGAGGCTAGCCAAGCTTTTGATTTGAGTGTTCCATCCTGGTTGCAGGTGACCATAGAATGAGTTCGTTGAGGTTCTGGGTTTGGGGGTGGAAAGTGAGTAGGGGGGTCAATGGAGGAAGTGGGTGAAGTTGGGCTTGTCAAAGATGGAAGAATAGACTCTTGGGGGAGAAGGTCAGATTGGTCTAGAGAGAAAGAGCTGGGTTGTTCATCATTGAGTGGAGTTGGACCTGAAGGAGACATTTCAGTGGCATCAATAGTGGGGTAGCAACGGGTCAGGTTGGACGGTGACACTGGATTAGTAGTAGTAGAAGTCGCTAGAGATGGAAGGAGGCTAGACACGGCATCAGGGAGGGGTGCAACATGAGGTATGGGCGATGGAGAGGATGGTGAAGCCATTTGAGTAGATGGAGCAGCAAAGGGAAAATAATCTTCACTAAAGGCGACATGGCCTTCACTAAAGGCGACATGGCGAGAGATGATAATTTTTCCTATAGATAAGCTCAAGTATTGATATTTCTTATATTTGTCAGAGTAGCCAATAAAGACACATCACATTGTTTTGTAGTCAAGCTTCTTCCTGCCAAGAGAGGTTAGACAAGGATAGCATGCACACCGGAAAACTCTAAGAATAGAGTAATCTGGTTCAGTACTAAATAAAACTTCATATGGAGATTTAGATTGAAGGACCGGCGTGTGGAGGCGATTAATAGTAAAAACTACAGAGTTGAAGGTTGCACTCCAGAGAAAAGAAGGTGCTTTGGCATGGGCCATAAGTAATGTTAAACCGGTCTCAACAATATGTCTATGGCGACGCTCGGCGAGACCATTTTGCTGCGGTGTGCCCGGACATGAGAGGCGATGATGAATACCTTTGCTTTCAAGAAATTTTTGAAGCTCATGATTAATATACTCCCCACCACCATCAGATTGCAATATTTTCACTTTGGAGTTAATGTTGATTTTCAACCATAGTAATGAACTTTGGAAAAATAAATCCAACATCTGATTTACGTGCCATCGAAAAACACAATATATATCTGGAAAATTCATCAACTACCACAAGATAAAACCGAAAGCCATCATAAGAAGGGGTGGGCGCTGGACCCCACACATCCGAGTGTAAGACATGTAATGGCATGGTAGCATAAGAGACTCGATTTGCAAATGGAAGATGAGAGAATTTCCCAATCTGGCAACTCTCACAAAATTCATGCGCAACATTATTAAAAAATGGTAAAGATCGACTACATTCTTTTAAAATCTTAAAACTGGGATGTCCTAACCGCGCATGCCAAATGCGGCTAGTGACTTTATTTGCAAGCAAGCAAACTGGAGAAGTAGAAGTTGCACCAAAGTTGATCGGGAATAGTCCATCTTCAATGAAGCCCTTAAGCACCGTCTGTCCCGTCTTCACCTCCTTGATAAGAAAACCTCATTTAAATAGCAGAAATAATAGTCATTCTCCTTAGCAAATTGATAAATAGAGAGTAGATTCTTCTTGATCGCTGGTACAATAAATACATTTTGAGGAAGAGTGAGGAATAGTAATATCACCAATGCCAGTAGGAACATTGTTGCCATCGCCAACCATAATAAAATTTGGAGAATTATAAGGTTTTATACCTTGAACAGCCATGGATGATGATGTCATATGATTGGTTGCTCCTGAATCAGTGTACCAAACGAGGTCATTTGGATCAACAACCTGATTTGCAAGAAAGGCTTGATGGGTAGCAATTGTTTCATCATTAGCTTCACAATTTGTGGCATGGTGATTTGGTTCACCACAATTAAAACAAGTAAGTTGTCGTTTTCCGGTCCTCTGCGTCGTGGTTTGTGGACGACCAACAGAATTATTGGCATGAAAATGACTGCAACCTCGACCACTATAGTGATGCTGTTCACGACTACCAAACCTCTCTCCAGCACGCATCTAACTTTGGTTGTACTGCAGTCGTCCACCACGATTTCCAGAGTTGAATGTGTTTCCACGAGCCGAATAGAGGGCAGTGTGCGAGGTTTCAAAGAGATCGTATATGAGCTATCATCGTCTCAAAGTCAAGTAGTTTGCCAACAACTACCTGAAAGAAGATAAATGATCACAAGCAGCAAAATCAGCCACTATGGCATCATACTCCAAGCCTACACCATGAAGTAAGGTATGAACAAGGTCTTCATCGGAGACAGGGTTGCCGGCGCTAACTAAGAGCCAAAGAGAGTTGCTTTGTCTGCTATATGTATGCAGCCATGGACATGGCACCTTTGGAAAGGGACTGAAGCTCTTCTTTCAGTCGATGCACCTGCGCACGGGTGTGTTTGCCGTAGAACGTCTCAAGCGACTCCCACATGTCTCTCGCTGATTCACAATCAATCACTTGTGAAAGGGTAGTTCGATCCAACAAACTATTGAGTCAGCCCAAGATCAGCTGGTCTAGACGCTTCCATTGCGCCACTTCAAGATTAGGTACCGTCGTACCAGAGATATCAACAATCGTCGCCATGGGTGGAGCAGTGTCACCACGGACAAAATCAAGTAGTTCATGACCGCGAAGAACTGGAAGGACCCTGTGCCTTCCACAACAAATAATTATCATCATCAAGCTTAACATGGATCTCTGGCAGAATGAATTTTTCAAGAGTGGGGAAGGAAAATGTGAGGTCAGATTCAAGGGGTGGCAAGGAGAGAGTGGTGTTGTGAGGTGGTAGGGGAAGAGTGGTGTTGTCTGCCATGAGAGCAGAAGTGAAGGATCGAAGGAAAAAAAAAACAAACTAGCTTGCTATTCTGTGCTCTGATACCATATAAAGATTCAACCTTGCTGTCATTCATTAGATGCTATCAAATATATAGCAATGATACATTAATTACAAAGGATTTGAAATAAAGCAAATGTAACAAGATTTGTTGTACATCGGTTACAAGGAATTTGAAAGAAAATATGGTGCTGGCTTTGCTAAATTGACAGCAACAAATCAGGATGTATTAGTGGGAGAATATGCTTGGAGAAGAATCTGGAATGTGGAGGAAATCATGGAACTCATCAATTATTTCTAATAGGTGATCACAAAGACCCCTAATTAATTTCCTCATTTTTTTTGTGGGACGTTTACCTAAACATTGGTCACATTTTTTGAAAAAAAGCATAGAGGTCACGTTTTTTAGTTGGCCAATGGATTACTATCTATATTCATTTTTTAGTATTTTATTTATAAAAAATAATTTAGTTTGAATATAAAAAAACCTTCACTAGCAATCTTGTGCATACATGCATTTAAAAATTTATCTTTAAGTATATATCTCAATTGTAAAAAAATGACTAGAGCCAACACAATAAAATTGAAGTAATAAAATAAATACAATTAAATAATATAACCACATATATACCAAACAAAAACGAGATTAATATCTTAAACAATTTGTATTTTACATTTTATTTAAATATCAAATATTAAAAAAAAGTGAATGTGATTATTATTTGATTGGAAAATGTTAGAACAGTCTCACAGATAGTCTACACATATTTTAATTTTTTTTATTTTAAAATAAAGTTTATATAATGAGGTATATGTTTTTATGAAAAATATATATACCTTCAAAATATATTGCATAGCCCCATTATAGTGAAAACATGAAAAATTGTTACAAAGGGATATATCTCGTCCTGGAAGGTGTATACCTTATTTTATGGCTATAAAGATATATGAATTGTCTGTGTGGACCCTGTATAACAATGCTCTATTTAATTTAATTAATTATAAATATTAATTATAATTTTTTCATTATGTTATAAACGTATGAGTATAATGTTCATTAAGAAAAAAAGAGGACTGCACAAGGATTCTAATCCCATAAAAAAAAAGTCCCACCAAATTTGTGGGATTTAAAATCCACCCCATTTTTTTTTGTGCTTGAATTTTGAATCTAGTATGATCCACTTTTTCTCCCAAGATTATCACCACTCAAACAAGTGGATTCTTAAGCTTTTCTAATAATCTAGAATGAAATCAAAATCTACACTAAAACACCATGTACCTAAATCACTTTCTTCTGTAAATTCTTGATTTCAACCCCACTCATAAGTTATAACCCTTACATGCATTAGTTTTTTTTTAAAAAATATATATTTCATTATAAAATGATACATACATATTTGTGTGTGTACCTATTGCCTACTGGTAGAAGAAGTAAAAAATTACAAATTCTTTCCATGGGATATATATTTTATGGAACATTGTAAATGTAACTGTAACAGATATCTCTTTCCTTTCAATCTTTTTTTTTCCAGCAAAGATGCTTTCCTTTCTGCTTGTCGTTGAGAATAGACCATCTTCAAGGTCCATGTCATTTTCATGGTCTAGTCACTAATGTTTTGCTGTTTGTTTTCAAGAGGGAGAAGAACCAAAGAATAGGCACCATTGGGTGGTGGGAGATGGGTTATTCCTATTGAGCTCTCTTTGATTTTTAAACTCTCTTTGATTTTTAAACAACATTTGATCAATTCAATATTGGTACATTCAAAGTTTGACCATTGACTACGTTTATATTCAATATCAATATTTAATAATAATGTCAGTACCTCAAATCCTCAACTGTTAGACTATACAGAAAGAGACGACCAGGTCGCTTGCACGAATCTCGAGGCATCCGGTCAAGACAACGAATAGGTTTACTTCCTTGCAAAATTAAGAACCATGTTTGTTTAGTACTGATTAAAAATAATTAATGTTTTAAAAATCCAAAACAGTTCTTTAAATAGAAAAATCGAACATGTTAAGATTAAGGATCACTGATATAAATGATTACATTAGCATGATATAATAAATATTAAAAAATTATTAAATCGTATATCACAAAAATAGCTTAGTGTATACGGTAGATGAAAATTAAATTATCTCATTTCAATAAATTAAGTGTTTTTTTTTAAATCAATGACGACTGCGCGAGTGGGTCTGCACGTAAAAGTAAAAGTCAAGAGAGAGAGAGATCTTAAAACAAGGAAATGAATATAGGAATGGACCATGCAAAGAAGTCATCTTTGTCCCATAAATGATGATAATGAAAGTTTAGGTGAACTTAAATCATTAAGTTACACCCCGTTGAACAAAAACAAGCACAATTTTCAAAAATAACTCCACCAAAAAAATAAATAAATTTCAGTTTTGACCTTAGAATTAGTTTAATTACAAAACTGGTTCTAGGGTCAATTTTGACCGTTTAGTGCGTCACACGAGCGAAAAGGTGATTAATTATTTTTTTATTTTTAATATTTTTCTTAAAATGACATTGTATTATTTACACTTTTATTTTAATAGATTATTTGTGGAGATGAGATAGATAAATCTCACTAGGTGTAAGAAAAATTAATAAAATGATATAATATATAAACAAACATGAAAAAATAAGCAATGATCTATTCCCAAATACAAATAATATTCATCATATTTTTTTCTCTTTTTCAAAGTAATATTTGATTAGAGATAATCAATGAAAGATAAATTTTTAACTTTGATTTAAAATTAAGATCAAGTTTACAATTTAAAATTCAAAGAAGATTTAAAATTTAAAAATTTAGGTAATATTTAAAATTTAATTTGATAAAATAGTCATTTATAAATCAAAGTGAGGCATTATCTTTTCATGGAAAAAAATTATGATGATTATTATTTGTATTTGTGAATGAATCTTTTGCTTTTTTTAAGTTGGTTTACCATATTAGATCCTTTTATTAATTTTTTCAACATTTAGTGGAATCCATCTATCTCATCTCCACAAATAATTATTGAAATAAAAATATGAATAATATAATGTCCTGTTAAGAAAAAGAATCAAAACAAAAGGTAAAAAATAATAATAATCACGTCTCCACTTCACCCCTGACGACACGTGCGATGACCCGCATTGCGCTCGTGCGGGTGAATCGCGTGACAATTTTTGGACTGATCAACGCATCACGTGGACACGCTAATCAGTCAAACTTGACACCAGGGTCAATTTTGCAGTTAAACTACTCCTGGGGCCAAAACTGAAATTTGTTTTTTTAGTGGGTTTATTTTTAAAAATTGTCCCACAAACAAAGGTGAGATTTGATCAATTAATTAAAGTTCACCAAACCTTTCATTCTATGTGAGCTGTAACTAATTGACCAATATCAACACATTACACATTCGTACGTCATCAAATCCTCACATCTGTGATTTTCAATGCTAGCTATAGTTAAGAGACAAACACATCACATGCAAACATTAAATGGAAGAAAGGGATGATTGATTAACCATGCAAATTACTTTATTTGTTTCCAAAACGAAATTTATGACCATTTGAGATTTCATACTTGGACTAATCCAACGTATGTAATGATACTGGGTTTTCGATCTGATTCTATCTCTTTCTGTTTGAGTAATCAGCTCAAAGTTTTTATGCTTGTTTATTGACCAAACTTTTTTTTATTGCTTTAGTAGTTGTCTGTTTTAATACTAAAAGTGTTTTTATATATATTTTATTTGTATGGAAAAATTTAATACTGACTGATTTTTCTGTATATTATAATTTTATTCATTGTATCTTTTTTTTGGTGTTCCACTCGAAAAATAGATAGCACTATTAATTTTTTTATTTAGATAAAAGGAAAATGATATCATCAATCCTGTGTACAGCTCTCGCTCATTGAAATTTGACATATATACTGTTATAAAAAGTTAAAAATATATTGAGATACAATAGTAGATTATTTTCTGTAAAAATGAAAAAAATCATACAATGCGATAATGTGGTATACGTTGTGCATAGATGTGTATACTGCATTAGTGGTAAATCATTGTATACTGCAGATGAGGTTGTAAAATAGATTGAGTGTATATATTGGTGCACTTGGATAAAAATCATTATGATATTTATGTATTGTGTATTCACGTAATCATGTGTGTGTTCGCACAACACATATTACTTGTGTTAAACATTAAACTAATTTTGTATGAAAAAATTGCTCCAAATCATGGGGGGGGGGGGGGGGGGGGGGGGCGAAATCTGACTAACTGGATTCGGGTTATTAGATATGTCCGCTTCGTTACTCATTCGACTAATGCAGATTGCCGGCCTGTTGAGTCCTCAAACGTCGATGAACGGGGTGGGGGTTACTTGGAGGCTGTAGAAAGTCCTCTGACGCTGAAGACAATATATAGATATTAAATTTATGGTTTTGTAAAAATAATGTTTCGCATACCTCAAATAAGAGAATTGATTTCCTATTTATAGTGTTGGCCATCCGCCCCATGGATCAACGTCTGGATCTCATTGATCTCGTTAGATGGGAGAAATTCCAATGATGATCCATTGGATTATGGAAGATTTGTGGATTCCTATTGATCTCTCCAAATCTGATTTACGTGAGATCTGGTTCCAATCTGACTTAAGATGGACATGATCATTGGATGCACATAGCCCGGAGGGGCATATATGCGGATCATGGATCGCTCAGACGGTGGGAAGGTCTAACACATAGAGCGCTGTTATTAGGCCCAGAAAATGGCCTACAAGTAGATTTTCATTTAAGTAGACTTTCATGTAAATCATGTAGTTAGGAAACAATGGTCATGCATGTATATATTTGTTTTTTTTATTTATTTATGGGTAATGAGTATAGTTGTATACATTATCATAAGTCAAATAATTTTTATAGGGTATGCGGAAAATAAAAATATATAAAATCATTTGAAGCTAAATTTGCCGAGGGAGGGAATGAGGAGAGATCAAGCTTGACATGCATTCAATTCCCTCAGCTTATTTAGTTTCGAGTGAGCCAAGTACAAAGATTAGCATATATATATTTTAGCCTGTCCATAAGCTTTTTAAAATTAAATCTTTCAGTAGCCTTTATAGAGGCTTTACAAAAATAATTTCTGCTAGCGTCCCCTCAAGAAACATTTTCCTTTCAGATTGGTTTTCCTTCTTTGTTCTCCTGTATGGAACCCAACAAACTTTAATTAGACCATGGAGAGTAAAAAAGATCTTAGATGTGGGTCACCTTCCATTTTTCTAATCATTGAAGAAGTGTGTTCATTTATCTGAGTAGCCTAATTGTGGTCCAGGGTCGCCCATTTCTGCTATTTGAAGCTGCACAATGACAATGGTTGAGTCAAGACCCAGCGAGATTATTGTGATAGGTTTTGAGTTTGTGAATTTTTATAATTTTGTAATTTTGACTCATTGTACCCTATTTATTTAGTCTCTTCCTTGTTAGGGTTAACTAAGAGATTTTATTTATGTGAGAGCTAGGAGGTTGTTCTAGCTAGGGTTTCTTTTCTATGAGAAAGGGACAGTGCTGAGGAGAGACAAGTTGAGAGTTTTTGTACTCCGATATAGTAAATCGTTTTCTGCTTTCCTCCGTGCGCATAGTCATATTTTGCCGAAGCACGTAAATTTGTGTGCTCTTTTATGTGGTATTTTATAATTATCTTCATCATTCTACCAGTGTTGAGATCTAATATTGTTTGTAATGCTGCATCAACATAGACCTTTCTTACATTCTTATGTTCACTACATAATTCTAGTCCTAAGACTGCTTTGTAAAGTTTCAGCAAATTAATGGACTTGGGATTGGTCATTCCAACTTCCCCCAATCAAGAAATCCCTATGACTATTTCAAATAAATACACCATAGCCTCCTCGCTCGTCGGAAGGGATCCAATAAAATCTAAAATCCTGTGATTCTGATGTTGATATGGTGATGTTGAAATGTATATAATTGTGACAAGGTTCGGAGACAGAGTGGCCTGAAGGTGAACTGATGATTTAAAGCGCATTGGATTGTAATGGCTGATTTTATTCTTTTCTGAGTTTCTCAATGATAATTTTGTCACACATCTTCTAACGCACCGTGAAACAAAGAAAGGATATTCTCAAAATTCTTAAAAGAGATAAAACTCAGAAATATTAGTGATAAATATTTTTCTGCATTTGATTACAAATCCCTTTTAAAATTAAGGGCCACATTTATTGCTATCTTTTTAAACAACCCAATAAATTAATTATCATACGAATATAAAAAAATGAAATTGTTTTTTAAATACCAACACCCCTAATAAATTCACCATCTTTTTTCTTCTTCCCTCCCATACCCTATTTTTTCCCTCCAATATTTTTTTCTTCTTCCCTCTCATACCCTATTTACTCATAAATAATATATAAAAAATTAATTTTCTATAAAAAAAAGATATTTTTCAATTGTTTGGTATATATACTTTTTTTTTTATAAATAGGACATTTTTTTTTTCTGAAAATATCTAATTTATGCTTATAACATTTTTTACTTTTAAACATTGTGTAAGGGAGGAAAAAAATGGGTGTGGGAGAGAAAAAGAAACAAATGTGGTGAATTTATTAGGGGTGTTGTTAGTATTTTAAAAAATCTTTTATTTTTTTTATTATATCATAATTAATTTGTTGGTTTGCCTAAAAAGTGAGCAATTAATGTGGGTTAACCAGTGTCTTGATGGCACTCGTTAACAAAATCTTAAAATTAATTATAGAAAATTAAAAAATTATTAAAAATAGTAAAATCCAGATAAAAGTCATTCTTAGATTCTACGAGATCTTAAATGATCATTGAAATTGATAGTGATCAGTTCCGAATTATTGGGAAAGAGAAATCGCAATTATAAAAATCACTAAAAATAGAAAAATCGCTGATTTGAAGACTTAAAGAAATAAAATTTTGAAAACGAATGATTTTTAGTGACATAACGACTAATCCGGAAGATTTTCATGATATTTTTTCTCCACGTAAAATTTCGTGCGAATACGAGTTTGGAATCCTTGATTTTCACTGGCTGATATTTTCGTAATCTATGTAATGGACCTTTTTTGTCGGTCCAATCCATGTCAGCCACCCGTTCTGCATCCTTTCCGCTAATTTTTCTCTTCCCATAAATTCTAATCTCTGAATTGTTGGTCCAATCCATGTCAGACTTTGCAGAAGCGTTTTGCAGAACCAACATATACATTCCCCTCCTGGATGGATGCCACTTCATCTTTCCTGTTCCATCTGGAAATCCCCCGACCATTTCCTGAGGGTAGAGGGGTGGTGTTATATCATCCAAAGACCACCTTCTAAAGCATCATTAAGATCTTCCATCAGACAAATTTCACTGTAACAAATATGTTGCCATGAAAACGTAATAACTCAGACTGCAACTATTTTTATTTTTTTTAAGGGTCCGTTTGAAAACACATATTGAAAAATAGATTTTAGAATAAAGCTACTTTTTAAGATGATTTTAGACCTTTGACTTTTTTGGGATGCTTTTTTTAATTCAGGAATCAATATTTGGAAGGAATTTAATGTTTGGTAGAAAAAGTTGCTTTTCAATTCAAAAAATCGATTCCGACAAAAAATCGTTCTTTTTGAGATTTTAAAAACACGGATTTCGAGAGAGAAATTAAAATGAATCCAGCTTTTGATTTCACCGGAATCCGACCCGTTTGGTTGCACGTTTGGGCGGAATCCGCTTTTTAAAAAGCGGAATCGCCCCCAAACGCGCTACCAAACGGACCCTAAAAGGGAAATTAAAATCCATATAACCTCCTTGTAAACTGTCCAAAATTTATATAACTCCTGACTTTTCCTAAAGTTCATATAACTATATGAAAACCTTATGCAAATCTAAATAACCCATCGGTTAAATTTCTGTTGACAGATGATGAATATTTTGTTTGGACAACCCTCACTGAAAACACAGTATTCAAAAAAATCTTGTAATGTACTAAAAATGTAAAAAATCTTAAATAAATGATAATTTTACCCCTCCGGTAAAGTCATCATTCAAATAAGGTTTTTTTTACAGTTTTAACACATTGTAGGGGGGTTTTGATATACTATGTTTTCAGTCCGAATTAACCAAATAGAATATTCATAAAATATTCTTTATCTGTCAACGGAAGTTTTAACTCATGAACTTATTTGGATTTACATTAATGTTTTTAGAGGATTAAATGAATTTCAAAAAAAGTGAGGGGTTTATTTAATTTATTTCCTTTTAAAAATCATATACCTCGTTACTTTTATAATATAAAATGTATGGTATATACTTTAATGAATTTAATGTTATCATTTTTAAAAATCATATACTTCATTGCTTTTATAAAAATTTCCAACAATACATTGAGAAGAGAGTAGGCCACAACAACAACTTTTTTTTTTTTCGGTAAAGAATGGTGCTCCTAAGATTTAATCTCATGATCATTTTGACATAGATGGAAGGTGACACCAACAAATGTTATCATCCATTACTCAGCTACGGAGATCTTAATAAATGAAAGATAGAAATTCTCCCACATTAAAGAACTGTTTTTTTTTTTTTTGGTAAATCTCCACATTCAAAAACAGTTCCAACCACCATAAACAAAGCAAAAGGAGGTGAACATACACAGAGAACTCCTTTGTTCACTTGAGAGTCACATGCATTTTTTTTTTCTTTTTTTGCATGTTATTTCTCCCACGCTGATCAAAGCTCCATCGACCATGGGAATATTTTCCACATGACACAGAAATATATTCCAACAATAGGAATGCGGATTTTCCTGTTTTTTGAAAAATTAATCACGTGCTTATCTAGGAACAAAATTTGAAAATTATGGAACAAAAAGTCATGCATTTCATTTGGTCACCGTTGGAATTTGTGTGTCATGCAATTTAATTTATTGCTATTCTGTTTCCCCGTTTGGGAAGCGGAATAAGCTAGTATAAGGGTAGTATAAGAGTGGAATAAGAATGAATAGGAAAAATAATTGTTTGTTTGCAGAGTATAACTTGGTATTACTAAGCCAGTTTAAACAAGTATAAGAGAGTATAACAATTCTAAGTAACCCTAGGATAAACTATACTCAATTTATCTATTCCCATGGGCCCACATGTCAAATCAATTTTTTACACCTTATCACATCAAATCACATATCAACACCTTTTATACATCAAGGGGCTCACATGTCAAATCAACTTTTTTACATTTTATTTATATTTTATTTTTTATCAACCAAATAACTCAACATTTATTCTTACATTTTCCAATGAGAATAAAAAAACACAACCAAACAGAAAATCTCTTATTCCAGTAAATTTGTTATCTATACTGACATAGTTATCTATCCAAAATAACTCAATTCCGCTATTTAAACGGGGACTTTATATATTAATTCAGAGTTACAAAGCATGGACACTTTAACGAACATATCGAGTCGAGTCTGTGTCTGTGTCCATATATGACATAGTATCGGACATGCAACATAATATCATAAGCATTGGAAACGCAGAGGACACATGCGTGCTACATGCTGTCCAAAATTTAAAAGTAGGGTTAAAGACATCTAAGTCCCTACAAATATAGAAAAACGTATATAAATCCCTACTAAAATTGATACAGACGTACGAGTTCCTAAAAACTCACAAAAACTCAATTATCATCCTGAGTTAAATTTTCATCCAAACTTAACGGAATATTCACAGAATATTTCATCATATATAATTATGTAGACATTGAAATCCATATAAATAGTCATAAAGACAAATTAGGCATTGTAAAAGATAAAATTGTTCTTGAAAGACTTTTACATTAAATTGTGTACACATTGCAATCCCTATAAACAATTAAATCCTTCAGGTGTATTTTTATCTTTTACAGGGACCAATTTGTCTTTACGATTGTTTATAAGGACTGTAATGTCTATCCGATTAAATGTAAAAGTCATTTAGGGGCAATTTTATCTTTTGCGGGTACTATTTTGTCTTCATGATTGTTTATAAGGACTGCAATGTGTACACAATTTAATGTAAAAGTCTTTCAGAGGTAATTTGATCTTTTGTAGGGACTAATTTGTTTTCGTGACTGTTTATAAGGACTTCAATGCCTACACAATTATATGTGATAGAATATTCTAGAAATATTCCGTTAAGTTTGTATAGAAATTTAACTTAGGGATGATAATCGAATTTTTCTGAGTTTTGAAGGACTCATATGTCTGTCATAATTTTAATAGGGACTTATATGAGTTTTTCAATGTTTGTAGGGACTTAGATGTTTTTAACCTTTAAAAGTAATTATTGATCAATTTTGGTCATGGATTGGATGGCCGATGGACACACAACACTAATGCATTACAACATTCTAATTTTTTTTTACTATTTTTAAGGTTTATTCTCACATAAAAAAATATTAATAAAAATCTTATAACAGAGTTGATTGTTCAACTCATTTCAATCTTTTAGGCTAGTATGACAAAGGGGTAAGATTTTAATGATAATTGGTTCTAAATTTAAAGGATAAAATGTTGTTTATATTCACATTTATCAATATTAGAATAAAAAAATGAATATAAATACTGGCCCAGTCTTTAGGTGGAACAAAATATCCTAATTTTCAATTCAAAATTGGGACAACTATCCATAAATTATTCCAATTAGTTTTTATACGAAATAAAGATAAGTTGTCTTCCCACTCACTTATTCCCATAATTACCCTTTATCCCACCACTTAATGCATTGTCAAACCAACCCTTGAGGTGTGTTCTATTTCTTTAAATAATCATAATATAAATATTTATTTAGTCATGGACATGTCTTTGGCCCCATTTGGATCCACAGTTATACGAATTTTGTGGCAGGGAACTTTGTGTAACGTCACCGCAAATCCAAACAAAAAATTGATCGTCTGCGCTTCAACTATAAAAACAATGTTTTTAGGCAAAAAAAAATTCGCATTTGAGAAGTTGATCTTAGAAATAATGTTTCTTTACCGCCTCCTATTTCCCCAATGCGGAGTTCGTTCGTGACATCTAGAGCGGTCCCAAACGCCCCCTTTGTCATGCTACTGTATCCTTGTTTTTCAAGATTTGTTGTGTCATCGTATCCGTATCATGTCATGTGTTATCCAGTATACACATGTGTCCGTACTCCATAGTCTTTGAGAGTATCTTAGAGAGTCATGATTTTTAGATATTAATGAACCGTTCAAATTTAAATATTAATGGTTTAATTTTCTATTAATGTTGAATTATTGAATATATGTTATTAACGGAAAATAAGATAATAAGCTAAAAAGATCAGCATGTCCGAGCCAGCCAATCCAATTTGCGAATGGTCTAATAAATATAAATTTTTGTCATCTCTCACGCCGTTATTATGTCTGACACATGATAATCGATACAACTAAAGCAGAATAATTATGAATTATTTCATATATACAGAGACATGCATACAGTGATTTCATGGAAAATCATCTGTCCCAAGTGACTCGTGGAGTTATTCATGGTGGTTCTTCGCGGGGGGGGGGAGCCATGCATGATTTCTGGATAATTTTAAACAGTTCAAATATAAATATTCATGGTTTTTTTGTTAATTAATGTTGTATTGAACAATATTTATTAATTGAAAAGAAGATATTAAGCTGACTAAATCACCCAAAAAATGGCATCATGAATATTGATAATTATGAACAGTTCAAAAATTTATATGTTAAATGGTTTTTCTACTAGTAATATTGTTGTATTGAATAGTTTGTTATTAATTGAAAAGAAGATAATAAGCCGACCAAATCACCAAAAAAATATTGGCATCATCATGATTTTGGGACAGTCATGAATGTAAAATTTTCATATTAGTACGGACTGATGGGATTATCATCAATACGTGTTTAGATGGATGACACATGTTCATCAAAGAGTAAAAAATCTTTTATTAATTAAAAAATTATTGATAAAATTCTATTAATGCATTTTGATGGACACATGTCGCTTATCTAAACATGTCACAAGTACCGATATAAAAATTTTCTGTCAAGAACAATTCAAATTTATATATTAATTAATGGTTTTTCTATTAATGATGTATATAATAGTATGTTATTAATTGAAAAGAAAATAAAACGGCACGCCCGAGCCAGCCAATCCAATGTGCCTGTAAATTTTTGTCATTCTCACGATGTCGACAGTCAACTCATCTTAATCCATACAACCAAACGGTCCAAACCCAATCAATTGCATATATATCGGAAGACTTTTAAATTAATCATTTCATATAGTTTAACCTTTCTCATTCGCCCCTTCAACAAAACCACTTAGTTAATTAGATTTTACAGTGATTATGTGAAAAATCACATCCTTCTAAATCTTCATCGGACGGCTCTAGTCTCTTTCCGTTTCAACACAAATAATATATGCCAAATTCGAAACAAATACTTTAAGGTCAAAAACAACATATAAAAAAAAAAGCAACCGAAAGTGCATTAGGAATCTAATTTTACTGCACACGAAGCACGTGAATTCACCATTAATTGAGTTGCATGTATATACGTTATATTATGCCCTACTTGCCTACTTCAACACCAACCATTCTTTTCCATGTATCTGACCATTCAAAACATTCAGAGATACAGAGAGACACACAATTCTCTTCTCCTCTGTTTTGCTATATAAAATAAACAAGTCCACTATAGCCAACAAAAGAAAAGAAAGAAATTAAAGAACAAAGGCCCCAACAATGTATGGCCAAGAAGTCCCACCCTTCTTCATCTGCCCTATCTCCCTCCAAATCATGACCGACCCTGTCACGGTCATCACCGGCATCACCTACGACCGCCACAGCATCCACCGTTGGATCTCCCTCTACGGCCACTCCACCTGCCCCGTCACCAACCAACCCCTCTCCGACCCCTCTCTCACCCCAAACTCCACCTTGCACCGCCTCATCCACTCCTGGACCTCCCAATATCTTTCACTACCACCCCCTCAATCCCCACCTATCGACATTGGCCAGCTTGTTAAATGTATTAAGGGTAACTAGTTTAATCTTTTTATTTATTTTTTTCTTTAATAGAGTTTTCATTCATTCTCTTCTATTTCTGATTCTACAGAGTTGACAAAGGAGGCCAAGTTACCACCACCACCATCCACAAAGCCGTCCAAGTCGTCTCTCATGAAAATCAAGAACTTAATCCAAGAAGACGACTTAAACAGGTCCCACTTCGAACAAGCCGGCCTCGTACCCCTCCTTGCCTCGCTCGCCTCCTCGTCATCGCAACTCCGCAACGACGTGATCGACGTGTTATGTGTGCTCAAACCCTCGAAAGAGTCTCTCAAGAAGTCATGCGAGCGCGACAACGGAGGACTCATCGCGGCCCTATCGAACACGGTGTCGAGCCACCACTGCAACCACCGGGTGAAGATTGAGTCGACCCATCTCTTGAAATCAGTGTTCGAAGCCGTCGGTGATGCCCAAAAGATGGACCTCCCGCTAGGGCTGTTTGAAGGCCTGGTGGAGATGCTCAAAGACCAGAACTCCGACCGTCTGACGACAATGTCGGCTCTATCGGTGCTACTTGAGGTGTATAACATTGTTCTGTACTATTATATAAAATCCTGACTTGAGTCATTTCTAATAGAATTAAGTTTCATTACTCTCTCTCTGATTCTAATAAGGTGCTGCCATGTGGGAGTAAGAACCGGGTGAGGGCGGTACAGGCGGGGACAGTGGCGGTGCTAGTCGAATCGGTGGTAGAGTGCGGGACCGGCGATCGGAGAAGATGCGAAGTGATGGTGGCGGTGTTGGAGCGGGTTTGTTCGAGGGCGGAGGGGCGGAGGGCATTGGGTGGGCATCCGATGGGGATCGCGGCGGTGGCGGGGAAGCTGATGAAGGTGTCAAGGGTTGTGGATGATAGGGCGACGAGGGTGTTGTTGGGATTGTGTAGGTTTTGTTGTTGGGGAGGGGTTGGGGGTGTGGAGGAGGAGATGGTGGTGGTGGGGGCGGTGGAGAGGCTGTGTTTGTTGGTGCAGGTGGAGTGTGGTGGGAAGGCGAGGGAGAGGGCGAAGGAGATGTTGGGTTTGCATGGGAGGACATGGAGTCGGTCGCCTTGCTTTCCATTTCATTCAGTTGGTCTTCCATGAACAACATGCATGCATGTGTTGGTTTTGGACTCTCTCTCTAGAGATCCCCGTTTCCGCAAGTGTGAAATATGTGATCTGTATTACATATTAATAAAGTGAATGCTGTTTTATCATAGTGTATGAGGTTATATTATAGTGTATGGAATAAAAAAAATTATCTTTCTAAAAAGAAAAAAAAATATTGTTGTATCTTAGTAGTATATTTTTTAAAAATGTAAAAAAGTGTGGATTATAAATGGAACTGCATAAGGGACAACCGACCGTTATTCTTCATAATCATTGAATTTCTGAACATATCATTTTCCTTTTTTTGATGTGTGTGGATGATTTGTGATTGCTAATAAGAATGAACTCCAGTGTATATGTTGTGCATAGCGGAAGCAAAATAGTAGAGTATTCATTAATAGTTAAAAATTACAAATACATGAAGACTTACATTCAAACCTCCATTCACTCAACATTCATTAGGGAATTTATGTAATACAAATGTGTCAAACCAAGCTAAGCCAAGTTTCATTGTCTCTATACATGAGATTTTATAGAAACAAATCTTAACAAACTAATCCCTATAATCTGTCAATGAATCTTTTCATACTTTTTCAAATTTGATGATTTAGCCACTTAGATGTTCATCCTAATTAAATGTCTTCATCCTGACCCACTAAACTTGGTACACCGGATTTGAAATTTTTTTTTGACATTGTATATAGGGGTGGTAGACGAGCCGAACGAGCTGAGCTTTGACATGTTCAAGCTCGGCTCATTTATAAATGAGCCGACTCGAGCCGAACCGAGCTCCCGAGCCTCAACAAGTTTAGCGCTCTTCTTCATTTTAGGATTTTTAGGAATTGAAAATAAATTTTATTCTAAATAAACCAAGTTCATGAGCCTAAACGAGTTTAAATTTATATTAATTTAATGTTCTGATTTTATAAATGAGTTTAGTTAAGCTTCAATTAAGTTATTATAACACAAACTAGTCGAATTTGAATACAAAATGAAGCTTGATCTGGTTCCCGAGCCTAACCGAGCTTTAAAAATTGTTCAAGCTCGTTCATTTGTCTAATTGAACGAGCCTGAACGAACTCAAACCGAGCCGAGCCCGAACTGAACCCGAACGGCTTGATTCGTTTACCGACCCTAATTGTATATATAGATTATCACATGGGTGTGTAATAAATCAATAATGATGGATTGGTTTGTGTGAGATTTGAAGATTGGTTATAAGAAGAGGAACCCAACAGTAAACTTTTGATAAGGATTGGATTTATAAAATGTCTATGATGTATGCAGTACTCTTGGAGAGGATACCAAGGGGACGTTAATGCACGTAAATTGCAATAATAATTATATATAAAAAAATTGAATAACAAAGCTTGATCGAATTGCCGAGCTTTTAGAAACACATCTCCCCCGGGATTGATGATATGCACGCGTCACATGTCAGTATTACTTATCCTTTTTTTTAAAAAAAAAAACGAGTTTGAGCATTAGCTTTTCTTTAAAAACTAAGTTTAAAACTGAATTTATGTGAAGATGTCTCTCCACGTACTATGAAAAAGCTAACTTTTGGGTATTTTTTTTGCAAAAATATGTTTGAGCTTTTAATTAAGCTGTATTTTCTTTTTAATTGAGAAATGGGTTTAACAAACTCAACATCTTGCAAACTCAAAAGCTCTCCAAACTAGTTTCTAAACAAAGCCTCAAGAACAATGAGTATTTAATGTAAAACAAGATTGATCATATGGGTATATAAACAATTTTGAAAAAAATTAAAGATGTTATGATCAAATTTTTATAACCCATTATTTTGAAATATTTATTTTATGGATAAAAACCCAACATATATATTATATTGAGTTAATTAAGAAAAATATCGGTGGTTTAGTTGAAGCCATTATTCCTTGATACCTCAAATTATATAGGTTGTGTATGATACCTTAAACTACTAAACCAAGACTAGATTGGATCCTGACTCAATAAAAAGATATGAAACGATAACTAGGTTGATTTGCGTTGTTAGACACTCTTGCAATATATATATATATATATATATATATATATATATATATATATATATATATATATATAGGGAAGTGATTCGGTGCGGGAATGCGGTCGTGCGGGAAGCGATCACGGGCCGTCGATCACGGGTCCATCGCATCGGACGGTCGGGGGCGATTCATCTCGACCGTTGGATGCGATGGACCCGCGATCGAACGATCGACGTCGTTTCCCGCATTCCCGCATTCCCGCACTGAATCACTCGACTATATATATATATATATATATATATATAGGGATGCGATTAGGAGCGGTTTACGGTCGGTGTGGTGCGCGATCGTGGGCCGTCGATCACGGGTCCATCGCATCGGACGGTCGGGTGTGATTCACGTCGACCGTTGGATGCGATGCACCCGCAATCGGACGGCCCACGTCGCATCGCACACCGCACCGACCGCACACCGCACCTAATCGTCAGCATATTATATATATATATATATATATATATATATATATATATATATATATATATATATATAGGGCCGATTACCTGCGGCGAACGGCAGGTGCGGCATCGATCGTGGGCCGTCGATCACGGGTCCATCGCATCGGACGGTCGGGTGCGATTCACATCGACCGTTGGATGCGATGGACCCGCGATCGAACGGCCCACGTCGCCGCCGCACCTGCCGCACGCTACACCTAATTGCCCCCGTATATATATATACACACACACACACACGCGAGTGATAGCGCGCGGGTCGTGTGGTCGTGCGGATCCGACGTGAGTCGTCCGATCGCAGGTCCATCGCATCCAACGGTCGAGATGAATCGCCCCGACCGTCTGATGCGATGGACCCGCGATGGACACGTGATCGACGGCCCGTGGTCGACGCCGCACGACCTCGCCGCACCTAATCACTCCTCTCTCTCTCTCTCTCTATATATATATATATATATATATATATATATATATATATATATATATATAGGGAGCCGATTCAGTGCGGGAATGCGGTCGTGCGGGAAGCGATCACGGGCCGTCGATCACGGGTCCATCGCATCGGACGGTCGAGTGCGATTCATCTCGACCGTTGGATGCGATGGACCCGCGATCGAACGATCGACGTCGTTTCCCGCATTCCCGCATTCCCGCACGTGAATCGCTCGCGTATATATATATATATATATATATATATATATATATATATATATATATATATATATATATATATATATATTTCCGATTAGGTGCGGTGTGCGGTCGGTGCGGTGCGCGATCACGGGCCGTCGATCACGGGTCCATCGCATCGGACGGTCGGGTGCGATTCACGTCGACCGTTGGATGCGATGGACCCGCGATCGAACGGCCCACGTCGTAAACCGCACCGACCGCACACCGCACGATGCGACCATATATATATATATATATATATATATATATATATATATATATATATATATATATATATATATATATAGGGACCCGTGATTGCGGTGCGGCGATCACGGGCCGTGGCAGCGATCACGGGTCCATCGCATCGGACGGTCGGGTGCGATTCACGTCGACCGTTGGATGCGATGGACCCGCGATCGAGCGGCCCACGTCGCGGCCGCACCCGCCGTTCGCCGCACGTAATCGCTCACGTATATATATATACCCGACTGATAAGGTGCGGCGTGCAGACGGGTGCGGACGCGACGTGGGTCGTCCGATCACGGGTCCATCGCATCCGACGGTCGATGTGAATCGCATCTGACCGTCCGATGCGATGGACCCGTGATCGACGCCGCACCTAATCATTCATCTAGAAAAATTAGAGCAAAAGGTTGCAAACTGATTTTTTTTTAAATATCTAAAATATAAGTTTTTTAGAAGTCGTTGAGAGAGAGCATTCTATAAAATCAGTTTTAAACTCAGCTTTTACCTAAGATCAACCTTGCAATCATGCAACCAAAAACAATCTAAGAATTTGTTATGTTAAACATTCAAACAGTTCTATATTCCAAAGATGGGGAAAAGATGGGGATGGACTAACACATTCGTAGTTCTCAAACGAAAAAAAAAAGACGTGTTTTGGAGTGATAGTTTGGATGTGCTATTTTTTATTATTATTTAATTAGGAGGGACAAACCCTATTTGCATGCATGGCATGACAAAAATTTTAAAAAAAACTATGAAACAATATTGAATTATTTTCTGAAATCATGTTTATACCTCGTGAAATACACATTTCATTGTAATAACATACATATTTCATCAGTCACCTGCCATATTCAAAAGTAATATATAAGGAAAATGATAATATATATACTAAAATAGTATACATAGTCAGTGGCGGATACATGATTTTTTCAGTGGGGCCATCACTTATAATTAAACGTAAATGATGATGTTATATATGATCTTTTTTCCAATCCCAATCCCAATTACAGTATACATCTGTTTTTAAATTTTTTAAAAATATTGTACTACATCTAATGAGGTTTTTTTTTAAAAAAAATGTTAAACATTTTTAAAGACACATATCTCATTAATGTTAGCATATAATGCTAATGAAGTATATGTGACTAGAATTAGAGCTAAAAAAAATAATGGCTATATTTGTTGCAGCTTAAATTTACAGATTATAAATTATAACTTATAGATTATAAATTATAACTTTTCTGATAAGTTATAGACATGCTTGTTTTGACTGTTTAAAAGTAGTAAATAAGCAACAATGATGTTTGTTTAATAAGTTGTAAAACAACTTTTTGCTGTACAATTATAAAAAATAACCCTACACTATAGAAGTAAAAAATTAATTTATGTTTGATTAAATAAATTGATTTTACATATAAAATTAATTTTATAAATATTTAAAAGAAAATTAAATTAACATAAATAATATTTCAAAATCACTACAATAGTTTTCTAATATTACATTGTAGAATTTTAATAAATTGAGTGACAAATAAAATTATAAAAAAAATTGATAATATATTTTTTGTAATAGTAAAAAAATTTAGAAAATGAAAGGTGGTTTAGTGTTTTTTGGTGTAATAGAAAAAAATAAATACACATTATTAGTAAAAAATATTAAGGGCACGAGTGTCCAAAATAAAAAAATTTAATGCTGTTATAAGCTATAATCTCAAAAGCATCAATTTTCCAACTTAGAGATTATGACTTTTTAAGCTGTTTTTAACTTAAATAAATTCTAATAAGTTTAAACAAACATGCAACAATTGTTTGTTTTTAGCTAAAAGCTATAATCTACAACTTATAAATTTTAACAAACATGTATAATTTTAATAATATAATATGTTTCACACAATTTTTTTAGCCCTAATCCAGTCTCACACAAGTTTATAGAAAATTATCAAAGCATATACTTACATTAACGAGGTATATGCATCGATAAAAATTTCATAATTTCTATAAATGCATCAATGCAATTTATTGGAGTATATGTTTTATTTTTCATAAAAGTATGTATCTTATTAGTGATGTATACATTTTAAAAAAATTCAAAACATATCTAAACTTGAATTAAGTTTGAAAAAGGAGCTATACATAACATTATCCAACATAATAAAGATACTTGATATCATATCTTTCATTTTACTTTTCAGATCCTCAATTATCTCAACTATCTAAAATATTAAAATCCTTAACCATTTACTAGGTACATAACTGTCTTTGTTCTTTACAATTTTTTTTACAATTTTTTCCTTCTTGGGTCCGCTCATGTATATGTTAAGCGATTTCATATACTATATTAGTGATGTGACAATCACAAGATTAACTGAGAATCACAGAATTAACTGAAGATATCAACACCCATATAATGTCATGAGTTTGATGACCTTAATAACTTAAATCTCAAATCATAGAACGGTAAACCATTTGCATTGATCTCGATGATTTGGATATCAACATTGCAAATCGCATATTCAAATTTACTCTAAGGGCCTGTTTGAAAATGCAGTGGGCCAGTGAGGAAAGTACACAATTTGAAAATGGGCAAAACTATTCCCACTACCCACGTTACACTTTCCCACTACCTATAATTACGAAAATGCCATTATTTATTTTAATTTTTTTAATCCCTTTCCCACTACCCGATTTGACAGTGTCCAGTCGAAATGTTCTTCACTGGGACGACAGAGGTCCATCGAACTGTCTGAATAAGTGTCGACAGAAGTCCAGTCGAAGTGTGTTTTACTAGAACGACAGACATCCGTCGATCTGTCTGAGCAAGTGTCGACATGGATGTGTCGAACCCTTCAAAACAACAGCTTTCTTCTAAAAATCAATCACTTATACAATCATTTAAGTCCAAATGAAAAACAAAAATGTCATTTAAGTTATTTAGGTCTTTTTGAAAATCATTTATATATATATTTATTTAAGTATAAGAAACAAAAATATTAAATAAATAGTTATTTGGATCAAATAAACAGTAAACATTTCATATAGATAAAAAATATTATTTTCTTTTCTAAACAAGTGGAGTTTTTTTTCTAAACAGACTCCACTTGTTTAGAAAAGAAAATAATTTTTTTTTCTATATGAAATGTTTACTGTTTATTTGGTCCAAATAGCTATTTGTTTGATATTTTTATTTCTTATACTTATATATATATATATATATATATATATATATATATATATATATATGAATGATTTTCAAAAAGACTTAAATAACTTAAATGACATTTTTGTTTTTCATAAAGACGTAAATGATTGTATAAGTGATTGATTCTTAGAAGAAAATTGTTGTTTTGAAGGGTTCGACACATCTATGTCGACATTTGCTAAGACAGTTCGACGGACCTCTGTCGTCCAAGTGAAGAACACTTCGACAGGATGCTGTCGAACTGGGTAGTGGGAAAGGATTAAAAAAATTAAAATAAATAATGGCATTTTCGTAATTATGGGTAGTGGGAAAATTAAGTTAGGTAGTTGGTCTATCCGTGCCCTTTGAAAATCCTAATGTTAAAAACCAGTGTGGGAGCTCATCCAAACTTTTTTGTGGAAAAAATGCGTAATGCTCTTGATTGTGTCTGATTCAGAAGATGAAATATATGCTCAAATAAATTTAATGTATACTTTTTATTTATTTTTCTACATAAAGTACATACTAGTATGAAAAAGCATAGGTTAGGTTAGGACTGCAGTCATTACTTTCTATGTACCCAAGGATGGATTTATGGTTGGATCTCTTATCATTTTCCTCCACTGAATGTCTTAGATCACAATCTACACAATTTCTTGCTGCATCAATTAATACACAGTTACATATCATTCCTTTCTAAGAATTTAATTCCAAGGACGAATCTATCTGTTGATGAATAAAACCTAGACAAGTGACCTGTATCAGGTTAAATGAATACCAAAACTATGACCTGCAGTTTTTGACAAACCTCTCTTGTCCCTTTGATGTGGAAACTGGTTCAAAGTCATAAAAATAGGCTTCCAAGTCATCAACAACTATTCTCACATGACTTTGCAGGTCTCCCACTTGAAAGCTGAAACTACATTTGAAGTCTTTAAAAGTGCAATGCAGGCTAGTTGACTGAGAGGAAATATTGAAAACTTGTGATGTATGCATGAAAGGATAGTATACAACATTAATTAATTTCATTTTGAGAACATTAATGTATACGGTATCAGACTTAGGAAATGAAACCAAGACTTTCATGCGAGAGAAACAGACTTTTCAAATAACTAAATTTTTTTCATAGCTTACAATCTACACGCAAATGCTAAATTTCCATTCCTTTTTTTTCCACATAAACTTCTATGTGGAATATGACATGGGCCCAATCTCAATGACAAATAGTAGCCATGACAAGGATGGAAAGTGATTTGAATAGAGCTTGACAGTCAACCTGAATCCATTTTTCAAAGTCTACTTCAATAATTCACCATAAGTGGTCACTTAAATTTGGAGTTAATGATACATATCCAACTATTTGTTCCATCAATGTTGCCTAACCAATCTAAGTGAAGTGTCCCTTGAACACCCGTGAAGGTTTTACAACTGTAAACAGACTGGAAGTCAGCACTCCCTATGGAGCATTAAAACTCATGTCATTGTCTTCTTCTTTTCAATACATTAATCGGTGTTTTCATCAACAGAACTATTGAAACTTAAACAATATACAACATCATAAAAATGGGTTGAATATGTAGTATATCTCAAAAAATAAGTACTGATGATCTGGTCATGTAGATTTGTTATCAACAAAGCCAACCCAAGCTAATAGTCTTCAGCCAATTAAAAGATTTTCCACTAGATTTTCTTTGATCACTGTGTGATTCAACTGGTTGTTTTATGGTATATGCTTCATTAACAAATAAAAAATTGGGAATTTGATCAAACTCTCCACGCATATACCTTGAAGGTGGTTAATCAGTCAAAGGAATGTAGGCATCACCTCCTCGTTTTTTACCTTTTATTCTGCAATTCTCCGAGAATCTTGCATTTCAAGTGACAATTCTCACTTATATAAAGTTAACCTATTAAATATATATCAGTAGCCCTGCTAACAACCATTAGACCAATGTTGCTTTGTTTCATAAAATGTAAAATTTCCATGGTTTTCTTGCTTACAGCGCTTTAATGAATAGGAAACCGGTAACTTCATTGGTTTCATTTAGTTAGAGGATTCATCCAGACAAGAATTATGACATTATAGACAACTATTATGGTTCACTCTAGCTTACAAAACCAAAAATTATGCAAGTCAAAGGAGTGGATTCCTGCACTATTTAATCTTTTTCTAAGTGATTAAAATTTAGAAGGCTTATTTCTGCATCTATCTAACTTTCAGAAATGAAGTCTAATGTAGTCTGGATTATACCGCTCAAACACAAAACTTGCTTTTCATTATAGTACCAACATCAACTTCTAAGGATCTTTCACCATTTAATTAACCAAGGTAGAGGCTTTTCTGATATCAGAAAATAATTGTACAAGACAAACGTAAAATTAACTGCATAATTACCATATTCAACAAGTGAAGATCGTGAAAGACCATGCATTAATGTTAAAAAGAACCAGGATTGAGTCTTATATATGTAGATGCTTTAATCAAACGAATCTGTTTTCTTTAAAAATTTAGAGTATACAATCTATACAATTTCTTTTAAGTGTTAGAAATCAGATATTGAAAGAACAGATGGAATATATGCATATAACCAAGGTGTTTAAACAATCTCAACTTCATAAGGCTTTTCTTTTTCTTTTTCTTGGGAGATTGTTATTTGGAAAGATTGAGTACGCTCTCAAATGAATCATATCTAATTTTGTTATATATCCGCTCAAAATCGCAAAGTTTGAATATTCTGTTTCAAATTAAAGATATCAATATTTTTGTTATAACAGTCTATATCTTATTAATATATCCTTTTTTTGAGTTGCTCTTGAAAAAGAGTATCAAAATTCAACAAATCCTGAACGTCAATAGAAATCCCTTTCAGTTATCCTACTTGGTTATGTTGGATAAGATTGAGTAATTACAATATAACAAATTATGACCCGAAACCTATTGAATAAATATTCTTAGTATGAATTCGGATGATCTGAAATTTTTAATAACTATTTTATGTAATTTGACTTTTTCAAAATATTTATTAACATATCGTATAATTTATTAATATTATTTTCATTTTTACGCACATTGTGGTGTTGGTTTTGACTAGTTTCATCCTACCTATTAAAAAAAAAAAAAAAAAAAACACAAGCCACCAGATCTACAACCACAAATGTTAAATATGAAATTTGACATGGGATAAAAGAAGAAAAACATCATGAGACATGGAAATGATCCAACATTCATTATCTATCCTACAGCATGAAATAATACAAAACAAAAACCCACTAAATTACTCATAGGCTAACCGTGGGATTGCTGACTCCATCAAAACCGACCACCAATCTCCTCTTTGCCGATTTGGTTCTATAACACCAGACTTCAAAAGCCTCACTTAAATCTGGATATTTCAATTGCTCGGTATTCATCCAATCCGTCAATATCTCCGCTTGGTCATTCGATGGCATGCCAAAACAAGTGAAATGACAGCCCCTTCAATGGACTGGCACAGATCAGAATCCATCTTGTACATAAAAGACTCATCTTCAGCTCCCTTCAAATCAAGTAGTGGTTTGATCTTTCTTATATATGGAAGCCAAATCTTCAGAAACTGAACCCTTGATGGTGCTGGAAGGATCACGTTTCCATAACCCACAGCTTCCAAAACCTTCCCCACAACACTCATGAGCTTCGCTTTCACAACCCATATCCCGGATTCAAGCTTCTCATCTTGAACTACTTCCAACACATTATTGGACATATCCACCCACTTCATTACAAAATCCTTCATCATATCCAATTTTGGAAGTATACTACACATCCACTCGATGTCCAGTAGACTCTGCAGGACTTTCTGCTCCGTGGCCTCTGGAGACTCAACAAACCCAGATGGCAACCGATTCAGTGCAGTCTCAAAAGCAGAGAACATTTGGAATAGGCCCGTCTTCATGACAGCTTTTACATCAGCGTCTGCCATCACCAGAGGAGCATCTTCATCTTCGGAAAGCATGTATTCAATCTGTTCCTGGGCTGAAGTCTTTAGTTCATCAGTGAAAGGAGGAAATGATTCATCCAGTGAGGTTGCGAAGCGGATTGCTGAGATAATAACGTTCTTTGCAGCAGTTTGATTTACTGGATGAAGTCGGGCTAATATATGCATGGCTTCTGGACCAAGATGGGGCGCAATTTTCAAGATCTCTTCCTCTTCTTTCTCGTCCCAAGGCACTGCCTCCAAATACTGGATGCAACTCTGGGCAATCTCTTCACAACAAAGAGATATCGCTACCTGGAGAACTCCAAGAGCACTTTTAACAGAATCACAAGAATCTAATACTGAATCATTGGGGAGATAAAGCAGCCTCAAGAGCTTAACATGATAGTCATAGTCAGATACTGAGCATTGTATTTCAATGCAGAGTGGAGCATCTAGGCTTGGATGGTTAGAGCTGAAGCGGAAAGGCGGTCTGCAAAGAACTTGCTCTTTCTTTTGAGGATGGAAGAGTGGCAGTAGAACCACTCGGGTCTTCTGTCACTATTTATTAAGCGGACAGTAATGTCACTTGTGATGCGATCACCAAATTCACAAGTCTCAAGTGGCTTGGCTTCCTCCATGGCACTAAGCAATAACTATTGAGATTCATGCTTTATAACAACAAATGAAGTCTGCCAAAATTTACATAAACAAAGAAAACTAAATACAGTAAGAAGTGTAGTAGTAAAAACCTGACACGTGATTATAATATCAAAAAAGCATCATATATTTAAGCAATAAATTCCAATATCAGGGAAAAACAGTCAGAATACTGCATTTGCTGAGTATTAAATTATTCCTAGGATGGAGTTTTAATATGACCTCCATATGAACAATAATATGAAGACATGATATGTCAAGACTAATTGGAAAAACTGCATAACATTTCCGATTCATGTCATATATTTAATGCAAATGATCCATGTTGTAACCTACTGCCAGATGAGCATCAGAAATGAACATAACAATTTGCATATATCACTTGCAAAATTATTATTACAAATTATATAGGCAATACACATTGTTGAATGCTGATAAAACTGCAATACAATCTAACAAAGACTCATAAATCAACACAGATGCACAGAGAGGAATACTTGTAATTTTGAGTTTCATGCCACTTATTTTGCTCAGCTCTTGGGCTTCATTATCACCCCCTCCTCTAGAGAAAATTTATTGCATTCATTAAGGGTATCAAATAAACTATTGCTAAATTTTTTTATGTTTATTTTTCCGTGTTCCATAACTCAAAGAATAATGTAATTGTGGAAGGTACTTTGTTGCCTGGCAACAAATGTCTTTAGTAGTTATAAAAACCTAAACATCCAGGCTTTCTGAATTTTCCATTCTGCTTCATAATTTGTGTGGCCTCCCACAATTCCTTATTATTTTTTTATTCAGCTTTATGCTGGTCCTCGTATAGTTTTGTGTCACAATTATCAGAAGCTAGAGCAGGGAGTTGGGATCTTGTCCAAGAAACTTATATATCATGCAATATGAAAATGGCACATAAACCCATCAAATCCATAGTGTTCCATTAATGGAGCTAATACTTTGTGTCATTTCCTGACCTATGGGATATTGCAGGAGCAAGAGTCAGAAAAAATGTGTTCCATATACCGGATACTAAAACCTCTATTTCCTCACCTCTGCCCCCATTTTCCAGGTACAGTAGGGTTGTTGAGTTGATAGGTCATCCTCTCCCTTCCTTCTGGTCTTTCGATTGAATTAGAAAAAAAATAGAAGTATGAGTTTAAGATACACCAATTAGTGTGACCGAATCAATCAATGTAAGAGGAAATCAAGTCAGATATAGAATGGTTAAAGTAGATTTCCAACAGCTCTGTAGTTTAAATAAGATCGATAAGCTATTAACTCCACATTATTCAAGAATATGAAGACGCACAAGGAACAACTTATGCACCAAAAAAAACATAATACCTCATCACTTCTCTTCCATATATTATCTTGCCCCTCCATCATCTTTTCCAATTCCAGCTGTCCTTGTTCCGAGGTCCACCACATATGGAATCACTAAATTATAATTAAGAGTCATCCATAATTTTGAAATCCGTAAATTTTCTTCACCTAGGAAATTTTTAAACAGAGTAAACTATCACTGCCAGACTTTAGTGGATAATCAATATTCTTCCAATCCCCTGGGCAAAAGGGTCTATAGGCAACAATTGGCAGCCCTATATGTTAGAAAGAGTATTATTTTTTCCAGAATTCCGTTCTATCACGATATTTTATCATCCAAATCTCAAATTTCTCTTTCAAATAGTAATGTCACATGTGCCCAGTCACCTCATAATCCAATGGGTAAATCCTGCAAACTTTTAAGGATGGGACATAGACCAAATTTGCATATTGAATGACGAAGAATGCCATGCAACATGGGATATAAAAAGTTCTTAAAACCACTTGAGGGTTTGACATATATAATCCATCAATATAGACAGCAACAGGAATTATAAACCGATATTATTTCCCATCCACTCCTTTAATGCTGAAAAATATACTAGATAACACTCTGTCACTTCTCAGTCCTGATGCTAGAGATGTGGCAGGTTGTATGTCAGTGTAACATGAAATTGCATCATTTTAGTCAAAGATAATGGATGATTTTTCAGGTAACTCCTTGTGGATCACACCATTTACTCAGAGAGGTCAATGAAATGGAAAAATATGTTATCAACATTTGCAAGAGATACTAACAATCCATTCTTGTGCATGCCTTAGAGAACATATAGAAACCCAATACACATCAACATGACCAAAATTGATGTCATGGTTCTCCACGGAAAATGGGCATCATTTAATTTTTAAGTTCATAAACAAAAACGATGTGTGTCATGAGTCTCAAGGTACATGGTTTATCAAGCACTTGAACAAATGCATTTGCAGGACAAGAACTTCCAAGCACAATTAACAAGAAGTCAAAATGAATATTTAATCTAACTATAAATACAACTGGAGAGAGTGGGTGAAACTAAAGTAATTTGACAGCACAGATGTAAGAAAATAATACAAAAATGATATGAGAAGGGACATATAGCAAAAGAGAACAGTGAGGCTGAGTTGCATCTACTCTTCTGAACTGATGGAAGCACTTTTAAAACAAAAGTTCATTCAAATTTTGATTAGGAATTACGTATTGGTGAGATATTATTTGAAAATGCAAATGAGGAATTACATGTTGGTGATTTTACTGAGTTAGTTCTATTTAAAACCAACGTTGCGGGTCATATCATGAATTGCGAAAGCAATAACTTAAAGTACAGATGACGATGCTTTAAGAGGACAGTTTAATAACTTATTTCGAACCACAATTTTCAGACAACAAGTGTTAGTATGCTTTGAACTACAATTAAAGTTTTCTTGCAAATCCCATTGCCAATATGGACAAGCAATAACATTCTGATAAGTGCACAGTTAAAAAGGATATGAGAAATAAATGAGAAACCATAATTGTATGATACCTATGGTCAATAAATTGAGCAGACTTTAGATTTTGGTGATAGTTGGGAACCGATGTCGTGTCCTGCAGTAACATATGTGTCAATTAAAAAATAATGGAATCAGAGACAAGCAAAGAACAAAGGAATGCCAACCACCAATGAGAGGAAAAATAACATAAATCAATCTATGTTGTTCACAGAAAAAGAACAAACAACAAAATTATCCTTTTGAAAGATTTAGCAGGCCGAGAGCCTCACATTACCACAAATTTTGGAGCTTTCATTTCAAAATAGTGCAATATTTTTCAATTATATTTAGCATAAAAAAATTAGTTGAAAATGAAACATATGATTTCTCTAGAGGTCATGGGTTCGAGTCTTAGCATTCATCTACCAAGAAACAACAAATAATCCAAATCTCATATCAAACCTTGTGACCCGCAACTTTTTGAGTGAATTAGACTTCACAGATATAAGATGAGTTGTTCTAGAATTAATAATCTGGGCAACTTGAGGTGGCTAGAGATATTGATTTCTTTAGAGACACTGACAACACCAAAAATATATATTTCTTAATTTCATGACAGAAGGTTCCATCATTCATAATGATATTCATAGTTCTAAAGCATTTAAGTTTTTTTCATAGAAATGTGAGATCACCACAAAAAAAAAAAAAAAACCCAATCTTTTCAGCAGCAGCACATTCTAATTGATCCATATATACAGACTGCAAAACTTCCAGAACCGAAAAAAAACATGTTTTTTTTCTAAGAAATCACATAGAGCAAGCTCAAAAATCATTTTGGGTATCACCAAAACAGACCCTTTTATACATCTAAAGCAAGAACCGAAGCATATAAACAAAACCCAAATACCTCCCCCAGAGAAAATCTGGAAGACCTCGCCATATGAGAGGATTACAACAAAGACCCACTTTGCGGAAAAATCAACAAAGCCAGATAAGAGAAAATGAAAGGCCTTTTCTCTGTAATTATCATGTGAGGACGAGTGGAAGCCAAACAAAAAAAATAACATACAAACAATACAACTAAAGGAGGATTGAATCATCATCATCATGATCATCATCATCATCAGCATCATAAACTGGGAGCTATGAACCTCCCCTCGCAAATGATTGGTGGGAACTGAAAAAATAAATAAATAAATAAATAAAGCAAATAAATTGAAGGGTCCCGATGAGCTGTAGTTGATGGAAAACATAAATTTCAACGGTTCTGATTTGTTGTGCTTTGGGTTGGGGTTCAGTGTATCTATCGAGGGTGGCTTTTTTTGGGTAGTTGTGACAAAATTTATTATATATTTTAAGTGGGTATAAGTTTTTAATGTCATCAACTTGTGCCACAAGTGGAAAGTGAAAAGTGTGAGTGCAAATGCCAATGTGAAGAAATTTTTTTTTTTTTTTTTGAATAAGACGGAATGTGATGAAATGTTAAAATTAGTCACTTTTTTCCTTTCATTGTATCATCCCATATACGAAGTGCCAGTATTTATTCAAGAATGATTTTTTTTAAAAAAAAAATTTAATTAGAGGTTCCTTTGAACACTTCTATAATAACAATACATCCTTAATTTTTTTTTTATTTTTTTAAGTCCCTAAGTTAGTGGTGGTATTTTGTTTAAGTTCTATCATCCAATTTTTATCAAATTTCCATCCATTTTATTTTTTTCTTCATTTTTTACCCTTAAGTAAGCATTATTTGTCTCTTTATCTCCCTCAATCTCTCTTTTTCTCCCTCAAACAACTCAACAAGTTGTGAGACCACCTCCATCAGCCCTCCATTGTGCAGATCTCGACCCCAACGCCGATCACGACCCTCGACCTCTCCCGACCGTCTCCCGCGTTCCATCTGCAAGCACAACCCCCTTCTCACGACCTCGTCCATGAGCCCAACCCCGGCCCTCTCGCGACCCCATCCGCGAGCCTAACCCCCTCTCGCGACCCATCCGCGAGCTTTACCCCCTCTCGCGATCCCATCCGCGAGTTTTACCCCCTCTCGCGACCCCATAGTGAGCACAACCCCTTCTCGTGACTCCATCCGTGAGCCTAACTTGTTACAGGTATAACAGTGTACACAATGCCCGTAACAGTGTACACAGTGTAACACATAAAACCTATAACAGGTATAACAGTGTATACATTGGGAGTAACAGTGTACATAGGTACGTAGTCGTGCATATTCTATATTTATGAAATTCTCAAGCTTTCACATCGATGTCACAATTAATGTCCCCAAGTATATTTTTATACATGTTACAAGTTAATATTTGGTTATGTGTTACACTGTGTACATTGTTATTCTTAATATATACACTGTTATATCTGTTACAGGTTGTGTGTGTTACACTGCATAAACTGTTACGCACATTGTGTATACTATTATACCTCTTACAGATATCAAGTTTTGTGTTACACTATGTACACTGTTATTCACAATGTATACACAGTTATATCTGTTATAGGTTCTGTGTATTACACTGCGTACACTGTTACGCACATTTTGTACACTGTTATACCTGTAACAGATTACCCTCACGGACGGGGTTGCGAGAGGAGTTTGGGCTCGTGGATGGGGTCGCGATAGGGGGTAAAACTCGCGGATGGATCGCGAGAGGGGGTTAGGCTCACAGACGGGGTTGTGAGAGGGCAGGGGTTGGGCTCACGGACGAGGTTGCGAGAAGCAGGTTGGGCTCGCAGATGGAACACGGGAGATGATTGGGAGAGGTCGAGGGTCGCGATCTACGTTGGAGTCGAGATCGGCACAATGAGGGGCTGGTGGAGGTGGTCTCACAACTTGTTGAGTTGTTTGGGGGAGAAAGAGAGAGGCTGAGGGAGATAGAGAGGCAAATGATGTTTACTTAAGGGTAAAAGAGGAAGAAAATAATAGAATAGATGGAAGTTGGATAGAATGACCTAAACAAAATACTACCACTAACTTAGGGACCTAAAGAAAATAAGAAAAAGTCAAGGAACCTATTGTTATTACAAAGGTGTCATCATGGATCTCTAATTAATTTCCTCTTTTTTTGTGAAATGAAACTTGATGGGCCTGCTACTTCTTTAGTTCAAGATTAGAAAAAGGGAAAATGATACACTCCGACCAGTTCTCAGTTCGAAACTCAGTCTCCACGTCAGATCCTACGTGGAAAGCTGAGCTGACGTGATTTTGGTGATTTTTTAAATTAGGCGGACTCGATGTGTTTCAAAATTTGAAATTCAAGATTTGACGATGTCACTGCATTAAATGGTCCTGTGACACTGCATTAAATGGTCGAGCTGACATTTCTGACAACGTCACATGGCCCATCGACCATTCTCGAAGAACGATTCAAATGTGGCCAGTATATGCAGCTTTGTAAGCAACATATACTTTTCTAGTGGGGTATATACCATGTTCCATCAATTTTTCTATATGCACTTATTTGTTTCGAGTTCCAATGCAGCTTTTCTCTCTCCCCATTCGTTTTCTACAAAACACTCACTCTCTCTCTCTTCAACTAAAAACATTTCGTCTTCCACAAAATAAAGACACACTCTCTCTAACCTTCCCTCTCAGCCTCACTAGTGAATGCCTCTTCCATTCCCTTCCCTTCCCTCACCACCTCACCATCTTTTATCTATGTCACCACTCTAACCGTTGACTTTCACCATTTTTGCAACTCTTAAGAAGAGACTGGATATTGAAGGAGACTAGATATCTACTCCACCACACACTCTCTTCCCTGTTTTAATATCTACTCCACCATTTTTAGCATATGGTCTCATCAATCAAATATTTCAATCTTATTTCAATATTTTTAATCTTAAATCGATTTTTTTCCCATTTCAAAACTTGAAACTAGAAATCAAAGACCTCCTCAAAGGGTTTTTCGTTCCTTAGAAACCTTAATCTACTCACCATTTTCAATCTTTATCTTTCATCAATTCGGCCATCATGGTAACTGAAAGTATTGTCAAGAATATACCTTGACAATTTATACACTATTGATGTGCTTCTTTATTATTTAATAACACGAGTTTTTGTTGTTATAGGTGTCTCTGAAATAGGTGAAGTCTTCTTTGAAGCAGATGAACACGAGGTGCACAGTCATACAAATAGTTGATTTCATGAAGGATATGGAGCTCAACGAGAGGCATCTGCATATCCAGAGTAGGGCATCAAATCTACTCCATTTAGGGGTTTTTTTGACATCCCTCCGTTCAGGATGGAGAAGTGTTTGTTGGAGACAATTTTATCTTTCTGGAACCCCGTGCGGGAGAGATTCATCATCAAAGGGAGGGAACTTCAGCTCGCCTCGTCAGATGTGGTGGTCATTTTTGGTTTTTTAGCACGCGGGACACCTTTGGTGGACGAAAGCAAATCTCCTTCATCAGCTTCGATCATAAATACTTCTCATACGTTCCGCATGTATATGTTTCTAATATGAACATATTAATTTAGTGATCATGAAATTGCTACTGAGGTATATACGTTCATTTGACGACGTACCTACATATATTTGATTGGGTGATGTAATAAAATTAGTTTATTTCTGAAAGTTGGTGCACTATCAAAATCAATATCTGACATTGGGGAGACCGGGGGACCACAAGAAGAAGCAGGCTACAGTTGCAACATCATCAACTAAAAAATAGTTCTTCCTTACGTATGTGCTCATATAGGTACATTAGTATGGATTAGATAAGTAACGCGATTAAGGAATGTGAACGCCATGTTGGAAACAAAATGCTACCTTTTATAAACAACAAAATTATTCAAACTTACATTTGAATGTCATCTATATGTCAAATTCCTTATCTAGTTGGTGTGGTTGTGATCCCATCTGAAAACTGTGTTGTGAACTTTTTATTTGTGATCCCATCAAAACATCGTGATATGAACTTTGTGATTGTGATGGCGGCATAGGGGTTTTGGTAGACCTCTCCTCTCCACAAGCAAAATAACTATGGTGACAAATGCGTGTATATACCTCCTTAATACTAGTATGTACTTTAATTTGGATGGTATATTTAACTTGTTGATCCCGCGTTAAAGGTAGAAGAGGAAGGAAGCAGAGGGGTGACCCCACATTCTTGATGTCCTTATTCCACAGCAGTCTAGTGGGCATGACTTCGGTGTCTTCCTCTGTCATTGGATTGCTTGCAGAATGCTTGATACTCATTTTCATTTTAGCACCAATGTTGATACGAATTATATGCGTGCTATGAATTTTTTCACTCAACTTCAAATTCATCGACTGTTAGCACTATAAAGTTTTTAATTACTATTTTCAACCATGATCAATGTAAAAAATTATAGCAGTGTGTAAGACAATCATAGAAGAAGCTGTAAAGAGAATCCTTTAAGTTTTTGTACCACACAACCTAATTATAAGTAATGCAATAACAAAGTATGTGTCTTCATTAGTTGAATGATGCTTGATATTCGTTGTTATTTTAACAACAATGATGATATGGCATATATTCGTGTTATGATTACCGCTGGATTTATGGATGATGAATTTTGCTAGCAACAGACCGCATTTGAAAGTCTAAGAGAGCACCTCAACATTACACACAAGACTATCATTGATATTTACTTTAATATCAAATTCGAGCATATTCTTTTTACCTAAGGCAGAACGATTTTATATAGGATTCTTTTTATAGTCCCAAGTCTGAAGTACTTTATTTGTTATCCAATGAATTATATGCCTCCTTATATAATGAGTTATATACCTCTTTATATAAGTATATACCTCCTTAGATAAGGTATATACTTCATTAATTTTTATTTTCCTCTAATAACAAAAAAAATCCAATGGAATGACAAAACCCATGTATCACAAGCAAATTCAAACATCAAAAACGCCAACACGCAAAAAAAAAAAAAAAAACAAACACTGATCACAATCACAGGAAAAAAATTTTAACTTCATTTGTCAAAAAAACAGCAACACATCTACAAAAGACCCATCATAACCTCAATCAATCTGAATCATCGTCTTCACCACCATTAGCTAGAGCAGTAACGAGGTCTCTCGGAGACCCCGACCCCCATCGAAACGTCGTGCTATGAACTTTATGATTGTGATGGCGGCGTGAGGGTTTTGATAGACCTCTCCTACTACTTTTTCGTCTTTCGTGTTTTCTGAAATATAAGAAGGAAATGTTATTGCATAAAGACTAGTAAGGGAGTATGTGCTTCACAAAAAAAGATATATGCTTCCAGAAAAAGGTATATGCTTTATTACATAAAGCATATGTAGTATGAGAAGATCAAATATTTAATGGCACTTATGCTTTTAATTCTGTTTGCATCAATTTCGCATCGTGAGACATTCATTTTGCTCTTCAGACGACCTTTCATCTGTGCTACTACAGCAGTTTCATCCTTCTTCTTTCTCAAATTTTCTCATTCGAACGTGCAAAAATAACTACCTTTAAGTAACAATATGCAATTTACCTGTGATATTTAAGAAAGTATATGCGTTATGAACATGTGTACATACGTCCGCACACCAAAATGAAAGAGAAAATGTTGTCCATGGGTGAACAGTGTTGAACAGAATTAAATTTATCATGAACTTTATTGCTATCTCTAACGAAATGGCTGTCACAAATGATGAAAAAGCATTTGAAACAAAAGATGAAGACAAATAAATGTTGGAATCTTATGCAAATGAGGCATATACCTATTTTTTGTCTCGTGATGACAAACGGGGTATATTTGCTGCAGTAATGGAAGTGTTATGGCTAGTTCTGTTATGGTTGCCATTGAAGAGAGAGAGAGAGAGAGAGAGGGAGAGAGAGAGAGTAAATAAAAATTAAATGGATGGAAGAGAAAGAATGGATGAAAAAAAGGTGGCAGCCAAAAAATTGGGCGGGAATTTTTGGGGGGGAAATTTTCGTGGGCTGTTTTTGGTCGCTGACGTGGCATTAAAAAAAAAATTTCCACGTGGATCGGCTGACGTAGAGACTGAGTTTTGGACGGTTTTTTTAACTGAGTGTAGCAACACTCTAGAAAAAGGAGTTCATGCCTTTGAAGCCCCCAAGTAGGCCTATTAACGGATCGGGTCTGGGTGAACCCAAATCCAACTCGTTTGATTGTCGGATCTTTCGGATCGGTTCCATATCGAATCTCGGGTCGGGTCGGGTCAGATCAAGTTAGGGGTGGAGCCAAAGGGGGGCGGGCTGAAGCTTGCTCCCTCACCCCCCCTTCCCCCTCCCCCTCCCCAAGCCATGGACAGATATTCTAGGGGGGGAGGGGGTGTACTCATCAGGCGGTCCATGTTGGAATGGGTCTCTAAAGGGTCCACGTGTAACGTGTGCTGTAAATTTGTGCATATATGTGACATGTTGAAATGAATAATTGAAATAGTTATATCATACCCTCAAAAACTATACATTGTCAAATTACCCCATTTAAATTCTATTTCCAACAATACCCCTTAAAAGGTTTTAATTTTGCACCAATTCCCTTTTGAGGGTTACTTTTGCATAATATAACTTTTTTAAGTTTTGCAAGAAGAAGAGCATTCATGAACAATTTAGACCCTTTTGAGGGGTATTGCTTGAAATACTCATTCACCAGGGTTATTTTGAAAAAAATGGGAATTTTTTCAAAGATATTCACAAACAATCCCAATTGAAATGAGTGGGTGTGAAATCTAAAAATATTATTACGTGCGGTCCTATTTGCATTCTACATTTGCTTTTCGTAAAGTGTGTATATATATAATACAATATATTAATCTTTTATGAAAATTAAATACATGCTTAAAGGATATCCTTGTATGTTTTTTTTATCAATTATTTTCTTCATCATATTCATTTTTTAAATTTTGAAGCTTCAATTTTTTTATGAGAATAATGAGATTTCAAAAAAATTTCTGGATCACTAAATATAGAAAAAGAAGTAAAAAATAACTTTTGGTCAGAATCGATTGTCGACATTACTTCAAAGACTCCATTAATATCCATCTTAATTTTGTTTTAACTTATCATATATCTATAATTATTCCTTTTATTTTACTCAATCTCTTGACCCTCTAGCCCCCCCTTACTCTAATTCCTGGCTCTGCCCCTGGGTCAGGTCAGATCGACACACTAGCAAGCCTAGATTAGACTAGGAGAGGTCAATGAATTTCTTAAGGGCCTACAATGACTTCATTTTTTTTAAATAGAGTCTAATGTGTTATAAATAGTTCTTCACTATTTTTTATTTTTTAATGTATTATGAGAGAACATTTAGAATATGGTTTATATTATTATGTTTTTACATGATGTCAAAATATTGTAAAAATATTTCAAATGCTTAAAATTTTAATAATTATTCAATATTTAGTCATAAATGTTAGGTTGTATCATAAGTGTTTGGTTAGATCATAAACAAAAAAATCACATAGTATTTAACTTGGGTCAATCGGGTCCATTGGATCCATAAGATCGGGTCGAGATGGACCCAGACCTGACTCATTTTGATTGTTGGGTCTTTCTGGTCGAGTATTTATGTCTTTTGTCGGGTTGGGTTGGGTCGAATCCGGGTCAACCCGCGACCCGTTGACAGGCCTATCCCCAGGGAGATTGATGGAATAGATAATGAAGTGGAAATAAGAATAGTAATTCTTATTGTTTTTCATCACCCTGACCTTTGGCCTAATGGTGAGGGACATTGCCCCCCCCCCCCCCCCATAAAAATATATATATATATTGACAACCACGTGGGTTGGGTCCTTTTGTGGGATATGGCTCACCTTCTGCTCTGGTGTCAGCTTAAGTATGTCTAGTACTAGTAGTGAATTATATATTTGACCCAAAAGTCTAATTAATTTTCAGATATATTTTTCTCATTTTCTGATGGTGAGAATGTCACGCGGAAAACCCATTCTCATCCAATCCTATTAGAATGGGTATGGTCTCTAAATATTAAACCAAATGGACAATAACTCAAACGGTTTAAACTTGTTCGAGTACATCAAAAGAGTGTGCTTTGGGTCATCTAAACTTGGTACTTCAATTTAGGACCACTTCCCTCTTGAATGAAAATGTTGGTCTTTTAATAGTAAAACATGTCGCCTAACTCATCACGTTAACCTGAAAATACATCAAGTGTATCATTCAAAATGAAAAACTTTGATGTGTGTGTGATTTAAGTTCAATATTTTAATTTAGATACATGCACATAAAAATGGTTAAATTGAAAATTTGGATCAAATTTCAAAAATCGGATATAAAAGTGGTTGGAAAATCACAAATTATCAATGTTAGAATGCACTTAACTGTTGTCAAAAAAATAAAAATAAATAATAATAACGCATCAATTTATTTTTCTTATCTTTTTTAACATTTAGTGAAGTACCTAAGTATTTATCAAATAATTTTATACAAAATAAAAAATGATTTGAAACAATTACTTATCTTCTAATTAAATAAAAATAATAGATAATATTAAAAATATTATAAAATCAGGATTCTAAATCGATCTGATCTAAATGGAATATTACGAAATAGGTTCAAGTTTCTTAAGTTTTTGTTTAAATGTGTTTGAAACTAGGTAGCGTTTGGAAACATGTTTGAAAAATAAGATTTTGAATAAAGTGATTTATATATATTTTGATTTCTGAAATGCACATTTTCTGCTCTTTTAAAAAACAAACTATTTACATTAAAAGTTATAAGTAACTTTTTTATTAAGTTTATTTTTTGAAATGCGATTGATAACACATTTAAGTTTCTGCTTAATTAAAAAGGAGAATCACCCCCAAATTTTATTATCAAACACCCCTAAATTGCCAATCATATCTTGGGTTTGGCACGATATGTGATTTTGTTAACAGATTTGGATTTGATCATATCATCCCTAACCACCTCGTAGGGTGACCTGGGATTATGTGACATGACATTTCATAAAATCAATGCTTACCTAAAAGGGCATGTCTAGTCCCACCAATTTTTTTCTTACCCCACCAATCAGCAAAAAAAGAAAAGAAAAAAAAAGGTGTTTTTTCTATTACCACCGACCCGGCCAGGTCGACCAAACTTGGTCGTCACTTTAAGTTTTCGACAACTGAACTTGGTCGTCATCTCATATTTTGGACGACCTAACTTGGTTGTCATTTCAGATTTCGGGCGATCGAACTTGATCGAATAGAATTTGTAATAAAGTTTATAAATTTTTTTTCTTGAAAACATAATCTCATGACGCGCCTTCATGCCACTCTATGTCTAAGTTGTAATGTACAGAGAGTCAATAATTATTCTTAAATGTAGAACATAAGAATAATTTTTTTTACATAAGTGACGGATAAATTTTCAAAAGCCAAATATAAAATGTTTGGATCAACTGGTATATTTTTTTGTTTTCAAACAAATAATCCGCTTAACTACAAATTCAAACGAAGCTTAAAAATGATATATAGTTGTCTAATAAGATATTTTTCTATAAAAATTTGAATTAATTGAAAGTATACCTAACTTACATTTTTTCAGTCCCTTAGCTGTTGTTTGGATAAAAGAATAAATATAGAATATAATGGATAAATCCAAAAATTTATTTGTTTACAAAGAATAGGTAAATATAGTTCTGGATCATGTTTGACTATTTCGATCGCCCAAAACCTAAAATGGAGACCAAGTTCGGTCGTTCAAAACCTGAAATGGAATAGGTAAATATAGTTCTGGATCCTGTTCGACCTATTTCGGTCGCCTAAAACCTAAAATGACGACCAAGTTCGATCGTCTAAAACCTGAAATGGCGACATATCTAGGTTTCGATCCATCAATCTTAAAGCTGTTAATTCACCTCAAATCGAGAAAATCAAAGAGAGATTGAGTGTTCAAATTGATGTAGTCAACAAAACAACCTTTATGGTTCACTGGCTTCCTCCGGAAGTAGGTTGGCACAAATTAAACACGGATGGCTCTTTAAGGGATGATCGCGGTGGCTATGGTGCTCTCATTCGTGCCAGCTCTTCTGAATTCATTCATGGAATTGCAGGTCGATCCACTCTTCCTTCAATCAATCTGCTTGAACTTCAAGCCATTGTTCAGGGTGTTAGGCTTGCATTGGATATAGGAATTAGAAAATTATGGATCGAATCAGACTCTACCACAGCTTTGGCATAGCTGAATGGGAGGGGTAACATCCCCTGGACTGTGTTTAGGCTGATCAGACAGATCAACTCTCTTCCCTCCAATTTTTTGGAATGGAAATGCTCTCACATTCACAGAGAAGGAAACTCCCTTGCTGATATGCTAGCTGCACACCGCTCTTTAATGGGTGAAGAGATGGTTCGTCCTCATGATCTTTGGATGGACATCAGAGAAGTTTTAACTCAGGATAAGAATATTGGGGTTTATACCTGAACTTGTACAAGATAAACTTGTAAAGTTCCCTCCCTAATGTTGCACATTTTATGTATTTATTAAGGACTTTCAAATTACTTGGAGAGGTCATCTCCTTGGAGGAGATGCATGTTGATTAAATTCAGCAATCCCTCCCTCTTGGGAGACAGTCTTTCCAATGTATTTTGTGATATTTGGAAGTCACAACTTTGTAATTATTTAGTTATTTATGAAATAATTATTTCTCACTTTACCAATAAAAAAAAGCTGACAATCTCATTGTCATTTGTAAACATGCAACATAAAAATCAAATAATTCCATCAATCCAGAGAACCCAAACCAACCAAACCACCTGATATCCACTCTCCATCCACCACCATATCACACCCCCACCCCCACCTCCACCTCCACCTCCACCTCCGTCAATCTCTCAATTTCATCCTCCGTGGTCGAAGCCGAGGACTTGTAGAGGTTTCTGTGTCTCGCAAAGGGTGATGGAGCAGCAAGCCGACAATAAAGTTTGATTAGAGAGGAAATATGAAACCCTCATGGAACTATGAGGGTGGGAGGTGAGGCGAGGGATCTGTGGGGAAGCGCGAGAGAGAGTTTGTGGGAGAGTTAGAAAACTGGATGGGTGAGAGTTAGGGCTGGTTTGACAAAGGACAAGTGTTGAGATAAATGGTAATTATAGGAATAAGTGAATGAAATGAAAGTTTATCACCGTTCGGTTTAAAAGATAATTGAGATTGACTGCTGACAGTTGTTTTGATTTTGTAATGAAAATTGTGTTATTTTGTTTCACCCAAAAGCTGTGATAACATTTATTTTAACTTTTTATTCCAATTATGACAAATATAAATATGAATAAAATTGATGAATTTTTATCCCATAAAATTATGACAATTTATCCTCAGAGTCTTATCCACTCGTCAAATTATCCCGAGCTAGTTTGACAAATGGATAAATGGTGGGATAAATGTTAATTATGGGAATAATTGGTGGGATAAAAAGTAATTATAGGGATAAGTGAGTGGAATGACAGCTTATCCCTGTTTGATATAAAAAATAATCTTGATAAACTGTAAACAGTTGTCCCAATTTTGAAATGAAAATAGAGATATCTTATTCCACCTAAAGGCTGGGATAACATTTATTCCAACCTTTTGTTTTAATTTTGACAAATGTGAATATGAACAAATTTGATGGATTTTTTTATCCTTTAAAATTAGGATAATTTATCCTCAAAACCTTAATCCATTGCCAAACCAGCCCTAAGACAGCTATTTTCATCTGGTATAAAAAATAATCGGGATAAATTGCAGACTGATATTTTGTTTCATCTAAAGGTTGAGATAACATTTATCCCCACTTTTTTTATCCCAGTTTTGACAAATGTAAATATGAATTAATTGATTTTTTATCTCATAAAATTAAGACAATTTATCCTTAAAACCTTAACCCCGTGCCAAACTAGCCCTAGAGTTTGATGAAAAAGGGGCTTACTAATTGTTTGAATATGGGGTTCATGAAAATATGAGGGGCTTATTTACCATTTAGAGGGACTCAAATAAAGCAATGTGAGTCTATTTGAGCCCATCTAAATTGTAAGTAAGCCCCTCTTGTAAGTAAGCATCTCACATTTTAATCAATTAATATGTAAGCCCCTTATATATTAACCTTATATGTAAACAATAAGCAAGCTCCTCTCACATCAAAACCTCTCCCCCACCCCTATCTGTCCCTCCCTACGAAACCCTAATTAACAATATATTCTAATAAAAAAATTAATGTAAATATAAAAAGAATATGAAAATCCATTGTTTTTTCACATATTCACAAAAATCATTAAAATCCTGAACCCTAAAAAAAAAAAAAATTTTAAACTCTATACATACACAAGATAGGGGGTATGCTTATTAAAAGAAAATTAATTAAAAAAATTTAAAAAAAATTAGGTGAACTTATTTATTAGAGGGGATTTATGAGAAAAATCTAAATGAATCTTTAACAATAAAATCCATTTAAAAAAGGCTTACTTACATATTAGAGGGGCCACCCATTAAAACCCTAGTTCTTGTGCTGTGAGGGTGGCTCGGTTTTAAACTACTCGGATCCGGGTCGTCTGAAGACCCGGAGCTTCAATCAGGCAGGGGAACGTTCGCTGATGAGTTTCTGATGGCCACGAATTGGACTCCCCCCTCCCAACCCCAAGACACTCAAATCCGCAACCCTTCAAAAGATTAAAAAAAAAAAAAGAAAGAAAGAAAAAAAGAACTGGATTCTTTGTTCCCAGGTGAGAATCTTCAATCACCTCTTATTAGATTTATTTATTAGATTCACTGCGCAATGCAAATTGATGTTTTTATAAAGTTATTTTTATTGTTTCGATTAACATGGATTTGGTGTGGTGAACTTTTGTTGTGTTGATATTGTGTTCTACAATGAAATCCCACTCTGAAAAAAAAGTCATCCATTCTTGGTATGGGTTTTCCAGTTTGATCCATTTTGAACCCATGTAGGAGGGATTGGTATATTTTAAGAGGAATCTCTTGCAGTAAACTGAAATATTTCTAACTACTATTGATGCTCCGTTTTCCCAATATATAGGTCATTTGGATTTTTTTTTTTTTCGTTTATGTAGAATCAACCTTTTCTTTGTATGATAAATAGAAAAAAATCTCAGTCATTCCTGCAGTCTAACTCTATATTAAATCTCTAATAGATTATATACTCCTCTATATTTCCTCTAATAGTAAAAATGTAAAAAATGTATTCAATTCATATGAGTGTGTTTTTTCTTGTGAAAATATACACTTCATGAGACAAATATATATCTCAAAAAAAAAAAAAATCGAAACATGTTCGGATTGCAAAAGAGACTGTTTGGAAAATCTTCCGATGTGCAGAATCACATAAACCCTGTGGGATTCGAACATGAAATCTATGGGGAACAAACCCTTGTCTCTAGCCTGAGCACCAAACCCATGTGGGTTCCATTTTTTAGATATCAATGTTAAATCGTGAGAGATCTTTCATTTATTAATTTCTTTTGGCCCAATTCATGTACTTTGAGGTTAAGATTTGTTATGGTTGCTTAACTGGGTATGTCACTGAATTATAATCGTGATCTCAATTATGTATGTGTGACTTCTTGGTCTTTTGTATGTAGATTGACTTTCCTCTTCAAAAGAAAGATGAAGTTGCTCACTTTGCATTATGTTTGTCTTTTCCTGTTGAGGTGGGTTGCAGTATGGGAGCAATGGTTGTGCAGTGTCCAATTATACCTCCAAATCTGGAGAACGAAGGTCTTGAGGGATTTTATATGGCATTCACTGAATTTCGGGCTACGCGAGGCCTAAACTTTAAACCTTCTTGTGTGTGTTTAGCAAAGTTTGGTATAATGCCTGTTCTTATTCATGAAAAGAGGTAATTTTTAGCTTTCTAACTTCTAAGTTTTCATTCCCCATATAGGACCTTTGGGTTATTAATGCATATTCTGAATAGTGGTTCATGATTAGGAGCAACAAGAATAAGGGGGTTTGTTGCAATCATTACACTGTGCTTCTCAATGTCTCCTTTCTCTGCTGTTTTGGTATCAACTTCCTTTTTTTGTTTTTTTCAATGAATTATATAAAATCTATTGAGATATTGCAGTAATATAAAAGATTACTATTGTGTCCAGTTATGGAGCCACATTAGGGCCAGTGGGGGTAGCTGCCCCATTCAATTATTTTGTTAATTTTATTGGTGTTCGGCTTGATGAATTTAGTTAGTTATGATTGATTAACAGTTAATTTTAATTGTTGGTTAAATTGTATGACTACGATAATAGTACGTGATTAGTCCTGTTTGGTTTACAGATAGCTTATTAAGCATAAAATAGTTATATGAAGATAGAGGAGAATTAGATGATTTTTGTTTGACTATATTCTTTTATTTGTTTGGATAATTTTTGTGTTTATGTTGTCAGAATCTCTCTTTTAGCTTGTTGAAATTGCACATGAGGTTTCTATTTATTTTTAAAGTTCGTTTGAATAATGTAGAAAATGTGAACAATTTATTATTGTTTTGCCTATTGTCATACCAGATCTTTGATTGTCTTTTGTCCTTGATGAAAATGATTATTTACTTTGAAAAAATATCATTTATTAAAAAAATTTAAAGAACGTATTTAAATTTTGCCCCCACTAGAATAAAATCCTTGCTCTGCATTGATTGTGTTCTTAAGGTAGCATTTGGAAACCTGTTTGAAAATCAAATTTTCACTTAATATTACTTTTGAAATTAGATTCCCATAAAGCATATTTATGTTAAATTCCTGAAATTCTCCTTTTCATTGTTTTAACTAAAGGTTGTTCTCTCCTTGTTAAAAAAGCTGTGACCAGTTTAATAATAAAAAGCATGTGACCATTTGGGGCGTTTGGAAATGCATTCGGTTTATTCCTGCAAAAGTAGCATCAACTAAAAAAGTATTTTAGAACATTGTAGTTTCCTGGGAAATAGTTAATTGGGAATGAATCCAACATTATAAATAACTGACACAATCATTCAAGATGTCTTATTCCTAGGAAAATGTTACTCATAGCTTAGGCCTTTGTGTAGAACATTCACTCCTTGCCTGCAGGTGCACTATCATAGTAGTCAGGTTGTCTTTGCACATCTTGAATGATTACTCATTGCATCTTGAATGAAAGGCAGGGAAATATGAACATAGGCCAAATGTATCTTTTTATAGGTGGCAGAGGTATTAGAACTAAATATTGATTAGTTAGGTCTAGTCCGAGTACCGTTTCATTTTGTGTCTGGATTTGTAACGCATTTGAAAAGTAACTTTTGCGACTGTATTGGGGGTGAATCCAATTTCCACCGTAAAAAAAAGAGACACTGTTTCGATATTGACAACTTAAAGCAATGGAGCTTGTGAAAATCTGGAGAGAGGTTGAAGAATTGAGATAGTGATGTAAAAATAGGCCATAGAGGTGTTTTTATTCTGTATTGATGATATTGTGTGAGTTATACCTTTTAGTTGTTGTGGATCCAAGGTTGTAAATTTGCTTTTATTTCATGGTTGGCAAGGTCTGTATCTCGGCTGGACTACTAGATTCATGATAAATGAAATATTGAGGTCCCACTCATGAATAGTTCAAAATAAAAATATTCATATTATTGGTTGAAATGAGAAGTGGCCAATCAAAAAATGATAGAATAAGAAATGAGTATATTCCTGAAAAGTTAAGGTTGCTATGCTAAAGGATAAGATGAGAAGATCATTTGAGACAGTTATGGAGTTTGGACGTGTACAACTGAGATCAATGGATGTACTGGTTCAGAGTAATATCATCGTAATTGAAGGAGCTCCAAGTACATTTCCATATTTCAGAGGCAACCCTTGATGGAGTTGAATAACGAAAAATGATTCATGTAGCCAATCCAAAATTTTGGGATAAATATTTTGTCATTGTTGCTGTTGAAATTGGATGTATGTTGGATGCTATCATGTGGATACTATCATGTAGCCAACCTTTAGTATTGGATGTATATTGGAAAAGACAATAAAAATTGCAATCTGAAATTAAATTTCCATGAATTGATCAATAATGCAGTACTTATGTCAAATTGCTACTGCTCAATTTTAATCACCATTCACGAGCTGCTTCATACAAGTCCATGGAAAGTCACCAATGGTCAAAGAAGGCAAAGGTTGAAGACAGGTTGTTCAAACTAACTTCGCCTGCAGTTCCCACAGAGATGTGTAGATGGTCTAGATAATGTATCCCCCAATTGGATTCTCATGAACTGACCGGCCTAGCTTGATGATGACAATGAACCCTCTGCTTCATAAAGATAATGGTCTACATTTGCATTAGATTACTTGAATAAACAATGAGAGTAAACCAAGCTTTGGTCAAGTCGGCAAGCATCTCCCACCTTCTTGAATGAGGTCAAGGGACCCTGGGGAGTACCATTCTTCAAAAAAGAAAAAAAACGAGAGTAAACCATGCTGTCTTATTGAGTAAATATTATGAATAACCACTATTATGAAAGGGCATAAATTGGATAATTGGCCATTACTCAAGCCCCATAGCTTGGCTTCAACTCTTGTTGCTGAGTGCCAATTTCTTGATTATCAACCATAATAGACCTAGCTCAAAGTGAAGAGTTTAGATTCTTCTGTCATTGTAATGGCTATCGATTATCAACCATAATGACAGCCATTACAATGACAGAGAAGAATGTAAACTCTGCAACACACACACACACACGCACACACACACACACAAAATTGATTGGCTTCCACCAAAAGTTGAAGTGCACTCCGCAAAACCTTCTCCTACAAAGCCATTTGGTTCTGACCAAGTTGCATTAATAAATCGTATTACTGCCAAAGTTGATGTGATTCAATAATGAACAACTGCACTGCATTAACGCCAAAAAGTTTTCATTCTGTAGAATTTATTTATCAACTAGGGCAGTCTCCCATGTAGCAGGGTGCTGAGAGGGGAGAGACAAAGTATGCACAAAGTGGTTGCTCTCAGTACTAAATCCAGGATTTGGTCTTGCTAGTTCGAGCATTTTAACATTGCGCCATTATTCCAAATTATTTGACTTCATCCATTTGTTAAATGTCATATGTTTTTATGCTTCTGTTTTACATACATGGATGTGGGCATGAGTCATCATCATTCCAAAGACAATGATTAATGCAAGTACTTGATGGAGAATAACACTATTCTACATAATATTTAGATAATTTTGAATCTGGAATATAGTTTAATGTTTTTATTTGTGTTCATCTACCTCATCCTTATGAACATCTTCACCCCCAAAGTCATCTAGCTGGCCTAGAATTCAGGTCTGTGAAATAATTTTTTTCATATATATGTTGAAGATGAACAATTTTTTAGCTCAAACTACTACATTTTTCCGCGGACAGGTTGGCTTTCCAATGCATTAATCATCTGCAAATCTCTACTTTTCATGTAGTTTCTTTCACTACCCTAGTGCTTCCCAGCTATGTAGCTTGTCACCATATGCAAATCTCAATTGTTTTTTGTAGTTCCTTTCAGTACACTTGGCCTAGTTTGAAAATTTGATAAATGGTGGGTTGAGGAGATATGTTTGGAGAGATCAACTTATTCTCTTTGTTAAAGAAAAATAACATTTGTCCCCCTGATGACAAAATTGTCTCTCTATCTTCTAAAATTAGCATAAATTTATCCTCAAAATCTTGTCCTCTTGCCAAACTAGCCCATACATCATTTCCCGCACTTGATTACAACAATGTTTGTTTTCCGTACCAATATGCAGGCGTAAAATAAGAAGATGGAAGTGGAACCCCGCGTTTGCTCTGAATACGAGCGGGGGAGCTCCCGATGAAGGTGGAGGCCAAGAGAACCTAGAAACAGAAGGTCCAGGCACTGGCCAGACGAGACTGGGTGCCATAGTTGGAGCCGCGAGCAGGCAACTACTGGAAAAGCTGAACACGGCCAGGAAGAATTTTCCAATGAAGATATTTCTCCTGCTGTTGGGTTTCTACACGGCCAACGCATTGGCGACCATTTTAGGACAGACAGGCGATTGGGACGTTTTGGTTGCAGGTGTTGTTGTTGCTGCGATCGAAGGCATTGGCATGCTTGTTTACAGGAAACCCTCGGCTATGTCCGTTGGGAGGTTGCGCTCCTTGTTGTTCTTGGTCAACTACTGGAAAGCTGGGGTTTGTCTGGGACTCTTTGTAGATGCTTTTAAACTGGGGAGTTGAATGAGGTGTATCAGATTTATTATTGTTGGTTATATTACATCCATTTCTTCATATGCATGATTTGGTAGGGTTTGTTGCATCAGACTAATACCTAGTGTTTTAGATGATGAGATTGGATTGTGGTAGAAAATAAGAGGGTACATGCTTCATTTATCAGAATAAAGGATGATCATGGCCAATTGAAAGGGATCAGTCGGACAGTTCCGGATCGTGAAACTTGTAATACATAGTTTTTGAAGCCTTGCAATATAATATTCAATAGATATATATATCTAAAACTATTTTGAAGAATAGTTGGAATTATCAGATACACCTATGTCAATGCCAATGAATTAAAATTAAATTATCTTCACAACATCAAAAAACAATCTCACCTGATATTTACACATTAAAAAAATATCACATCTATCAAGTTAGTACACTTAACTTGCCAACAAAGATTATTGTTACTTCAAATAACAGGTATTCTATTGGACAAAATATTCAGAATAGGATTTTTCATGTTCTAGTATAAAAAATGTGTCGATAACATATAAATATTAATAAATAAATAAAAAAACACCTTGCAGGATACTAGGGTTGCACAAACAAACATCTATTGGAAAAAGAGAAAAAAAAAACATGTTAGATTTTGTTGTGTTACATGAAACAGAAAGGATTTACAATGCCTGATAACCAAAATCATGTGTTGATCTCTCAATCAATAAAATCCAAGGACTCCATCACCCTCCGAGCTTGAATATGTAGGGCTGTCTGTCTCTGCTCAGGGTCTAGGGTTGATCCAAACTGACTCGCAGCCCATATAAGGGAAGCAGATTTCTCACCAAGAAGTCTGTTTATGTCTTCATATATGGTAGCCATGGGAGGCTTTTCCCTTCCATTTACATGTCCAATCAGCAATAGAAGAAACTCTGCACATTTCAACCTGAAAGAAGACATATATAATCGTTCTTCTCAGTACCGGTACGGTCACATGATAACTCTGAACATTATACAAAATAAGAATCCATGGATCGGAAGTTATACTTATAAATGATTATTGAGAATGAAATAATGGGTGCATTTTTCTATATTTCTTTACTTCGTGATATACAAAAGAATAGAACATGCAGACCTTATATTCTCATCACGGTGTTCATCTTTTAAAATCTCTGCAATTTTCTCAATGCTGTGACATGCTTCAAAATCCTGTAAACAAGTAAAGACAATGTAAACTGAAATCTTTAAAATGATATATAAAGACGTGGAACAGGATTTGAGCTGTGGATTCTGGCAAGGTAATCAACACACAGGATCAAAGGTTCAGATGGTATTATACATAAATGTAATTGATCATGAATAGCAAATTGTGCAAAATTTGTTCTCAAGAAAATCAAAATAGAACACTATATACTCCCAAAAGAATAATTTTCAAAACTTCTTAAAGAATGTTGTTTGCTAGTTGCATTTAACTAAATGAGTATCACAGGCTGCACAGTTTCTCAATTGTAGCTTGCTCACATCAATTTGGATTGACTAGTCCAATCTGGAGAAATCAATCTCAGTAGAAAACCAGCAAATACCTACCCGTCTCTAGAGTTGCACTCCGCCAGTGGCTTTCTTAGACACAAGATTTATACTATGGACGTCAAACAAACAATCTTCCATATAGAAGATAATAGTCAAATCAAACAAAGAATTAATTTCTCACAATCAATTTCTTATATAGAAGATAATACTCAGATCAAATATGTCTACAATTAAACCGTCCACTCTTATGTTGTATATTAAATAAGAAGCCTGACAGATATAATCTAACCACTTAGAAATGTTTATGAAGCAACCCTAGGTTCATACTTATGTTACCAGGTTAATGAAGTTCAAGCCATCCATGAACTCTCATGTTATATCTTAAAAAGGAAAAGCTATATGTGTCTTGAACTAATAATTGCGTGTTTAACTGTTATACAAAACTTCTACATAATTACTCAGATTTAAGTAGCCCTCAAATGCACACATTTGGCTAGAACTCAAAAAGATCAAGCCGTGTTGAGTTCTCACTGTGATCATGTCAGAATGAACATTTAAACACTGCTCACATGAACATGCATTACGTGCAGGGCAATTCCACTTGAAGACAACAAGTACAAAGATATTTATAATCCCATTGAAAAACACCATGATCAAGAAAAAAGAACTCATTGCAATATGGCAAATCGATAGAGCCAGTCATGAAGTGTGCATAAAAGCTGGTGATTCATCAAGAGATATCTTACTGTCTGATTAGCAGAGCAATCCAACAGCAAAGATATGAGAGCGTCTAAGCAAGCCCCTTGCTCGAGTATTCCTCGAGTTGACAGAATATTCATCAGCACCTGCACATATAAAAAAAGAATATTTTAAAGTTTATGAAATTGAGACTCAAGCACAACTCATTAAACCAGACCAAGGCAACTGAAGAAAAGGAATCCCATGCTTTCTAAACATGAATCAACCACAGGTTATTTGCCTGGCCCATCACCCAGTGCCCCATCTCAGGTGCCTTCCTAGATGCAGATGTTGGCTACAGCTTGTATATATCTTGAAATGAAAAAGACAACCTAAATCCTTCCCATCTTAGCACTGCTTACCGTCTTTTAAACATTGCACCAAACAAATTGGCTAAATTGAAAATTGACTATGGTGGCTAGTGACATCAATTGATATGGAAGCATGGAACAAAAGGCTACCTCAATTCTGGGATGGAACCACAAGGAAAAGACTGAGGAGTTCATTTATAGGTCAAGTTTAATATAATGATGAAAAGTTTTCTCAAGTGAACTAAAATCTTTCTCCTCCAAATTGAAGAAAAGTTTAAGGTCGGCTTGGCACCTGGATCTCATTGCTCTTTCACAAACCTTGAAAAAATGTTGGGGTGGGTTCAGATGCAGCGAAAGAGAGGGTATCAAAGAAACTTTGCCAAATTTCAATGGTTGGACCTCACATGGTGTCCTGGAGTATATGGATGCAATGAATGTTTTCCAACAAAGATGTTTTATGTGGAAAATACTTGGGCCACAATCTCTTCCCTCCTTAGAGTTACAATGATTTTAGGTGTGGATGCTATTATCATGGACAGTCTTTGGCTTAGGAGGTGATGAATCAAAGACTATTTGTCACAATCTTATGGAAGGTTGCTAACATTTATCCAAAAAAACCAAAATTTTTGTACTACCCCCAATAATTAAGGGGTCTGTTTAGATACGAGTTTAAGTAGATTATGCGTTTGAAAAGCAAAAAATTCTCAAATTCAAATCCAAACACAGTTTCAACGTTTAGCTTTTCAAACCATTATTATTTTTTTTATGCCAAAAAATCTTGCGGTTGAAAATCTAATAAAACAATACTTTTCAACAGCTGAGTTTGAAACACAAGATTCAAAAAATCTTAACGTTTCAACTTCACATCCAAACGCAGCCTAAGACATGATTCTCAAAATTCTTTCAGGAGACAGTAAATTGGGTTAACATGCGTCAATTTCCAAGCCCAATAAAGTAAATGTATCCACAAGAGACGCAAAAGATAAACTAAACAAGTCTCAACATATACATAACAATGGACTCTATTTCAAAAGGCATTCACAACACAAACAACACAATTACGACACAGAGGAACGCAAAATCGTTTCAGTATTTACACTGATCGCGTTGTACCGATGAGCCAAAACCTTGCTCTCCCCGCCGAGGAGGCAACACCCCTCCAAAACCCGAAGAGCAAGACAGACCTCACCGTCCGTCGCCGGGCTACTTATCTTCATCGGCTCCACCCCGAACACCCGATCAAGATCCACCACCGGATCCTCCACCTTCGACGGCCTCAAAGTGTTCTGGAACAGAACGGGAACCACTGGTTTTTGACCAAGGCTTTCCACGGTCAGTCTCAAAACGGGCGAATCGCATTCAAGAAACCCTAGATCCGGTGAGATGGGAGAGGAGACGGACCTTGGAGGTCGGGGACCGACTGTGAGTGGCGGAAGAGGCGGATCGAGTCGTCGGAGGCGGAGGCGGAAGACTGCAGGAAGCGGAGGAGGTTCTTGAGGCCTCGGTGTCTGAGGAAGGAGAACTCAGCCTTGGCGTCGCGGAGGCCCGACCGGAGGGAGAGTGTCACCTCTCTGTAGGACCTTCGCCTCTCCAGCGACGCCACCAGATCCTCCACCACAGCCGGCTTCTGAGACGGCGGAGGCGGGAACGATCCCTCCCTTCCAGCACCTCCTGCGCCGGTGGCCGGCGGCTGCATGTCTCTCCCTCCCTCTCTCTCACCTTCTTCAGACGCCTTCCCCTGTATGTGGATTTCGCGGTGGCGGACAATGTTTTTTAGGTGGGGCGTCAGTCCCGACTTTCATGGACAAAAATTACATGAACATAGATTTCTAGATCCCAGGACATTCAATCAAGTGTTATTAACAGAAATATTAATTCATGAAAAAAAACGGAATAAGCGAGTACTAAATGTGGTATATGAATGGATAGGAAAAATGATTGTTTGTTTGAAGGGTATAACTTGGTATTACTAAGTCAGTTTAAACGAGTATAAGAGAGTATAACAATTCTAAGTAACTCTTAGGATAAATTATACTCACTTTATCTATTCTCATGGGTCCACATGTCAAATCAATTTTTTACATCTTATCAATCAAATCACCTATCAACACATCTTATACATCAAATGGTTCACATGTCAAATCAACTTTTTTACACTTTATTTATATTTTATTCTTTATCAACCGCACACTCAACCTTTTTTTCTTACATTTTCCAATGAGAATAAAAAAAAACACAACCAAACAGAAAATCTCTTATTCATGTAGATTTGTTATCTATATTGGCATAATTATCTATTCAGAATAACTCAATTCCCCAATCCAAACGGAGACTTAAAACATAAATTTATCAACAAAAAGTTAAGCATTTTTTTATTAAAGCATTTTCAATTGGATTTATAAGACATTCCATAAGTGATGGATTTTTGTAATTTCAACAAAAGAAAAAGTTTTTTTCAAAATCTTATCCAAATGAGTGGATTAAAGTTTCACTCTAGCACTTCTCTGTTTTTCACAAAACTTTCTTCTTTTTCTACTTTTGTTAATTTTATGTTGCTTTTGTAATGAATTATTTTTTATTTTTCTATAGAGGTTTAACTATCTCATGTTTTCATATTTATTCTATTTTTTTATAATTTATCTGTTCATCATCTATATTTTTTTTTCATGATAGTGTGCATGAAATATTGATTTTATTTCATATATTTGATGAATATGTGAGAACAGTGGATTTGTTTGTATTGCAATTAATTTTTTATATTATTATTATATATATATATATATATATATATATATAAAATGACGCCTAGATCCAATATCATTTTGAAGGATATATATTTATTTTATTATATAGTTAATTATATGTGCAATAATTTCATAATCTTTTATTTGATTTGCCTTTGGATGCTTATGTTTTCGTAAAATATTAATTAGGGCCTATAAGGGATTTTAGAATATTGACTAAGCGTATGTGGGATGATCATGACACCAATATTCAGGGTGAACTAATGTCACAATTATCTAGATAAAAATGATATTTTTAATGATGACATTATAAGAGTGCATTTGTGATAATGAAGATATTTATTAAAAAATTACAATTCTTGTTAGGTATGAATAATTCAGGTTGAATTTTATAGATTTTATTTTTTGTTATTTATTTGAAATACATATTTTTATATAATGATTCTCACTTTAGATATGTTGGATAAACTTGTGTTTAAATTTTTTAATTTAAAAATTCTAAAAATAAGTCTATGAAAATCTATGAGAGCCAATAAACGTTAATTTGTGTAAACGTTTATAAAAGTCTATGAGAGTTTCTTTAAAAATTTGTAAAAGTCTATGAAAGTTTATTGGTAAAAGTATGTGAAAATCTACAAAAATATTTAAAAGACTGTAAAGTCTGTGAAAGTCTATCACTAAATAATGTTTACAAAAATTTGTCAAAGTCTGGATCGACTACCCCCATTAAAGACAATGTAACACTATTTATTTTACAGTATAAAACGCAAACACCACATTGTTCATTATTTTTAAAAAAATATATAACTCATATAATAAGGTATATATTTTTATAAAAAGTAAAATATATATATACTCTAATGAATTGAATGATATTATTTATAAAAAATGTGAAAAATTTCTAACGGGTTATATATCTTGATACAGTGAGTGGATGTGGCTAATGAATAAAATTTTAGACTATAAAAATGATTAAGTATAACATAACTCATATTTCAAGGAAAATGTTAGATTCGCACCATTTGATGCACCTTTTTTATTTTTTAAATAATGATATACTTCAGAATGTATATATTTTTATAAAAATAAAATATGTATTTTTTACAATTGTATTGACTCATTGATAATATATGTAAAAAGAAATGTCATGAAGAATAGAGCTATAAATAGAACAAGGTTGAGTATAAGGGGGTATGTATACCCACCCCATCAAATGTGAATCCCACCCAATAAAATATATATATATATATATATATATATATATATATATATGTTTTAATGTTCTTGTGAAACAATGAAAACCCACCCCTTTCTCTCTCACGTGCCCTCCCCAGTCTCCTCCACTTACTGTCAGTCGGCAATTTCTCCAACAATGTGCAATCTCAAAACAAATTCATCAAATTCAACTTCAACCAAACATTCCCCAAACCAGTACCACCTTTTCAATCCACCAAAACACAATTCATTCACCAACATAATAAATCTAATTTTGGCTTCAAATCTAAACACGCACATAAAAATCCAAAATAAAGAGAGACCCAGATCAATTCCGACCTCGATCAAACATTCAGTCTAAAAAAATCACCTCCTTTTCAAACCAACAAAACCTAATTTGATTCACTTACCAAAAACAAAATTGACTCCAAATTTAGACACAAAAATGACATATCAAAAAAGTTCTTTTCGGCATGCAAGTCAAAGTTTTTCTGCATCAAAATATTAGAATTGAAGTTTGGATATTTTTTATTTAATTGAAAATTGTCTTACATTTTGTCATGTTGAGCAAAGTTGAGCAATATGTTTTATACAGTTCTCACATTACGTTATATTAATGTGGGCAAGTTTCCATATTAATGCAGGCTGGTAGTGGACCCATGGCTGGCCTTAAGAATTTTATTTTATTTTTTATTTTTTTTTACGCCTTGGATGAACTTTTAAGGCAGAGCCCCTATATGCATTCAATTCACAAAAGAAATTGTTGAAGAGATTTAGAAATAGGAAATGATACTTAAAGAGAACAAAAAGGGAGACATGGCAAATTGATTGAGAGATTTTTAGGGATCTAGAGGATACAATGGGGGATGATTTTTAGGGATTTTAATGGGGATGAAACGGTTTGAAAAAATGTGTTGTGGGAAATGAAATGTAGGGTGGGTTTGGGGGTAGGCCTGTCAACGGGTCGGGTCCGGGTCGGATCGGGTGGACCCGGACCCGACCCGTTTGATTGTCGGGTCCTTCGGGTCGGGTCCACATCGGGTCTCGGGATCGGGTCGGGTCGACCCATTAACAAAAGTATGCCAGACAAAGAGAGATTGATAAACTTCTTAAAGACCTACAATGACTTCATTTTTATTTCTTTTTAATAGAGTGTAATATATTATAAATAGTTTTTCACTATTTTGATTTTTTAATGTTTAATAAGATGACATTTGGAACACAGTTTAGATTATTATGCTTTTACGTGAAGTCAAAATATTGTAAAAATATTTCAAATGCTTAAAATTTTAAATGAGTATTCAATATTTAGTTATAAATGTTTAGTTGGATCATGAATGTTGGGTTGAATCATAAATAAAAAAAATCACAAAGTATTTGGGTTGGTTAATTGGGTCCATCAGGTCCATAGGATCGGGTCGGGGTGGACCCAGACCCGACCCGTTTTCATTGTCGGGGACCCAGACCCGACCCGTTTTCATTGTCGGGTCCTTCGGGTCGGGTATTTATGCCTTCTATCAGGTTCGGGTCCGGGTCCGGGTCCGGGATCGACCCGTGACCCGTTGACAGGCCTATTTGGGGGCTTGGGGACATGTATAATCTGATGTGCCTAGGGTGGGTTTTCAAGTGTTCAGGTTAACAATTTTTTGATGGGCCCAACCCTATTGGGCTCTACAGGCTAGGGGCCCTCCTTGGGTGGGGGGGCCAAGGCAACTACCCTGGGCCGACTCTGAGTGAACCGTTCTCCTACCTTGGCCCACTTGGTATCAAATCCTCTTGTAATAAAAGTTTGAAAAGTTTGTTTGGAATGTATAATGTGGGTCATCTCTAATCCACCAATTAGTTGTATTATGATCCGGACGGCCTAGTGTAAAATTATAAATAGTTGTTGTAAAAAAAATTACATACACAACTTCAAACTTTAAGCGAGGTGCCACTGATTTATCTAAATGTTGTGAGATGTCTTGCATTGAAATACAAAAGATCTTTTCATGAAGACCTAGGATTGAGTCAATTGGAGTATTTTTATAATTTGATTCATTTGTACTTTATTTATTTACTCTCAATAATCTTATTGAAGAACTTTATTTTTCTAAGAGGTAGTCGTTCTAGGGTTTCTTCTCAACTACAGCGCTTGGGAGAAAGGTTGAGAGTTTTTGTAATCCGAATACTTAATACAGTGAATCAATTTCTGCTATCTTCCGTGGATGTAAGCATATTTTGCCAAACCACGTAAATCTGTTAGTTCTCTTGTGTGATATTTTGTTCTCTTGACCGTTCTATCAGTGTTGAGATCTACCCTACATATCGCTGCATCAATACTAAATAAATCCAATGAGAGCTTGGTTCGATTATTCTCACATACTTGGGTATTGTTTAAAACCAATTTTTTTAAAAGCTTCTCTCAACCAATATTTTTTTATATCAAAACAACGCTTAACTGGTTTTTTGATTAAAAAAATCTTAAATTAAAAATTAAAAATTTTAAAATATGTTTGAAACTGATTATTATTTGACAACTATTGTTGAAGCAAAGTGATGCAGCACGATCATGGACCATTAAGGACCACCATATGGAGGATTATGGATGATTTGTATTTTTATTATTTTAGTTTTATTTGTTAGGATTTATTTTTATTTGTTTTAGTTATTATATTTATATTTGAATTTCAAATCATTATTTGAATTCAAATTTAAATTTTAGTTAGGATTAAATAAAGATTTATTAGATTTGTTTGTTAGTTTATAGATTTAGATAATTAGTTGAGATCCTAGTTTGTTAGGATTCTTTTCTATAAATAAGCATGTAAACCAATTGACAATGAAGAGATTAGTGATTATTTGAAATTTATTTTATCTATTGTATTTTGTTAGGAGTACTAACATTTACATAGAAATACCAAATTTCTGGCATTTCTTAGGAAATCAACAGATATTTGAAGCCCAACATCCCTGGTATCCTTTTTTTGAAGAATCAACAGCCTTGTTGGAGCCTGCAGATCTCGCATCCCTGGAGGTCGATCGAGTCAGCAGAAGAGCGTGACCCCTCACGCTACATCAGTTGGTATCAGAGCCAAGTTGCGACTACTACCGCGAACCGCCGCTACCGTCGAGCCCCGCCGCCGTCGAGAGCCACTGCCTCTGAGCCCCGCCGCCGCCGAACAGTCGTCGTCGTTGTGCTACCCAACACAGCCACCGCTTCTGTCGAGAGTCGTCGCGTGCCGCCGTCGTTGTCGTTGCCGAGCCACTGCCACTGGTGAATCCATATCCCATTTATCTATCTATCCCCTATATTTTATCAAAAAAAAAAAAAAACACTCCACCCCATACAACCCATACCCCACCGGAACCTTTCTCCCCTTAATTTCAAAAAAAAAAAAAAAAATTACATTTAACCCCTCATACCCAAGTTTTCCTTCCAAAACACCCATCCCCACAAATATTTCTTTTCATTCCAATCAAAAAAAAAAAACAAAAAAAACAAAAAAATTTCATGACTACCAGAGATCGAAAGAATACAAACGTCGTCAGCTTCGATCGATTGAGTGTCCTTGAAGTTACACCATCAAAATTCAATGGATCACGTCATCAATTGCTCGGGCTTCATCACCAAATTGTTCAATTAAACTCGAGGACGAGTTTTTCTGAAGAGAGGGAGAATGATGCAGCACGATCATGGACCATTAAGGACCACCATATGGAGGATTATGGATGATTTGTATTTTTATTATTTTAGTTTTATTTGTTAGGATTTATTTTTATTTGTTTTAGTTATTATATTTATATTTGAATTTCAAATCATTATTTGAATTCAAATTTAAATTTTAGTTAGGATTAGATAAAGATTTGTTAGATTTGTTTGTTAGTTTATAGATTTAGATAATTAGTTGAGATCCTAGTTTGTTAGGATTCTTTTCTATAAATAAGCATGTAAACCAATTGACAAATGAAGAGATTAGTGATTATTTGAAATTTATTTATTTTATCTATTGTATTTTGTTAGGAGTACTAACATTTACATAGAAATACCAAATTTCTGGCATTTTTTAGGAAATCAACAGATATTTGAAGCCCAACATCCCTGATATCCTTCTTTTGAAGAATCAACAGCCTTGTTGGAGCCTGCAGATCTCGCATCCCTGGAGGTCGATCGAGTCAGCAGAAGAGCGTGACCCCTCACGCTACATCACAAAGGCTCCAAATGGAACCTTAGCATCATCACCCTTTGTAATGCTCTGAAAACCGAATGCACGACATGCAATGGTGATTTAAAGTCCTCAATTAGGCTTTCGGCGCTCTCTATATATGATTAACCTACTAATCCCATCAACAAATTAATTGTATGGATGAGAGGGACACATATAACATTCCATCAATCAATCCCTTTATGATAGTAGGGTTTGCTTTTTTCAAATAAAAACAATATTGCACTTCCAGAAAACTCTTTAATTTGTTTCTTCTTCTTCCCTCCCCCATGAGAGATAAGTGCTGTTCCTTCTCATACACCAGAAGGCAAAGAAAGACAAATTAAATGAAAAGGCAATGCAAAACCTAATTGACAATCCAATGCATGCGCACTTAAATGCAGCTAATGCAACAGTTAAAATAACAAAAACTAACAACAATGAGTTCTAAAAAAAAAGAAGTATATAGCCCTTTTCCATTGCTAATGGATGACCTTTTTTTTTTCTTTAACCTAAGGTGAAGAGAAAAAGCATGACATGCAATTCCTCATAGAGGCACTCTCACTGTGTGCTTATGTTAAACTAAGGCAAAACATCATGATATTCTGTGGGTCCTTATGTGGATATTAAAGTTGTATCCAAAATGGCATTTGATCGTTTTCCACTCCAATGGAACCCCCACTATGTTCCCACTATGGAAAGGAATTATATTAGGTTAATCCTTAGCATAGATTTTAGGTCTCCATCATATTAAAAGTGTGTGACCATTTTTTCCCCTTCTATTGGAAAGAGAAATCAAAGCTCCTCTCCTGGCTATTTTTCAGTGATTTGGAAATCTACAGCTTGTCGGTCCATTGCGCCGCCATTCGTGAACTTGAGCATCCATTCAAATCGTATATGCTGCTCAGTAAAACTCTAGTGCGACAAAAAGAATGTCTAGCTTGTCGGTTGGTGGTTTAATGGTGCGCCACCATTCGTGATCTTGAGTGTTCATTCAAATCGTACATGATAGCTCAGTAAAATGCAGAGTGAAGAGAAAAAGAAATAACTGAAAGTAACCCTGACGATGGACTGATATATGACCATAAATGTCACAAATCGGATGTGTTAGGCACGTTCATGTGTCACATGTCAATTTGCAATTAGGAACTGATGATTCCCTCCTATACTTACAATGCACAATGATCTTCAATGCTATATGTGAATTTATATTATCCTGAGTAGAATTGAAAGATCATTATCAAACAAAAGCTTTAGTACATTCAACCTTTTCTTGCAAAGTTATTAATCTATGAGTAAATTTCTGTGCTCTGCGTGTTTCACTTCAAATGGTTTGTTATAATCAGTCGTCATGACCTAACTATGAGATAAGCAATGTGATAAGCAACACTTCGTTTCCATTATATGAAATGAAGTTGAAATACTATATTGCTGGAATAAAATATTTCTCATTAGTATTATATAAATATGCTCTATCATGCTCTGAAACCTCCTCCTGATCTTCTTCTTCTTGCTTTTGTGTGTGTGTGTGGAAGGTATAGTACCACTTCAAGTTGTTTTGTCCTTTCTAAAGTTGATGGGACAGCATGTTGTTCTTAAAGTTGTTTTTCCCTATCTAAAATTTAATTTCCATGGTTGTAGACCACATGTTAAGTTTGTAGCCATTAGATTTTAATTTAGACTTTATTCTCCAATATCATCAATGAGTGGTTGTGATTATTCATAACAATAAATGGACAGATGCAAATGTGCATTTGAATACACCATACTACCATTGACCATCTGTTTCACCTCTACTTTTCTAATGTCACTTCACATATATATTGAGAAAACCAACTTTTAACAAGCGTTTCACTAAGTGCTAGTAGGTGGCAAAGGTGCATATGCCCATCAAATTTGAAAATGTGACATTTTGTCTCTAAAAATCCTAACATATATAGATGTACGATCTTGCAAGAGCCACTTATGGGGACTCCCTTGAAGATTTTCTTCGATAGAAGCTCTCAATTGGAAAACCTTCTGGGAAGATCAAGATGATAAGCAGTCATTAGGAGATATGGATCCAGTTTGGATGGGATCAATCCAATCAGATTTTATTAATACTTGATGTAGAACTAACATATTAACTATAGCCACAAGTTAAGTATCTTATTAGAAACTGAGTAGAACGTGATATAGGTCTAGCTTAATTGGATTTCATATCATTTTAGACAAGATGAGATTCATCACATGAAATAGATCACATGTTAAATATGTAAAGTGAACATGTCAGTATATCAATAAGAAACGATGTGATAAAATGATGAGAGTTAACGTTGATTAGATCTCACTTGGGATACAGTTAGGTTTTGACCAATATGCATGATACTGTGTTAGTTAAAAATGTCACAAACATCTTATATTAATTAAACATGCAATGAATTTACATATATTAGTATCTTGTCCAAGATTGATGTGACTTAATGGGATATAGCTCTAATTGGATTTTCGTTCAAATGAATGGATCATATCAGGTTTTTTATACCCCGATGAGAGAAAATATCTCATTATGGAATGATATGTGAAATGGCATATGCCAATATCTCATTAGGAAAAAAACGAGTTATGATAGAAGATAGTCTGATACATGTTTTTTTTTTTAAAAGCTTTAATGGTTCCTTTCAAATATATATAGTTAAAACACCAACCTAATTTATTTGGGTGATGAGCACCTTGATAAAAGTATGTCCAAGAGGTTTTATATTTAGCTCATGCTGTTTCCAACCATTGTTTATATCTTTATATGCCATGAGGAGGCTAAAAGTGACGCCTTTTGAGAATGGACAATGTTGGAAAATTCTTATAAAATATTGTTTGTAATGACATTTAGGTAGAGGAAAGATCATCCTCAATCCACAAGTCCCACAACCTGGTGGAATGGATCTTATAATTTTGAGGGTGTGCTATATATGTTTGACAATATATACCCACACAATTATATATTTCTTCAATTTGGCTTACTAGTTTTTCCATTATCGGTATATTATGATGACATCTTTGATGGCAGTCTTCAGAAATTGAAATGAATTGAAGCAGAAGACAACAATCATGGCAGAGAGTTTAATTAACAAGTGAATTTATTTAATTGAACAACAAGTGTTCAATTTTGGGAGGGGTGGTTTATTTGGTAAATATTTAATTTGTCTAAAAAAATGTAACTGTCTTGAAATTCCAAGAAACACTGGGTGCACCGAACGAATCACCCACAAATCTTTCATTGTAAATCGAGTGGGTTAATCCATGACAATGTTTCATATCCAATTTCTTAATCCCCAAATGGGATGATGATTAGTAATGAATCACTGAATGAGCTCATTTTTATTCTTAGTTTACTGAAACAGAAATCCCTCTAAGGTGACATTTCATGTAACTAATAACTAGGTTTGCACTGAAAGTTAAAGGAAACAGAAAAAGAAATTGAGAGTAGATAAAGTACTATTGGTGAGAAGTTTGCATCTCCCATGTATTCAGGTAAGCATGATATTCCAATCCCTTTAGCTCCCGTTTGGGAAACGGAATAAGCAAGTATAAGGGTGGTATAAGAATGAATAGGAACAATAGTTGTTTGTTTGCAGGGTATAACTTGGTATTACTAAGCCAGTTTAAACGAGTTTAAGAAAGTATAACAATTCTAAGTAACTCCTAAGATTAGCTATACTCAGTTTATCTATTTTCATGGGTCTACATGTTAAATCAACTTTTTACATCTTATCACATCAAATCACATATCAATACCTTTTATACATCAAAGGCTCACATGTCAACCCAACTTTTTACACTTTATTTATATTTTATTCTTTATCAACCAAACAACTCAACATTTATTCTTATGTTTTTCAATGAGAATAAAAAAAAACACAATCAAACAGAAAATCTCTTATTCTTGTAGTCCCCGTTTAGATAGCGGAATTGAATTATTCTGAATTGATAACTATGCCAGTATAGATAATAAATCTACTGAAATAAGAGATTTTCTGTTTGGTTGTATTTTTTTTTATTCTCATTGGAAAACGTAAGAATAAAGGTTGAGTTGTTTAGTTGATAAATAATATAATATAAATAAAGTGTAAGAAAGTTGATTTGACATGTGGGCCCCTTGATGTATAAGATGTGTTGATAGATGATTTGATGTGATAAGATGTAAAAGGTTGATTTGACATGTGGGCCCATGGGAATAGATAAACTGAGTATAGCTTATCCTAGGGGTTACTTAGAATTGTTATACTCTTTTATACTCGTTTAAACTGACTTAGTGATGCAGCGTGTAACCACGCTTCTCCTACGGATTCGTTCAAAAGAACGAAATCAGTAGGCTCCAACATCGCTGTTGATTCTTCAAAAGAATGCCAGGGGGTTGGGCTTCAATAATCTACTACTTCGGATGAAATAATAGAGAATTGGGAGGTCTTTACAATTGTTAGTACTCCTAACAAAATACAAGAGATAAAATAACTAAACTTCAAATATTCATAAACTAAATAATGGTTCACAAGCTTATTTATAACAAAATAGGATCTCAACTAATTATCTAAAATCTAACAAACAAATCTAATATCTTAATCAAATCCTAACTAAAATTCAAATTTGAATTCAAATAATGATTTGAAATTCAAATCTAAATATAGTAAATCCTAACAAATAAATAAAATCCTAACAACCTCAAAACAACCCAAAGATAGTAAAAATAACTTTGAACAGTCGATTTGACCCCCAAGACAATCTCAGAACGCTCTAAAAAATGGCGTAGTGGCATAGCCACTACTCCTGTAGGGCTCGTCGATACGAACATGTGGACATATTATAATAGCGATTCTGATCTACGGTTCAAAAGTTACGGCTGTTTGAAGTCACGGTGCTCCCGATTCATCACGATGCCCCTTCTTCTTGTGCTCCATTTGATCTCGGTCGTCCATGTATTGTACGGCTATGATGTCTGCATCACTTAGTAATACTAAGTTATACTCTGTAAACAAACAATCATTTTCCCTATCCATTCTTATACCACCCTTGTACAACCCTTATACTAGCTTATTCCGCTTCCCAAACGAGGTGGTAGATTTGTTATTTATACTAACATAGTTATCTTTTCATAATAACTCAATTCCGCTATCCAAACGGGGACTTAATATTTAATTTTGTTGTTTTTATATTATTGATTGATTAATATGTTAAGCCTTCAAAATTGATTAATAAATTTAAGGCGCATGTCTACCATTTCATCAAAAAAAAAAAAAAAAAGGTTGAGTCTTCAAAATTATTGTTTGTTGAGATAAAATATTTTTTCATAATTTTTTAATATATTTCTAACATCTACTAGCATGCCAAGAGATAATGAGTTTATCATTAATACCATCTAAAGATTTCGATAATGCGATTACATATTAAAAAAATCTGATTCCCTCCGTGGACTCCGACAGATTTAACTATTGAAACAAATGAATTAAGAACAATTAAAGAAGCTGACAAACGAATATTACACAAAGTGGTATAAGAAACCAAAAAAGAGCAACTCCACTAATAAATCATACATTGTTTAATGAACAAAAACTACACTACTCTGCATATGAATATTCCATGTAATGAGAGAGACGTATTACATGCTCAAATGTGACAAGTGACCTAGACACACATGGCACAACATGAAGATGATAAGCAATTTAGTCTCTATAGGTCACCATGATCATATGTACCTTCTATGTAGGTGAAGCACTTAAACATTATATATATAATATATATATAAAGTGGACCATAGGATAATAGCCCTCCAGCCCCTTGTATATATAAAGCATGCTCAAAACATAGATCCAATACAACAACATTAGTTATCCATTTCACTCTACATTAGACTCATCTAATCCTGCTTAATTAGCCCCCCGAGTCGACTCACCAAAGGAATGTCGAGCGGGCTAGAATGGAGGGTCACGATGCCAGACGGGGCTTCAGTGAAGCTTTTGCCTGAATTAGGTATAATTCGGAGAGCGTGGACAATGATATTAGCTTTGTTTCTAGCCTTGGAGTCTAAAATGACAAGTTTTGCTAAGAAAGCATGGAAAACTGGCATGGATGAGCCGAAGAAAGTCATCCATTGCTTAAAAGTTGGGATGGGACTTAGCCTTGTATCACTATTTTACTATACGAGGCCATTGTACGATGGCGTTGGAGGCAATGCGATGTGGGCGGTTATGACCGTTGTGGTTGTCTTTGAGTACACCGTAGGTACGTATAGTTTCACATATTCATGTTTCAATTATTGTACCATATAAATAACATATATTGTTATAGGAGGGACACTATACAAGGGCTTCAACAGGGCAACAGCAACATTGCTTGCTGGTTCTCTTGGTGTGGGAGTTCACTGGCTCGCGATTAAATCGGGAAACGATGGGGAGCCAGTAATCCTTGGAGCCTCTCTCTTTATCTTAGGTTGGTAAAATCACGGTCGCAGTATATTTTCTGAATGACATATTTTTGTTCATTGAACTATGCGTTTAATGCATTCACGAGGATTTATCACGTTATGCATAATCTAAAAAATGAAAACCTATAAAATATTGCATGTGATAACATACATTTAGAAAATAGTTTATGATTTACGGATGTACATGTACCGCACTAAATGGAATCCTTGTAAATGTGTGTAAAACTAGCTAGTACTCCATGTTACAAGTCATGGTTCATTGGCTACAAACCTCTAACTCATTGTGCTGGTTAATTTGCTGTGTTTCATATCTCAGCCTCGGCTGCTACATTCTCTCGGTTCCTTCCGGAGGTGAAGAGCCGGTTCGACTACGGGGTTTCGATCTTCATCCTCACCTTCAGCTTGGTTTCAGTCTCCGGGTACCGGGTGGACAAACTGTTTGATTTGGCGCAGCAGCGACTGTTGACGATCGCGATAGGGACCTCGATGTGCATCCTCATTAGCATCCTTGTCTTCCCCGTCTGGGCGGGCAATGATCTCCATCTCCTCATCACTCGAAACTTGGATAAACTCGCAGAGTCAGTTGATGGTATGACTTCTTAAAGTACGAAATTATCAAGTAATAAAAAATTTGATCAATTTGTGACCATATATATATATAGATGATGTTGTGATCAATCATAAAAGTAATGCATCCCTGCTAAAAAATGATAAGATGACATGTCATCATGTGATTGGTCTAAATCACCAAATTAGTTAAATTATATATGATGACATGATCAATATTGTTTTAACGCATGCACTTACAATTGACATACTTCTTGTATGGATGTGAATGCCAAAGTTATAACAAGAACTAAAGTTAACCAAAGTCATGTAATTCGTAGCTTTGCAATTTATCATGTTTTGGAGAAGGGATCCAGTCAAGAATGAATCTTATCATATCTCATCAGTTACCAATGTAGATTGACACGTGGATGAAAATTTTACAAATCTCATATTAAAAAGTGTGACACATGTTAGTCTTTTATTTAGGATTGATCTGATACCTTGACTGGTTTTGATAACAAGATTTTCATTTGATTTCCATCCAATTTTTTTTTTAGTTGATGAGTCTAGTGCTCTCTCCACATTGCATGTTCTTTTCCGATATTAAATTATATTCAAATGTTTGATTTTCTTTTTGAACTTCCCATAGATCCATTTTAATGAACCATCCATTTAGCTATTATTATATATATATGGATTTTAAAGTAAAAAAAAAACATTATGAGTACCTTTTGGGTGCATATATAATATCTTGTTTATATATGCAAATTCGCAGAAGGTGCTTGTACACAAACACTCTAAAAAGTCCAATAGTCTTTCTTGTGAATATGGAAAATGAAAATCACCAAAACATTATTATAACATGTTATCCTAAATAATTCAGGTTGCATATCCGAGTATTTCAATGAAGAGACAGCAAGGGGAGAGGAAGAACCAACATGCAAGAAGTCTCAAAGCTATAAATGTGTTCTCAATTCAAAGGCCTCCGAGGAGTCTCTGGTGAATTTCTATATAAGAAAACTATATGTCTAATTAACCCCGTTTGCAACATTGTCTGTAGCCCCAACCATTTTAAATTTTTTTAAGTACAAATCGAAAGTTAAGTATATATGTAGATAAATCAATTATTTTTTTTTAATTGAGCAGACGGTGCAATAGTAAAATATATATTTTACTTGAATAATATATATTTCACTAGAAGAGTGTATAGTCAACTATTTTTAATTTTTATAATTGGATTTTAATCAATTTGTGATGTTCATAAGCAGGCCAATCTAGCAAGATGGGAGCCTGGGCATGGGCGATTCGGATTCCGATATCCATGGAAGCAGTACCTAAAGATCGGTACCGCGATGCGCCACTGCGCTTGTTGTTTGGAAGCTCTTAGTGGCTGCATTAACTCAGAAATTCAGGTAGGTATAGTAATTCATAGAAAACTAGACTTTAGAAAACACATTAATGACTATAAATATGAATACACTTTGCAAGTTGCATTGATATATAGGATGAGATGCTCAACTAATGCCCCATTAGCAATCTGTCGTCTTTAACTATTTCTATTTCTACAAAATCGATTTTTAGATAAACAGTTCAAAATGGGGTTTTAAAACTTTAGCTTTTGATTCCAGATTATGATTTTTACGTGTCGAAATACTTCGATTGATGAAAAAGTTGATTGAGAACAGATAACTGGTTTCAAAAATTGATTCCAAATGAGACCTAAATAGAAATCAACTTCGCATGGTAATGAGCATGAATATAGTGTTTGATTATAATGATCACTAGATTTGTTTGTTTGTTTGATCATATATATTTTTTGGGTTATTGTAGAGGAGAGTGGATTTTTGCTGGGATTTTGTGAGAAGAATATCTTCACTCTCGTTTAGCTCTTGCAGGGCAAGACAAGGTTGCGTAGCTCCTCTTACTTCGCTCTTTTAATGTATTTTCACTTCAATTTCATCGATTAAATTAAGAGATCGAAAAAATGTTTGAATGATTCTACTTTAGTGAATTATATTTGATACAAACGTCTTTGCAAAATCCCAACCTGTGAAGAATGCATAAATAAATTACAATAGGAATCTAATTTCAAAAACAGCTTTAATTAAGTGAAAATCTTTCTTTCAGTTTTCAAATGCTAAGTTGCATACCAATGTTAATTATGTTCTCTATAACCAAATATCATGCATCACATCCTGCAATTATTCACATTCCAACTTCAATTACTGCAGGCACCTGATTTCATCAAGAAACACTTAAGTGAAGGGTGCAAGAAATTGAGCTCAAACTCAACAGATGTCTTAAAGGAGCTCTCAAGCATCATCAAGTCCATGAAGAGGTCCCCAAACATCGATTCACTGCTCGCCAACATGAGCGCATCAGTGGATGATCTCCAGAACACACTGACATCATTAACCAACCAAACATTGTTGTCACCACCACCACCATCACCAGTACTACCTGGAGACAGTCCAGAAAATCAAAGCGAGCCAACGCACGAATCGATGGTGGATGTGCCTCTGATGGGTGTCCTACCTGTGGTGACGATCGCCTCTCTACTGATTGAGATCGCTTCGAGGATCGAAGATGTAACTGATACTGTCGATGATTTGGCAGCGCTCGCAGACTTTAAGGCGGCGGAGGATCTGTCGAACGATGAGCCTCCAGTGGTGGATGAGAATGAAAACATGAAAACATTGCAAGAAGTTTAGTCGGGAGATCATGTTTTGAGGACTTCTCTCAGGAGAAAATTATAAGTTGGATATAGATAGATGGATTATAGTGTGGATATGATCTTTACTTTATTTATAACTTATGAGTTTATTATGTTTATTAAATTTTGCCTGTCATTGATAATATAAGTTTTGTTTTGAAACATTATTGGAAATCAGCTTACGATCAAAGGCGAAATATATATATTGGGGAAAATGATATTAGCTCTGAGGAAATTGTCCTTTTTACATGACTCCCATGAAATTCAAGTTTTACAAGTATTGGAACGATTGCAATTTGATAATTTAATTTAAGAAATTGTAGTCATCCTCTATTCTCAAAAGATTAAAATAGAACATGGCTGAATGAGTGAGAGCGTGATAGAAGAAAATATAAAAACATAATATCAACTCATACATGGAGTGTCAAGCCTTGCAACCCACTATCACAAAAGACGGATAGAAAAGGTTTCTATTCAAACCTCGGTTGACAACTCCACTACATAGTGGGCGCAAACACCGATCGGTCACCTTTTTTACCAATGCAGATCTCCAAACAGCTGTGGGCAGCGGTGGGCGCCTCTCCTTGAATTTCAGATTAACGGAAAAACTTTGACGAGCTGGGAAAAACTTGAGGAGGCAAAGAGACAGAAGTAGCTCAGCTCGCATTTCACAGTCGATAGTTCTAGCGGCTGTATAGTCCATTTGATTTACCAGGAACGCCGCTCTATTTCGTGGCACTCGAATCTATTGGGAGAACATGTGGGAGCACTTCTGTTGCTGCATTCGAGATTGGGGGTGCTTCATGGCCGGAGCGAGGGAGGTGAATTTTTGAAACAGGCGCATGACGATCATGGAGTAGCAGGACGGTGACGACGGCCTATGGCTCGGGTTAGATTCATCTTCTAACCAGGAAATCGGCTGTCAGGACCTCCTCTTTGTATTTTCTCTTTCTTTCTCTAAGTCTTCTCACCCCATCAGAATTGTACTTTGAAATCAGAAATGAAATCGTAATAGCTATTTCTACCCTTTAAAAAAAAAAAACTCCGCTCCATGGTGATATGGAACACGTGATCACACTAATTTGGATGTTGGAAACCCCACAAATGCACATGTCCCAATCCTTGATGCTTAGCAACATCATCTCCCCCAAGTTCTGAAATAGAAAAATGACCCTTTGAAGATTACCGCATTCCTCATCCTCCAGAGTGCCCGCTAGAATAAGTCAAATCCCACTTTGTTCCTATCATTCATCTATCTCATGCGTCGCGCTAACTACCACAGATCCTCCATTGACCTGAATCGCAAAGGTTTGCCTGACATGTCAGCTAGCTTGGCCCAAAGACAGACGCCGTTGGACATCAACAAAATAGGCGCTCAATGGATTCATCATTCCCATGGAAAAGAGAGCAGACCATTTCAAGGGAAATTCAAATCCTAACTAAAAAATAAAAAATCATATATGAATGATATATGAATATTAACTAATCTTAATTATCCAAAAAAATATGATAAATCTAACAAATGAAATTAAAATGCTAAGAAATGCAAATCATCTATAATCTTTTATTTGGTGTTCTCAACATTGATTGAATGGCTCATGATTGTGCTGCATCAGATGCCAACGAGCATGGGGAACTTTGGTCACAATCTGATCCTATAATAATAACCAAGTGAAAAAAATTTCACCTTCAGAGGGATCTTGGCTTACTGCTGCCTGGGAGATAAAAATGTCGTCCGCCGAAGACCCTCTGTTCCACCATTCATAACCAAGCTGCACATAGTAGGCTTGACCATGTTTACCTGCCCAACACATTGACTCATTAGATCCCCAAATTGGTCTAAAAGCCTGTAAGAGACCAAGGAGTTCCGAAAATTGAGAAATCTCAATGTCTCTATGCCCCCGGCCTACACATGCGGGTATCCCATGCACCGCTTGGTGCTTCATTAATCCAACAGTCACATGCCCTCCATCCAGAATGAATAGCTTTCCCAATAAGTATAGGGAATAGAGAGCGCAATGGACACATCGTGCACCAGAACCGGAACGACAATCCCTCGCCGTGCTGCCACAACAGCTCCTCCATGAATGTCGGCCAATCATCGAAGAAACCCTTGCATAACTGCGATCTCCATCTCGCAGGTTCTGGCCCCACCCCCCTTGCATCACCCGATATATCGTAGGGCTCTTTGAACAATTGAACCCACTTCGCTTCTACTCTAGATACCCACCATTTAGATAGTAAAGCGCAGTTCATTATTGCCAAGTTGAGAATGCAGTTTAACATTGGCCATTGCAATTGTTGTTGATCTGAGGTTTAAGATTGATTTGGTTTTGTATTAATTACTATGTAAAACTTTATGGTGATGAAGCCAATTGATATGTCGAGAATTCATGCTACTCTTATTGATTTTTATATCGAGTATTAGGTAGTTCATTTTCCACTTTGGCTTCATCTTCTAGTGCCGGTTCTACATTTCTTGTGCTTCACCACTTTAGTGATAAGCGAGTGGATTTGATTTGTAAAATTAACACTATGCAATAATTGCAATTTAAACACACACGCAACTTTCGAGCGGTCAGTGCCCTAGGATTAGTCCTTCTCTCGAAGGGTTTAGAATACCTCTAATTACAAAAAAAAAATTAAATTTTAACTCTTTTTTTTTAGAAAATGTTACTCAGTCTTTTGTATAGTACCAAACGTAGACCATATGTTTATCATTTTTTTTTAAATAGTAAACATCATTTAACGATATATATGTTTTAATAAAAGGAAAAATGAATAAAAATCTCCTAAAAGTTAGAAATACTCAAATCAGCCATTTTTTTAAATTATACCTAAAAAAGTATGTTATTCCATACTAAAAATTTATTTTTCCTACAAAACAACAATATCTTTATACATGACGAAAATCAATCCCCTTATAGGTTTTGTTATTATATATCATTTTGTGTGTTTTTTTACATATATCTTACATGATACTGTTTATCATTTTTCATTGTGTATAATCATAATATGTAATTTAAATCTGTGTTGTGCCCCAATGCAGCAGATGATATTTTAGTATTCTAAATCTTTATTCACATTTTCTATTTTTGGTTATTTACATATTTTTATGACATCATTAATACATATTCATGTTTTTAAAGAAACATCAACTAAATGTAGTTCATCATAAAAAACTCAAATTATATTGGTATATATTTCATAAAATCCAACTAATCACAAAGAATTTAGAATAAAAAAAGTTGATCTACATGAAAATGTGTAAAATACATCAACAAAATTAAAATGGTGAAATATTAACAAAATTAAGAGGTATAGAATGTATTAAGGATCTAATTGCATAATGGTATATTAGTCTTCTGTGTTTTCAAAATTATGAAATAAGACTTTTTTATGTATAATTTTAAAAATTGCTTGATTTAGGTATTCCTAACTTTTAGGAGACTTTTTTTGTCATTTTCCCTTAATAAAAAGTGTATTTGCTCCATTTTAAATTTAATGAATCTATTTTCAGTAAAAAAAAATTAAAAAATATTCAATCTATGAAAAATATTCTTGCTCAAGCATTTATAACAAAAAAATAAAACATAATTCGATTATAAACCCAATAATGTCCAACCTGATCGGATAGACATTGATATGAGATCCAAATCGAAAAAAAACACCTTTCGTGCCTCCGAAAACCTCAAAAGTATAATTTCTGATCTGCTCCCATGTGTTCTTCAATAGGCAAAATCAAATCCGATATTCAAACTTCGGTTAAAATTCCTGATCGATTATCATAATCGATTAATGGTGAAAAAATAGAGGATCTAATCCCATGTGTTCTTCATAAAAAAATCAGAGCGGAATTCATTAATCGATTGGTTTTGCTGCGTTATTTTTAAATTGAATTAATGGTGAAAACAAACAGGATTTTTAGAATTGATTTCATTCCACAATCATAGGACATCAAAACCGTCCCACACAATTTTAGGTAGTTATCATCTGAATGACATAATGGGTAAAGACTTATTGCCACCTCATGGGGCCTATGAGTTGAGGCCTAAATAACATTATTGTTTAAAAATGTATAGTTTAAAAAGAAAATTAGCCTTTGAAAGTTTGACTAAGGGTTTGAGTCTTCATTCATTTGGATAAAAGTTTCAATAAAAGCTTAATTTGATATTAGTATGAGTAAATGACTAAAGAGATTTCTGAGTGACTTTTTTTCAAATTTAATTTGATACTCTAACAAAGTAAAGATTGTAACTATCACCCACCCAAGAATTTTTCTACATCGTGGGCATTTCTTATCTTTCTCTGTTATCCCTTTTATTTTATCTCTATTTCTTTTAGAGGAATTTTCAAAAATAATCCCTTGTAAAAAAAAAAAAATTCAGTTTTGGCCCCAGGACCAATTTAATTGTAAAACTAGCCCTGGGCCTGTTTTGACTGGTCAACGCATCCACGAGGTGCCCTGACCGGTCCAAAAATTTCCACGGGCGGAGACGTGATTATCAATCACGTCTCCTCCATTTCACCCCCACCTCCCGCACGCACGCACCGACTCATGCTCGCACGGGGGACACGTCTCCCCTCGGCACGCGCGGGTTTTGAAGACTTGAATTTTTTGTTCATGTAACATGACATTGTATTATTTATACTTTTATTTCAATAGATTATTTGTCGAAATGAAATAGATAGATCCCATTAGGGGTTGAAAAAAATTTAAAAAGCATGAAAAGATAAGTAAAAGATCCATTCTCAAATACAAATAATACTCATCATATTTTTTTTTTTTTCATTTTCAAAGTAATATTTAGTTAGAGATCATCTAGGAAAGATAAGGCCTAATTTTAATTTTTTTTCTTCTAAAAAACATCTTTAAAAAAAAATTTAATCATCTCTAAATCTATATTATAATTTTATTATAAATAAAATAAATTTGCATGAATTTTTTTTCTTGCATGTCAGTTTCAAATTTTTTTAAAAAATAATCACGATTTGTAAAAGAAAAAAAAATAAAAGTCAGGCATTTGATGAGTATTATTTGTATTTGGGAATGGATCCTCTGACCAAATATTATCTCTAACTAAATAGTACTTTGAAAAAGAGAATTTTTTTTATTATGAGTACTATTTGTGTTTAGGAGTGAATCCTCTGCTTATCTTTTCATGCTTGTTTTTAATTTTTTTCAACCCTTAGGGGAATCTATTTATTTTATCTCCAAAACTAATATATTGAAATAAAAGTGTAAATAGTACAATGTCCTGTTAAAATAAAAAATAAAAATCAAGTCTTCAAACCCTACTCGAGCATCAACCCATGCGCGCGTGTGGGGTTGGGGAGTAAAATGGCAGATATGTGCTTGGTAATCACATCTCAGCTCGTGGAAATTTTTGGATCGGTATGCATGTGAAAATCAACTACAGGTTTATTGTTATTATAATGTTACATTTTTTCATTACAATCTAATGTTACATTTTCTACAGAGAAGTCCACTACATTTTCGTTGGATGAGATTTACAATACATGGATTATTTGCACGATGCTCTGAAGACTTGTAGGTTTGCATGTGAAGAAACAATACAGTTTTTTTTTTTCATATAGAATTGGCAAAAACATAAAGACATCAATCGTCAAGATGCATTGTAAATAATTTGTGGTTCTCTTCTGTGTATGTCCGCTTTTTTCTGCATTGTTTATAGACATAAATCTTATCTTATAAAGCTTTGAACAAATTCTAAAATGGTGTTGTCTTGAGCATCTTCACATGCTTTTGCTTAAGTTTGAGCTTTGAAATGTCTGATAAAACCTATATAGGGAAGATGTAAAATGCGGCTGACCCTTTTTTCTTTTCCGCTGTGTTGTTTTTTCTGATTTTTTTTGTTCCTACCAAAAATTTTGAAACATGAATGTATACTATCTACAAAACACATATTTCTGCTACATTAATGAAAAATTGTTACAATCTGATAGATATAATGATATGCAAAACTGTTACAATCTGTTAGATATAATGTTATGCAAAACTATTACAATCTGTTAGATATAATGTTTTGTTTCATTTGTGACATTCATATGACTGTCATTTTAATATGTTGCATTGATACAACAATGTGACATAATCACAAGATTATTACATTGACATATATAAGCTACATGTTTTTATGACTTTTTTGGTTTCTGAAAAATTTTAAACATGAATGTCAACACTCATATTTCTGCTACATTTATGCAATACTGTTACATTCTTTTCATCAATGTAATGTGTTTCATACATATATTGTTTTCTGTTATATTCACAAAACTGTATCACAATGTGATTAAATGTAACATGTGAAGCACATATATGATATATGTCTATTTCATGTATGAAATACTGCTACATTCTAATACAGGTTCAATCACTAAAATATAATATTTTCAAAAAAACTAAATGTTACATTCATGATTAAATTTCACGAATGCTTCCAGAAATATATTTTTTACTGTTACATTCACATAAATGTAACAAAATGACACATTTAAGCAACACACTTTACAGCGCAGACGATTTTTTCCTTTGCATTCCAAAAATCTCTTCGTCAGATACAACTAGTTTCAATCCGATGATTCTTTGCAAAAATTACAACAATGACGATGAGAAGTAAGCGTTTTTATTTATTTTGTTCCTTCCCTTCTTGGTTTTTTTTTCCTTTTCAACGATTTAATTTTTTTTTTTTATGATTATGAAGAATGAGACATTCTTAGTTTCTCCACTCCATAAATGTAACAGTTATATTAAACAACTGATTTACTTTGATACTTCATGGGATCTATGAGTTGGAGTCTAGATATCATTACTGACAAAATATATTTAAATAAAATATAAAATGATTATTGGAGACTCTGTATCAAATAAACGTTTATTTAAATTTTAAATGAAATTTTAATTAGATTTCAATAAAGGCTTTAGATGGCCCTGCACGCAATTAATTTCCCCGATAAAAAAATAAAGCAATACATTCCGTTCCTTCCCGGAGCTTGTCTTCTTGCCCGTCTTCGTCTCCCCCATCGTGAAAACCGAAACCCTAAAATTTCCTTCCATTTCACAATCCATCTATAAAAAAATGGCGGATCTCGGCGTGAGTGGATACGAGGACAAACTCGCCTCCTTCCAAGCGGTTACCGGCATCGACGACCCGGATCTCTGCCGGGAGATCCTCTCTGCCCACGACTGGGACGTGGAGCTCGCCGTCTCCTCCTTCATCTCCGCCCCCTCCGGCTACGCCGCCTCGAACTCCGACTCATGGCAAGGCGTCGAGGACTTACCTCCGCCGCCGCCGCATGACGTGGACGGCGGACCCCAGCCCCCCGGACTCGCGTGGAAGCTTGTCACCCTTCCCATCTCCGTGGTCGCTGGCAGCCTCAGCCTGATCTCCGGCGCCGTCAACCTAGGGTTCTGGATCGCCGGCGGCGTCCTCTCCCACTCTTTTCGTCTCCTCGGATTGGGCTTCCCCGCCGCCGCAGCCCGAGTTGATGCACCGTCTTCGTCGTCTCCCAATGCCCCGCTGATCACCATCTCGAGCGTGGCGGCTGAGGCAGCGGCGTTCACTGCCGCTTTCGAGAGGGAATTCCGACGGGGGCCAGCATTCGTGGCGGAGGGGTTCATGGATGCGCTGCAGAGGTCGAGGAGGGAGTTCAAGATGCTGTTCGTGTACCTTCACTCCCCCGACCATCCCGACACGCCCGAGTTCTGCTCGGGGAGCCTCTGTGCGGAGGCCGTGGCTGCGTTCGTGAATGAAACTTTGTGGCGTGGGGAGGGAGTATCCGGTCCAGTGAAGGGTTTAAGATGAGCAACAGCCTCAAGGCATCCAGGTTCCCTTTCTGTGCGGTAGTCATGGCTGCTACAAACAATAGGATCGCTCTCATCCGGCAGGTATATCTCGAATGTTGAACTCAATGTTAGTTGTTTATATGTTTCTACACTAGATTTACTTTGAAATGTTATAATAATTTTGTAATTGACATGAGAATTTGTATGGACTATGTAAGAAAATATAGAGTTCAGAGTACTTGCCTTATTTTGTTGGGGAGTATGCTATGGTGATGTTTTTTTATGCTTTTGATAATTGATAATTTACTGTCTGTGTTTCTAAAATGACATGGAGCTTGGAGAATGTTTGACTTTTATATGTTTAGAAAACAACATAGAAGAACGGTTGAAATGATTATAAATAAAACTAGATAAGCATGTAGGTTCTTGGTTAAAGCATTGCATAATAAACATTTTCATTGCATTTAAAGGAAATTTCCATGCGGCACTGGAATCACTCACCATGCTTTTAGTGAAGAAAAATGAACTGAATCTGAAGGTCTATAGATGTGTTCAAAAGTTGATACTTAATATTTATGGAGAATATAATTGAAAATCATGTTATGTGGTTTGGACATGTGTAAGATCTGCCAAGATGCTAATAAAGGTTGAGAAAATTTTGTGTTACTTGGGAAGAAGGAGAGTTGAGAATTGAGATGATTTAATTGGATGTGTCATAATAATCTTGTAAATGACATGAGAATTTGTATGGACTATGGAAGAAAGCTTGCCCTTTTTGTTGGGAAGTAAGCTTCGGTGATGTTTATTGTTCTTTTGGTACTTGATAATTTTCATATGTGTTTTCAAAATAATGAGTTTGGAGAATGGTTGACCTTAATATTTTTAGAAAACAACATAGAAAAAGATTCGAGATAATTAACACTGGCTAACCACCTGGGTGCTCAGCTAAACATTGCATAATAAACACTCTTCATTGCTTTTTAAAGGAGATTTTCATGCGACACTTGGGATTCTCATTTCAGTGTACCATGTTTTTAGTGAAGAAAGATACAACTCATCTTGAAGGGTTATAGATGAGTACAAAGCCTTCACTTTTTTTCGCTCTCTTTTAATAGATTGCGTATGCCTACTGTTTCCCATAAAATAAAAATAAAGGGATCACTTGAGATTATCACATTGCACATATACAGTTCTGTTGGTATTGAAATTTTGTATGAATTTTATGGCAGAGGAGGGGCCACAAGATCATCCCAGCCTCTATTCTTTCCTTGAGTTGATGTAGCGTGATATTGTGTTTTTCTTCTGTCTTGGATTATTCTTTTGGCTATCCTTTTGATATAGCTCAAAATGCAAGTGACCTGTTTTGGCTGGGGCATTCACTGCGGTGGACATTAAGAATTGTGAAATGAACATAGGAAAGGGTGTAAGATAATTGTAATGTCCTAACATTCTGATATATGTGGAATGCGCAAGGGAACTATCTTAAGATTCTTTTCTGTGGAGGTTGATTTGGGTACTGTATAATCACCTTTATTTTGGGTTGGTCACTTTTACATGAGGATGCAAACCAAAATTTTTTAATCTTCTAGCTCTAACTTTTTTTTCCTGATATGTAAGGGTTGGGATTTGACCCAGGATCTCGTGGTTGTAAATTTGTTGTTAATCATTGAGCCATGGGTCCAACCCTTGCTCTTACAAAATTTGATTTAACTGCTTAAAAATTATATATGGAAGTCAAGGCCACTGATGTCTATTTTTTTACCCATTTCATTTCATATCTGGTTTCAATTGGTTGGTGATTGTTTATATCTAAAATCGGTTTACAATTACCATTGTGAGGATGTTTTAGCTATTTGGTAAGACCGTAAGAATGTCTAACGCTTGTGTGTAAAGTAATGCATGTTTCGTTCATTCATTCATTTTTTTTTTTTTATGAAATATAGGTGAATCTTATTTCAAGAAACCCCCGAAAAAGGAGACGAGGGATCTCTTTACATAAAAAAAGATAGAGAAAATACATTAGTTTGAAATGATACTCTCAATGAAATATTATTCCCTCCTCCAATCGTTCCCCATTAATGAGCTAGGCAAATGAACTTCCAAAATAAATCTTTCCCAATGTTGAAGTACTGATGAGATCGCGGCCCAAATATTTTCCCAATAAAACTCTTTTATTCCTGAAATACTCTCGTTGTGTGTTAGCCAAATGGACCAACATATTGCATGAGGAATCATCCATTGAAACTTAACCAAATTGCCTCTCATCACCCATCTTTTTTCTATCACCAAACCATCTCCATATATCTTCCATAATAAACAAGGAACCAAAAGCCCCTAATGCATCTCGCACTTTCCTCTAGATTTGTGAGCTAAAGGAACACATAAAGAATAGGTGATCCCTTGATTCCTCCTCTGCACCACATAAACCGCACCATATATCACCATTTTGAGACCACTTTGCACGATTACTGTTGGTCAGAATTTTATTAACACATGAAACCTTTTATTTTTAGTGGAGCTAGCGATCCCCAAATCATGCACTCAAAACGGACCGTGAGAAGGTGTGGAAGAGTCGAAGAGAACCTTTATTGAGCCATCTGTATAAGGAGCGAACGGAAAACCCATTCCTTGAGACAACTTCCAACACACAGTCTTCCTCTTCTAAATTGAGAGAGACATTCTAGAGATACTGAAGGAGGGATATAAGTTCCTCCGATTCTTCTTTGCTAAGGTCTCGATGTAGTCTGGGCATCCAAATAATAGTGTTAGCTTCACAAGAAAACGAGTCGCAGATGAGATCCTCTTCATCTAGAGCCACCCGGAGTAGACTAGGGAATAATTGAACTGACGAAGAACCATTGATTCAATTGTCCTTCCAAAATTGAATCTCCACACCGATTCCAGGAACAAGTTGAATAGCTTCTTTAACATCTCTGCCCCTTCCAAATGTCCCCCATACAATGGACATGGTTGATGAACGCCTCGAATGAAAGGAGAGTCGCGTGCAATTCGAATAATATTTCTCTCGAATCACTCTATTCCACAAAACTTTCGGATTAGCAACAAGTCTCCAAAGCCATTTGCCCAAAAGAACCTTATTCATGTTGCAAAGATCTAGCACCTGTTGGTGGTTTTGATTGTCGTTAAGATCTCGTCTTTGTCAACAAAATATAAAACCCTAAACTATTCTTGGTAGAAAGTGATAGCAAGGGGTCGAATCCATAGGGAGGCTATTGAAGTAAACAAATAAAAATAAAAATATTTAAAAACAAGGATTTGAAGGTTGATTTGAGAAAGATAAAACAAAATCTTAGGTTGGACAAATTATGAAGAAGACCACCAAGGATTGGAAATCCACCCCACATGTATTGTGATGATTCTTTCTTTTGCATTTAATGAAAACAAACTATTTCAAAAACAGTTCACTTCTCCTTGATTTAAAAATATGATTTATAAAGCATCAACCGTATCCCATCTAAGTAGAACGGCAGAAGATCTAAAAATACTCATAATCAAAAGAAATCTGAATTGAAGAAACTATATAAACATGAAGAACAAATAAGAAAATATCAATGCACAAATAAAAGAATTTTCTAGCCTACCATGGTTGATGAAATTCTAGAATAAAAAAAAAATATTCCATAAAATAATAATGCACTGTATTGAAAACACAAGAGAATCTGTCTCTAATACCAAAAAAATAAAAACTAAAACTAAAAACTGAAAACAGAAAAGAAATAACAAAAACTGAAAATAAATTCCTTCTTAGCAGAATGAAGATATCCTCCTTGGCTGAATAAAGAGATTCCTCCCCCTCTTTGCAGTGCCCTTTTTATAGGGGTTTTGAAGGTTGAATTAGTTGTAAATACTGATTTCCTTGAGTTGTTAATGTTGATTTGCAAAATATATTGGAGATATAATTGCAAAATCTGTTGGAGATCTTGTTGATTTGTTGGAGATGTCAAAACTGATTTGATTGAAGATTTTATTGTTTGGTGAATCAGATTTAGAAGTTTAATGAATCTTTGAATGCTAATTCCTTCTCTAATTTATAACCTGCCAAATTTAGATCCTGCAAATTTAAATACTACTAAATTTATATTTCTGAATTTTAAAATATGGCTCCATATGAAAAATATGATAATGCATATTAATTGTATAAATATTGTCAATTTGTGTAAAATATGCTTTGAATATAAATAATAGATCTTCCCTAACATGCATGTATAAATGAATAATTACATAGGAAAATGTTACAAAACAACTCTTAAAAGCATATGAAATATGTTCTTTTGAATATTTAACAACACCCATACCTCCATCTGTCTTATCCTGACATATCAAATCCCAACTTGCAAGATGAATTTTCCTTCCTCTCCATAGAAATCTATGGCGAATTTTCTCCATCTTTTCTAGTATCCTGCATGGAACTTTGAAAATTGAGAAGAAGTAAAGAGGGAGACTGGTGAGATCCGCTTTGAGAAGAAACATACTACCCCCCCAAACTGAGACGACGACCCTTCCAACGATCAAGCTTCTTGTCAAATCTTCTTATAAGTAACTCCCATCTAATTTCCTACGACACCAGGTATGAAGAAGAAGACCCAAATATTTAATAGAGAATTACGAAGCATTCTCGAAGCCAAAACATCAACTGCTTCGATAGGAATGTTGATCCCCACCAGTGTGCTCTTGAAGAAATTTACCTTAAAAGGCCAGATACCATTTCGAAACATTTAATAATGAATTTGAAGCCCTCCAAATTACTCTCTTGCATCACAGAATAGGATTGTATGATCTTCATATTGGATGTAAAAAATCCGAGAACCACCTTTATTCACCTCCAGACCATTGATCCAGCCATTTCTCACCCCCTTATGAATCATTTTACTTAATACATTCGCCACTAGAATAAAGAGAAATGGAGAAAGAGGGTCCCCTTGACGAAGACCCTTCCCCAACCAAAATAACCGACTGCTTTTCCATTAACTAGGATCGACATACGAACTGTAGCAATATACTCCTTCGGCCACCATCTCCATTTTGGTGAGAAACCATAATTCTCCAGTGACTGCCAAAGGAAGTCCCGATGGACAGAATCATAGGCTTTTTCGAAATCTAGCTTACAAAGAAAACCTTTATGCTTGCCTTTATGTGCTCCAGATATACATTCATTTGTAATAAGGAACCCATTAAGGAGAGATCAACCTTGGATAAAAGCCAACTGACTAAGATCCAATAGGTCCTTAATCACTGTTCACAGACGGTTCGCAAGGATTTTGGCAACTCTAATGCAACTCTAGATTGTCATTTTTTATAACTTTGTATTTTTATACAAGGGACCCTTTTTTTTACTTCTGTTTTCATTGTCTTCAATGTTGTTGGTCCTAATGCTGTTTCTGTTTTTTTTATAGTTCTTTGAGGTTCAATTAGGTGAGTTAGTCATATCCTGTAGACCTTTACAACTACATGATCTGAGCAAAAGTTGTATATTTCTTTTCTAATGTAGTTTCATGAAGGGAGTCTGGGTGATTTTTTACAGAGAAAAAATTTTGCATGTGTGAAAACACCTTGTTTTGCTAGTGATGATGGTTGCAGAATTTAGTAAATTTTGATGCTTGGATCATTGCAATATTATGTTTCATCTAGTCAATAAGTTGTGACTTCGTTTTGGCTTCCTTAGTTTTGGTTGATTATGGACAATGATTTCTGGGGATTGCAATATTTGTAAAACAGGAAACCATCAACGGTTGTGATGTCCCTTTTGAGGGAAAACTTTGAAAATGGCCTGAAAAATAGTATTGATTTGAAAAGACATAAATAAAAACAGTCCTTGGTTCAGTTCAAGATGAAGATTGTCATTCCTATTTTGATTTTACGTGTGTGACAACATTTTCAAGTTTCTTTATCTTTTATGGTTTTATGTTAACCGGCAGATTGAGGGACCAAAGTCTCCTGAAGAGATGCTCTCGATCCTTCAACAAGTGGTTGAGGAGAGTGCTCCTGTTCTTGTCACTGCCAGGGTTGAAGCAGAAGAGAGAAGGAACAACATGCGCCTCAGAGAAGAACAAGATGCTGCATATCGAGATGCTCTTGAAGCTGATCAAGTATGTATAGTTATCTTAAGCTTGCCTTTTTTCCCCTCCTGTGGTGTTGCATACTCCATCAAGTGCATGTTTTTTTGCATATTTGTTGCTCTGCTTGTGAATGAGGCCTGGGGTCTGGGGATTACATCAGTACTTTGTCTGTCTGTTGTACATTTACAATTGAATCAAAATGAGCCCTGGGGTCTAGGGTTTACATCAGTAAATTTTCTGTCGTACATTTACAGTTCAATCATAGGTTTCCAACCAGATTCCATGCTTTGGACTTTAGGCTAGGGAGCGCCAAAGGCAAGAAGAGCAAGAACGTCTGGAAAGGGAAGCTGCAGAAGAAGAGAGAAAGCGGAAGGAGGAAGAAGAGTTGCGTGAAAAGGCAGCACGTGAAGCTGCGGAGAAAGAGGCTGCATTAGCGAGGAGGAGGCAAGAAAAAGCAATGTCACTGGGCGTTGAACCTGAAAAAGGGCCTAATGTTACACAAGTAATTCCTTATTCATCTATATATTATTTTTTTAGTTAATGTTGCCATACATGATTTTCAACCATTTGCTTGAGAAATGCAACATATTATAATCTAGAACTCTATCTATATTTTTATATGGTATTATAATTCTGCAACAGTATTGATCTGGGCAGTGTATTTTGATCATTATCAACCATAGAATTCCACTTCTGCCCAATTTAAACATTCCTTGATGAGAAGCATAGTTTTGGAAATTTCTAGACATTATGGGGGGAAACCCCATGTTCATCACATTTCCTATGTTCTCCTATTTCTAACGAAGAAACCTCGAACTTCAGATAATGCATCTTGCCACGTGCAACTGAGGCATATGATGGATGCTTCATCTGTAGATACAGAAGATAGGTCCTTTTTGCAAGACATCTCTAGTTCTTTTCATATGTATTGCACATTTTTCGTATTTTAATTCTCTTTTTTCATCTTTGCATCATATCTTTGAGATTTAACCACTATGCTACTGTCGGTGTCCAAGTTCCTAGTCTATCATCCCACTTTCATCCCCCAAGCATTCAGAGTTAAATCTGCATTGTTATGACTTGTAATCCTTTTCCAGATTCTTGTCCGATTTCCAAACGGAGAAAGGAAGGGCAGAAGATTTGATAGTTCGGCAACGATCCAATCCCTCTATGACTATGTCGATTCTCTGGATTGCCCGGGCACGGAGAATTACACTCTGGTTGGAAGCTTTCCCCGGGTGGTGTATGGTCCAGATAAGCTCACATTGTCCCTCATGGAGGCAGGATTGCATCCACAAGCTAGCCTGTTCGTCGAGTTGGTATCATAAGATTCATAAATGGATCAGACAGTGCAACAACAGGGGCAGGTGTATTGTAATGTCCATTGATTGCACTCTTCAGGTACAAGTCTACTTTGACGATGATGATTAATTGATGGTGGTGTTGTAGCATTGCTGCTCTGTCTTTTGTGGTGCCTTAATCATCAGGACTTGGTGTTGATAAAAAAAATAATTAAAAAAAGCAAAGTCTTTCTGCATCTGTGATTACCAATAATCTTTAAAGTCTCCTTGTCTAGCTTGTAAAAATGTTACATTTTTTAGGTGATTCAGATTTCTCTGGATTTCAAAGTGCGACTGCTATGGATGGTGAAACTGGATTGATTTTGGATTGCCTATGGGCCATTTATACGTGAATAATGTTACATTCAGCCCTATATATATTATTCTCTTGGGTGTGATACACGCAGTCTGTTTTGCAGCCCGTTATACTATGATAAGATAGTATATACCACGTTATCATAGCATATAAGTCTATCATAGTATATAACTCTTCTTCTTTTTTCATTTTTTCATTCTAAAAAAAAATACATTATTGTATCTTAGTATATATTTTATTTCATATAATAATATGCACTTTAAAATGTGAGTGTACGATTTTAAAAAAATCATGGACTGCAAAACTGGCTGTAATTGGGGCTGTGTATCTTTTTCCTATTCTCTTTGCTGGATAGTCCCCCAGATTGGGGTGTCTTAACTAGATTTCTCTTCTTCTTTTGGTGCACTGTTGTTATTTGGTGATGAGTTGTTAGTGGGTAGGGTGTTGTTTTCCTTTTTGGGCCTTAGGAAAGCACATTGGCAGTATCTAGAGAGATTTGAGCCAACACGGGTCCTAAAAGACTATTGATCAAAGAGCTCTAGATCCAGTCCATTGTGAAACTTTTATTTTATTTATTTTATAGGTGTTGATACATTCAGTTTGTTTTGTAGTCCAATATGTAGCCTTAAAAACCCTTTAATAGCCTATACACATCACTAGTAAAGTGTATACTATTATAGTGCAGCTAGTGTAGGGTATGAAAAATTAAATTTTTTTTGTTTTTTCAAGAAAAAATATATGCACTGATTTATTTAGGTATATATTTTATTTTTTTATAATTATATATACTTTATTAAGTAAGCGGGTTGGAGACAGATTGGATTGTCAGTGGGTCGAGACCAGACCCGAATCCGACCTGATAGAAGGTATAAAATATCCGACCCGAAAGACCTGAAACCCGTAATAAATCCAACCTGAAGGACAATAAAAAAGGTCGGGTCCGGACCTCGATCCAATCCTATGGACTTGACTGATCATCCAACCCAAACACTGTGAATTTTTATATGTATGATCTAACCTAACACTTATGATCCAACCTAATATTTAAAACTAAAAATTGATATAATTATTTAAAATTTTAAGTATTTGAAAATATTTTTACAACTTTTAACTCCACGGAAAAGCTAGATATATTTCAAATCGTGTTCCATGCCTCTTCATAAAAATCAAAACAATGAAGAACTATTTATAATATATTGGACTCTATTTATTCAAACTCATCATAAAAAAATAAAAATGAAAAAACCCAAACAAGAAAAGCGTGGTCTCCACTCCACCACCCCAATGTGCAATGAGTAGTAAAGTTTTCTCCTTTCCCTCTTTCTCTCCTTCTTACACTAAACCAAAACCTTTTATTTTCTTCTCTAAAAAAAACAGTAAGAGAAAAGAAAAAAAAAAGAAGGAAACAATTGTAAACTCCCTCAACCTCTCCCTCCGGTCCAGTCTCTCCTAGTCCGACCTAGACATCTGTGGGTTGCTTTTAGACCCAAACCTGATTTGGACCTAATAAAAAGCATAAAATATCATATTCGAGATCTGATATGAACCTGACCCGACGGAGCCAACAATTAAAATGGATTGGGTCCAGGTTCCTCATACTGACCCACTGACAGACCTAGACAGGATGGATGCATCATTTTCTATAAACTTTTTTTTCCCCACTACAACAAGTTTGATCAGGGTGGCCACTAAGTCCAAGGAGGCGATGCCCCTCACGACCAGGCCATGTCCTTTGGACAAGTACTAATGGAATTAAAATGAAGGAAAATGGACTTAAATGGTTCTCAAGGTATTTATTTGAATTTTGATAATTAGTTCCGAGATGGAGAAAACCAGGATTGAATATTCAAATTCTTCAAACAAGAATCCTGATGTCACATAAAAATGAAATGTGATGAAGTTTTTTTTCCTTGTTATGACCAATTATACAATCCTATATTGTGTTTTCGGATTTTTTTTCCTTCTCGCAATGAATTCAAACAACCAAATCCAAAGACTGCCCCAAAAAATAGAAAAGAATAAACAAACAAACCATTCTTTTTTATAGGTTTCGACAGAACCGACTTATACTTCGAATGAAAATAACAAGATGTACTCGAGGACAGGTGGATTGCGGATCTATAGTCAAGGGACAACTAAGTCGTTTATAAATTTTTTGTGACCTACCAAAAAAAATTTCTTTAAACAAGAAAAGATTGAATAGCAAGAAGACAAAAAAAATTGACCATTTGTTCCAAATTCATTGCAAGAGGACTTTGATTTCTAAAATTCACTTGGGTGACGGTTTTGGGACGGGTCAGCGAAGGCTTTGATTCCCAAAAATTGAATGGCCAGCTTGAACCGTAGCACGAAATTGAGGAAAAATAAATAACCTTCAATTAAGATGAGATTTAATCAATTTTCTGAATTCTAATAATTTTCATCAATTTTTAACTGACACGTGATTAAAATTATCACAAAATTCACATATTAAACATAGAGATTGACAAGAATTGATAAGATTAAACACTGATTGGATTTCACCCTCTTCAATTTGTTTTTATGAAAAAAGTTAAAATACTTTGACGTTTGTCTAACAAGTTTAAACATCATGATTGAAAATTGCATAATGTAAATTTTATATAATAGTCTTTTTAAATTTGTAAAGTTTTTGTATATTATGAAATGAAATTCAGAAAACGAGAGTGCGCTTGTGTATGACAAATGACAAATGGTATAATCATAAAAATTGAATGAATAAAGATACATCCAACTAATATAGAAGTATAACAAATACGCGTACATAAGATATTAATATAATAGGTGCATCAATTAAACTTCTTCCTTATTATATCCACTAAATTGTGATTTTAATGACAAGAAAAATCTCTACTCCGTCATGCTCCCTGTCTTGGGAGATATAAATGGTCAGTTGATAACTCTAGTCTAGAAAGAGAATTCTCACTTTCTAGTGAGTCCAATTCTAACATACTCTATGTGAAGGAAAAACTAATAGAATTTTATTTGAACCATCCATTAATAGTCACAGGCATGGTTCGGAAAAGCGGACTCTGCGGCCGCATATGCGGTCGCACATACGGTTCGGTAAGGCTACCGAACCGCGTAGGCCAAAAACAACCTATATGCGGGTTCTGCCCGCATAGGCGGTCAAAAACTGGCCGTGCGCACGGGTTCTGAAAAAAAACACAAAGAGGACATTGACATTCTAATTCTCCGGCCCTAACAAATGGGTCTTCTTCTTCGATCGGCTGCGCCTCCTCCGACCACCATCTCAGGGACCTCCCCCTTGTTCTTCAATCGATTCTTCCTCTGACCACCCCAACCCGCAATGACCTCCCCTTCTTCTTCGATGGCCTGCTCCTCCTCCTTCAATCGATTCGCCTCTGTGTCCTGGGCTCCTGTGGTGGTGAATAGGGTGAAGAAGACGAGTGAGTGTATGGCCATGGCCTTCCCATTCGTCCTCAGACTCCCGAACTCCACTCGCCTCTGCGTCTCGAGCAGCTCCATCACCAGTCCTGGAGACAGTAGCACGAACAGCACCACCCCCACCACCACAAAGCCCAATCTGCCATTTCTCTCTCTCTCTCTCTCTCTCTCTCTCTCTCTCTCTGTTCTCCTCTCTTTTTCTTGATTGATGAGACTCTGTTTATCTGTGTTTGTGTGTGTTTTGTTGGAAACAAAGGAGAAGAGAGAGTGGGATGGAGAGAGAGTGAATATTTTGTGATATAATGTTGACACGTGAAGTCTTTGAGTGATTGGCTGGACACATTTTGAATATCTATTTCCTAAGAGTCTCATTTATAATACATTTGATAGTCATGTGTCACTGTCTAAGTATTCTAAAATGATATTTTCAGACTTTAACCCGTTTGAATTTTTTTATTTTTTAACACATAGAATAATTGTTACAGGATATTGTATTGTTATTAATCTAATAAATATTTTACTTATGAGGTTATTTAGATTTTATAGATGTTTGCATGGGGTATATGGACTTTAAAAGAAAATCAAGGAGTGATATAGATATTAGATAGTTTGCAGCGACCTCTTCTTTTTTATTAATAAAAATATAGAACCGCATATACTCTCACATACTGCATATACTCTATACAGTACTCTGACCGCACAAAAATCGCATACCACATTTCAAAACACTGATCACATGTATGAAAAGATTCAAAATGTCATTTACTGAGTGATCTAGCAAGTGAATGAAAATGAGAATGACAACCAAATTAGCCTTAAATTACACCAGAACCGTGCATCCACCTTCTAATGTGAAATATCTGATGATCTAGTAATACTGAGTCTGAGATGCTCAATTGATTTTGAAGTACATGGAAAAGAAAATAAAACGAGTAAGAGAGAAAAAAAATAGTCATCACCCCCCCTCTTGAATAAGGGAGACCCTTTACATATAAAAATATATGCATAAGAAATTTCAAAGAAGACTAATGGTTGCTGCCGGCATTGTTTTTGAAAATGCATAAGAAATTTCAAAAAACCAAAGAAAGTTAATTTTGTTACACTCAACCTATTTTACAACTCTGACAAAGTATATACCTCTTTGAACATATTTTTTTACAAGTCTATATAATTTATTAAAACATGTATAGTTTCATTTTTCCATGCCCCATTTGGATAGAGAATTAAGTTATATGAGGTTTATGACTATTCTAATATAAATAAGGATAAAGTAATTTTTTGTCTAGCTATCTTTTGAATCATTCTCATTCAAAAACGTAATAATAAAGTTTTTGTTGTTTGAATTAAAATGTGAATAAGATGTGGATAAAGATTTATAAAAAGTAAAAAAATGATTACAATTGATTTGTAAGAGGTAGTGATAATTGATTTGACAGTGGGCTCACACATATTTTTTTGTTAAATAATCTGGAATAACTTAATTTCAATGGTTGATTGAAATCCATATACCACTTTATACCAGTAAATTCTGACATACAGATTCTTAATTTTTCCAGCATTCCAAACACTCATTTTAAAACTATTCCGACTAATTCCCCGGATAAAAAATTTCACCCGTTTGTTTACCCCAGATAACCCCGGATAAAGTATGCTAGAATAAACTCAGATAAAGTGGTATATGGATTTCAATCAACCCTGGAATTAAAGTTATCCAAGGTTATTCCATCCAAAGAATATGTGGACCCACTGTCAAATCAACTGTCATCACCTCTTATAAATCATCACTCAAATCAACTATCATTATTTTTTTACCTTTTATAAATCTTTGTCCATACTTTATTCACATTTTATCCAAACAACAAAACATTTATTCTTACGTTTAGTAACAAGAATAATTCAAAACACAACCAAACACAAAATCACTTTATCCTTATTTATACTCACTTATGCTTGAATAAATCTATACCCTAGAATAAAATCTATCCCCGTTCTAAACGGGGGCTAAATGTACGCGCTAGTCCAGACTGTTTTGGATATCTGATATGGAACTTTACTCACATTTTCCCTAGAATAATGAAAACAAAAACCAAGACATCAAGCAAAGAAACTTCAAGGAAAGCACAATCCAAAAAGAAAAGGACAGGCAAAGTCACTATCTGCCGCAAAACGACGCCACTCCTTCCACTCCTTCCACTCCTTCCACACTCTCCCCCAGTCACACCTTCCTGGAAACCCCTCCACTATTAAAAGAATACACAACCTCCCACACCAATTCACTTCATCATCATCATCAAAAAAATCAAACCCACATATGTCGTCTCAAACACACTACGAGGACCTCCTGCCGAGGATGGCAGAGAAGCTTGGGGCAGACGAGTTCGTGGCGGAGCTGTGCGAGGGGTTCAAGCTTTTGGCGGACCCGGAGAGGGGACTGATAACGTCGGAGAGTCTGAGGAGGAAGTCGGCCTTGCTTGGGATGGAAGGGATGACGGAGGAGGAGGCTGAGGCGATGGTGAGGGAAGGGGACCTCGACGGGGACTTGGCGCTCAACAGGACCGAGTTCTGCATCTTGATGGTCAGGCTCAGTCCGGGGATCATGGACCATGCCCAGGCGTGGCTCGAGAAGGCCATCTATGATGAGCTTCAGCGCAAATCCTCTTCTTAATTGATTAGTTCATAAATTCTTCCTTCCATCATCATCTTTGGTTTGTTTTCGTTAATAAAAGGCTTTTGTGCATTGTTGATTGCTTCCTATGCCTCACAAGTTCTCTTGTGTTCTGTTTGTTTGCAGAAATAATGTTCAGGGTGTGTTTGTGCGTGTTAGAAACCGAGAGAAAATGAAAAAAATTTGTTTGACCATTGGAAAAGGCTAGTGGTTGCGTCAAACAAATAAAATTAAAAGAAAAAAAATTTCATCACCTTTCATGTATCCTATTTTTCTTATAGGGAAAGATGAAATTTAAGAGAAAGTGATGAAAAATTATTTTACCATTTTTCACGGCATGCACAAATATTATGGAAATTGATAAGAGAGAGAATAATTCTCTCCATCACTTTTCAAATACCCAAATTTCATCATTTTCTTTCATTTTCCCTTTTTTTCAAAAGGAAAGTGATCCCCCCCCCCTATCAGATGAGTAGTGGGTTTATGACTCATTGTGAGGCACACTTAATACTTTTTATTATCTGCTCGTGTCAATGATAAAAAATAATATATGATTAATTTTTTGCTGAATTTTATTTTTGAATGAGAGTTATTGTATTCAGGAAATGTTTTTGTTTATTTAGACTCTTTAACCAACATATATAAAATTTTGAGTGAAGATAAATAACACTTTATGAAAAGTGTATTTTCGTGTCTCAAAACTCCGGTTCGTCTTCTATAATTGTTAATGTTTTTCAACACTGTTTGATAGTAACAAAATCAACTTCACAATAAATAATTATTCCAGTATAGATAACGAATAAATCTTTTTTTTAATTATTTTCATTGAAAAAATGTAATAATAAAATTTTTGTTATTTAGTTGATCAAAGATAAGCTGTAGATAAAATGTATATAAGATGTGGATAAGAATTTTTAAGATGTGAAAACCAATATAATAGATTTTGAGGAATAACACAATTTCATAGGAGAGGTGGAATATTAATACTAATTCATTCTCATTTGTTCTGGCATAGTCCACTTACTCATTGCAAACAAAAGGTTTCTAGGCTTACCTCCCCCCCCCCCCCCCCTCTGTTTTACTTTATTCTCCCCCTTCTTATCTATCCAAACACGACATAATAGTACAAACTTTTGATGAAGGCGAAAACTAATTTTTAATTATAAAATACAGTTTAGATTTCTTAACAAATATATACGTTCTTGAAAATTGATTTTTAAGAAAATGTTTTAAATGAATTCATAATTATCCTTACAAAATGCAAAGTCCATTTGAACCACATTGCATTTTTACCTCATGTTGGTAGCCTCCATGGCCTTTGTGCTGCTTCTCGTGTGTCAAATTGGACAAATGCAAAATTCCTTCGAATCCGAACGTGCAAAAATCTTTCCAGGTTATGAAAAATGTCTTTCAGTATAAGTATTCTGGTAGTGGTGTTATTAGTTTTTTTTTTCAGAATCAATTCCAGACTCATATATATCGTTAACATCAAACACTCATCTAAATAAGGTATACATCTTGTTAAAATATTTTTATTTTTTCTATAAATAGAATCATACAATATATAAAGGCATATACATTGTTAGATGATGTTACTTTATTAAAAAAAAAATCAAAACAAGGGGGAAGTGAAGTTAATGTTGGAAAATGGACTGTAACGTAACATTATTCATTTTAGTACTGATTGGATCAAAGCTTATTACAAGGAAAATCTATTTTACAATCCCAAATGCTGACCTTATGTTTTTTCATTTTAAAAAAAATCATATACATCATCTAATTAGGAATATATATTTATATAAAATGTGAAATATATACTCTAATAAATTTAATGATATCATTTATGGATAATGTGAAATAATTTTAACGAGGTATATAGCTCGATACAATAATAGAAGAGATCAACGAGATATATAGTATTGTAATTAGACTATAAAAATGACTAAGTGTAGATTAGTGTATTAGTGGGTCTGGTGTTCGCTTCTACTTTAGAGCCAGAATGACAAGGTCCACGCTCACTTTACTAATTAAAAGAGAACAATTTGACAGGGAATTTAGGATATTATCATGTACAGTCTCTTTTTAGTCTCAATTTCAGTTTACACATAGTTTAAGAACTTGTAAAATTATGCGTCTTGGATTGGGTCGGCCCATTAAAGAAACGGGCTTACGGGCTAACATGTCATGTCAGGCCAGTTAATAGATCGCCCATGGCCCAGCAAGTCAACCCGTCTTTTAAATAAGCATTTTTAGAAACTTTAAATTAAATTTTTCTTAATAATATACACACAAAATATATATATAAACGTATTACATGTACAAATATACACACACGGATATTACATATACTTGATATAACAATAAAATAATACATTTAATCAATATATTATATGTTGTGCCTATCGCGAATTGTCTTACCATGTCACACTTGACATGCCATGCTCAAAACGTGATATGTGACCCATATACTCTTTAACATGTCGTGTTATACCGTGCTATATTGGGTTTTTAATGTGCCATGTCTTATGTTGTACTGTGTTGGCCTGCCCATTTTACACATTTGCCTACTATGAATCCAGAATCTCAAGCACAGAGAACAGAAAAGCAAGCTATAACATATCATGCCCAATATAAACAGCCAATTAAGCAAGCAATATTTCAATTATTCGTGAGAATATGTTAGAAACTCAGTTTTGATCAAGTAAACTTTGTAACAAAATGGGTTTGATTTTCACTGATTATTGGAAATTGAAACCCGCCGGATTATGTATTTCTCGTTGAAGTGATTAACATATTATATTTACATTCTCCGTCAACACCTTTTCCGAAGAAATGAGAAATTAGATCCAAAATATTCCAAAATTATGATGAATGTATGTTCTTGGTGATTGGGGGGGGAAAAAGTTTGATTACTCCTAAATTGGAAGATGTAAAATATTTTGTGGGGATATGTAAGCTAGAATTGGTTTATAAGTTGGGCCCTATTGGGCACCCTACTTTTGTATAGAGGGAAGGACCTAAATTGTAACTGGTTCGGCCCACAAATACATCATGGGTAAATTTCTATTTTAGACAAAATTTATTTGAAATTTTGGTCCATAGTATTTTATATTCCAAAATTGGGTATCTTATATTCCAAAATTTGGTATCTATACATATTTGGGGTCGGATCCAATTATGACTGTTAACTGCTCCCATTTGGATATGGAATAGCCCATGGAATAAGTGAGAATAAAACAAAATATGTGTTTTTAGTTGTTTGGATGCAATGAATACCCAGGGATAAACTATGTCGGAATAAACATGTATAAAGTAGTATATGGATTCCAACCAACCCTTAGCCACCGTTTGGAACGGGGATATATTTTATTCTAAAGTATATTTATCCAAACATAAGTGAGTATAAATAAGGATAAAGTGATTTTGTGTTTGGTTATGTTTTGAATTATTCTCATTGGTAAATGTAAGAATAAATGTTTTGTTGTTTGGGTAAAATGTGAATAAAATATGGATAAGGATTTATAAAAGGATAGTTGATTTGACAGGTAATTTATAAGAGGTGATGACAGTTGATTTGACAGTGGTCCCACATATTCTTTGGGTGGAATAACATTGGATAACTTTAATTCCAGGGGTTGATTGGAATTTATATACCACTTTATCTGGGTTTATTTTGGCATACTTTATCCGGGGTTATCCAGGGTAAACAAATGGGTGAAATTTTTTATCCGGGGTTATTCGGGTTTATCCGGGGTTTTATACCCGATCCAAACATGGGCTTAGAATTAAAATTATTCTACGTTATTTTACCCAAAGAATATATGGGTACACGGTCAAATCAATTGTCATCACCTCTAATAAATCACATGTCAAATCAACTATATTATTTTTTCACATTTTATAAATTTTTATCCCTGCTTTATAAATATTTTACTCAAATAATAAAAAATTTATTATCATATTTAACAACGAGAATAATTCAAAACACAACCACACATAAAATTATTTATATTAGAATAATTGTATACCCAATAATTGTATAAGAGTTTGGATGAAATGCTTCAAAATTTTGGTCCACGGTATTTTAATTTTCCAAGATATTTTGGGTCTCTACAATTATTTGAGGTCGGATCCTATTACGACCATTGCCGTTTGGATGAAAGGCTGTGAAATTTTGTGGTCCATGGTATTTTAATTTTCTGCAGAATTTTTTTGGGTCCCCATACGAGACCTCTAAATTTTGCATTTTCAGATTATTGAATCTTCCAATGTAATATACATCCAAGACCATAGGGTCTGCCTCCAGAAAAATTTGAGTCCATAATAATTGTGTAAGTCAGAGAGTATGATAACACAGTTAATTGATTGTCCCTTAGTATGAAATGTTATCACTTTTGGGATATCGGGGCACTCTATTTTATGGATGGGGTAAGACCTGCATTGTGGTGGATTGGGCCCACAAACATATCGCAAGTGTCCTGCTCAGTCTAGCCTACACAAATATTATATATTTTTTTTAAAAAAAAATGGTTATTCGAAAATTTGATCCATAGTATTTTAATCTTCCAGATATTTTTTTTCGTCTCTACAATTATTTTGAGTCGATCTACCGTTAATAGCTTGGATGAAAGGCAGCAAAATTTAAAGCCTTTAATTTTTGCATTTTCAAATCATCTATTGGCTTTCCTTAAATGTTGAGATGTTTGGTTGATGAAGAATAAAATATAAATAAGATATAAAAAGTTGATTTAATATATAGACTCTATTAATATATAGGAGGTGATAACAAGTGTTTTGATGTGATGACATGTTATTTGATAGGTGGACCCCCTTATACCAGTGGAAGAATTACACAGTTCCAGGGAGATCTGGAATACAAATATCAGTTTATTCGCATATAATTCTGCATAGCTATACTCACTTATTCTCTCTACATAAACATCGTGTTTTGTTTATTCTCTTCTATTCCTCACATATTCATCCCCTATTCCTATACCCAAATGCAACATAATTAGAGTCTATTTTCAAGTCTCCAAAAAAATTCAGTGAATCCATAGCAAGTTTGTGAGTCAAAGAGTGTGAAAACAAAGTCAGTTCGTTCTTCATTCGGTGTGAAGTTTCTGCTATTGCCAATCGGGCTTAGAGAGACACCCCACTTATGTGGAGGAGGGGATACATACATTATGGTGAGTTTGGCCCACAAATATATCGCATGCATTCCACTCACCCCGGCCTACAAACGTAAAAAAAAAAAAAATTTGGACAAATTTTATTTGAAATTTCGGTCCCTAGTATTTGAATCTTCCATAATTGTTTTTGGGTCTCCATCGGATCGAATCCTTTGTGGATTGTTACAGCCTCTTCTGGGTCGGATCCTATTACAACCGTTAACCGATTGGATGATATGCTGCATTATTTGTTGAAATATTTGACCTATTAGTGCCTATATTGATTATTGGATACCATAAGTACTTAACCTTTTTTTTGTTGGATGATCTCCTAACTCCTATGCCTTGTGTGATGTTCACTCTTCAAACTTCTCAGTTGGGGTGGGTCAGCATGTACCACACGTTAGCTCATATGCCTTATGTGATGTTCACTCTTCAAACTTCTCAGTTGGGGTGGGTCAGCATGTACCACACGTTTTCAAATCCTCTCCAAACACATTGTCTTTTTTTTTTTGCTTTAAAAATTCCCACTTTGTTTGTTCGAGCATCAAAGCACAAATATCCTCATTTAAAATGTTATTCTTCCTTTCGAATTGACATCGCAACGAAGCTTCGAAGAAGCCACGCATGCAATTAAAAATAAAAAACCCAAAGATGAAGACCATATCATAAGTCAAGATGACCCAAATTAAAGTACATAATAAAATATTATCTTATGATGTGTTAATGTCCGAGAGTTGTGAATCCGTGCAGGGTCATCTTTGTATCCAAGTGGGACAATGATGAGCAGCCAAGTAGTTTTCATTTCATTGACTAAAAAGTATGATTTGTATTTAATAGAAATTGAACACATGAACCAACCAAGTCAGACCATGTCTGAAGGTAGTGATGGCACTTTTGTTGCCAGGCTGAGACAACCTGGCCTGCCATTCCTGTCGGGCCTTAGCTTTCTGGATGCGTTTTAACTGACTGATCACTGTTTATGATAAAAGAATATTATTAAACATTTTAGTCTTGTTACTTATTTTTTGAAATCTTTATTTGAAGTCATGAATTCATGTGAAATGACTACAAATTGAACTTATATTTAAAAAATGAAATGTGCACCCTTTATGCAGCTCCCCTCACGGCATTCAAGTTTATTTTTAAAAAAAATTATACACTCATCAATTGAAATACATATATTATTATAAAAAGTAAAGTATATATCCTTGGTAAAATAAAATATTTTTCTTTGAAACTAAAAAAAAAAAAATACTGTGCTAGTGAGGTATTAAGTATATATTAAAGTAAAATGATTGACAAACCCCAATTTGTAAGTCTCAAATAAGCCTCATGACATGGCATTGAGTAAATTTTCATTTTTACCCTTTTATTGTGTTTTCTGAACACTTCAACAAAATAAATGCAATTGGTTAATTTTTTCATCTTTGGAACCGCGTGCGTAGGGAGCATTAATGAGCATTTTTTTCCCTTTTTTTATCTTTCTTACATTTGAATTGATCCTAATTGATTCATCTTCATCATTTTCGTTTTAATTCTTAGAATTTTTTTTTCCAAGTCTGAATTTTCATTTGAATGTTTGGAGGAATTTTTTGCGTCTGATCATATCAGAAAAAATAGAATAGTTTGGATACTATTGAAATGTCTGGCGATTTAGGTTTGTTGTTTTGTTTATATTGTACGGTTTTCAATTGTTTCATTTTTTCCTTTTATTTTTTTAATGTTTAATTTTGATTTTTATGTTGTCAAATGTGATTTTTCAGTACATTGACTAATCTGTCGTTTGACATGTGAATAAGCTAGTTACATACGCAGACCATATCACAGAAAATGTAACTAAATATTATAATAATGTTTTGTATTTTTTTTTGTGTCTAGCTTTTTCGTTTGTTAATGTAACTAGCTATGATATTGATGTTTTCCTTTTTTTTTGAGTAGCTTCGTCGTTTTTAAAAACTAACTTATCATGTGGATTTTGTATTCTAAACCAAGTTATATTTTTAAATGTAACTATCTTTGCTGTAATGGTAGGAAACATTGAGGACTCAGCTACATGTTCTTTGGAAGGCAGTCCGGAGGTGGATTTCATTGTTAATGTTAAGCAGCAATAGTTAGTTACATTTTCTGCGTATAAACAACAACCAATAATTGAACAGGAAATAGTTACAACGGACTAAATTAATTATATTTCGTACAACAGTAACTACAAATAACATATAATGATAACAAAAAAGACAAATGATGACAAACAAACTCATAAAAATGTTAGAAGTAAAGATCATTGAATAAAAGTTAGTTACAAATTACACATAGTTACATTCTCTATAAATTTAACTTCTACAAAAACTGAATATACATCCACATTACTTCATATGTGCTTACTGTCGATCAATAGTTAGTTACATTTTCCTCCAAACGCGGTTTGGAGAAAATAATCCATTTTTTTCAAGCTGAAGAAATTGATTTTACATTTGTTATTCAAATGTAAACATACAAACATCATAATATTTGACTGCACCTACATGCAAATAGTGTGCACACTTATAAAGACATAAAGTTAGTTACATTCAAATAAAGTTACATTTATAACTTTATGAAAACAGTTAAATTACATATTCATATTTTCAAATAGTGGGTTACATTGTCCTACAAAAAACTATGGTAACATATAATCACATCTAAACGATTTAACTAATTTATTATTGCCCAATAAAATCAGTTATTTTTTAAATAAATTTCTACTAAATAAATAATACTCCAACGATTTGAAGATTATAATATGAATCTCAAATAAAAATCTAACATTCACACAAAAACATCAAATAACACATATTTCACATTTTTCAATCCATCTTTTCGTCACAAAATAGAAAACAATTTCGAGCAAAAATCAAAATAGGGTTGCTTACCCATTTTTGGATTGTTTTTAATCTTTGGAAGACCCAAATAACCTTCAAATCGAAGCCAAATTTTTTTTTTTCGTTTTTGAGCTGCCGTTTACAAGAAGAGTAGGATTACTGTTAATGGTGGTTTTTTTTTTAAAACCCTAAAACCAATTAAATGAAATGGTGTTTTGGTTCGCATGATGATCGGAGAATATGACAATATGGAAATCGAGGGAAATGGAGTGACAAATTGTGTTTTAAATAATGGTATATATGTATTTTGCTTTCTTGTCTTTTTAAAAAAAAATCAAGCATTCAATCACATTTTGACAACTCTAGAGGCCTATAAGAGAATGTGTAGCAAAACTCAATATTAAATTATCATAATATACCGTCTAATATTATTAATATATTTTTATTAAGAAAAAAAAAACTAAAATTAATGCCATAGTTCTGCGTGATTGACTAATCATTAGTCGATGTTTTCTACAACCACCAACAGCAGTTCAAACTGAAACAGTGTATGTAACCAGTTTGTTTGTAAAAAGAACATTTGTTTCTGAATAATCTATTATTGGGGAGTGGTTTGTCTTTTATTGGTTGGAAGATTTGAGTTAGGTTTATTGTTTTGATTGGGATTGGAAAGTAGTTGTTTGGATGCCAAGCAAACGCTAAAGTCAATCCATGGAATGGCAAGGACCAGGGGTCTCCAAGTCAATGTGCACATATTGCTCGGTCAAGGGACGTTTCTGTCTCCTTGGCCAAAAGGAAATATTTATTTTAAAGGAGTTATTATACTTAGATCTATTTTCAGTCTCAATTTTAGTCTTATATCATTTTACATCTGTTAATTCTAGCATATAAATCTTTATTTATTCTAATATTTCAGAAGTTATTCTGACTTATTCTCATTTATTCTAGACCCTATTCTTGAACTAAATGTGGGCTTAAAGCTCATGACATGGTACTGACGAGCCAAATAATATAATTATTTGTTTTCTTTCACCGATACAAATAATATAATTATCATATTTTTTAAAACCAAATCATTGTTTCAAAACATGTATTTAGAGAATATTTAGAGTTGAGTGCCTTATGGGAGAACAATGATTCATGCGCTCATAAATAACCTCACTCAATAATATTATAGTTAAAATGTATCTTAATTTTAAGATAATATGTTTTAGTGGATGTTCATGATCATGCCATCTTATAAAAAAAATATATACATGCGTATCAAGTAAGTATTATTTTTGTCAAAATCTCGTGTAAATGTAATTAGTTCATTGAATTGAAATACATAAAATTATTCCTAATGAATCTTCACACACACGCCACTGAACGGTTAGGGTTGCAAACTAGAACTTATTGCATTGGGTTGGAATTTATAATCCAAATTTGACATGAGATTAAAAGATGTCAATCCAAACCCAACTTAATCTTATCATTAAACTCAGGTTATCACGATCATACAATGTATGTATTCTTCGATACAAGATTCAATCAATGTCACTTTTCAATTGAGAAATGATGCATGTTCTATTATATGATAAATATATGAGATTTTAAAGGATCAAGATCTTTTAGTTGTTTTTATATATTTGTATCTTGTTTGATTCATGTAATATTGTCACATCATCATGCGCATTGATACACTCGGTTAGTTTTGCAGCTTATTTTGCAGCCTCATACACCATGATAATGTAATATATACTGCGCTATATTAGCATATGAAATTCTATCATAGCGTGTGACGCAAAAAATTATCATTTTTTTAACGTGAAAAAATACACCAATGTTTTCAGTATATACTTTATTTCATATAACTGCATGCATGTACTTCAATAGAAGAGTGTGATTAAAAAAAAACCGGTGTGGACTACGATTGGGGCTACAACGAGGGTTGAAAATATCACTTTCCTTCTTTTTTTTTATCAATGTACATTGTTAAAAATTTATATTTTTTTATAAATATATGATAAAAATAGATTTTGTAAAAAATTTATTTTTTAAATTATCTCATCCATTAAAAATTCATGGAGCATGAACATTTAATTAGGGCTGGTTAATGAGCCGAGCAGCTCGAGCTCGACTCGATTAAAGCTGGCTCAAGCTCGTTCGTTTAGACAAACGAGTCAAGCTTGAACAAATTTTAAAGCTCAGTTTGTAAACAAGCCGAGCTCGAGCCCGAGCTTATGTTACTTTCACATGTATAAGGTGTTATTATTTATGAAATGTGACTTTTCAAATGTTAAACAAAATTTTTTTTTTAACTAAATGAGTCTGAGTTGAGCCTTGATTCAAGCTTTGACTTGACTTGTTTAATAAACAAGTCGAGCTGAGCTTCAACCGAGCTTGAATACAAAATGAAACATATTCTCGAGTTGAGCCGAATCTAAACCGAACCTGATACTAAACGAGTTAAACCTGAACATATCAAAGTTCGACTCGTTCGGCTCGTTTAGCACCCCTACCTTTAATTGAACAATTACGTGATGAATGAAGCACTATCAGCCCAATCTAACGAGTCCAGAGAGGGGGTCAGTAAAATCCAACCCCAACAACGCCCGTGTGGGCGCGTCTCTCTCTTCCGCTAAAGTTTCATTTATTAATTGCGACGGTCGGGAGCGTGTCGAGTTATTGAGCAAACCAACGTTCCTTTCAACAACTCCCCCACCCCCCCAAATGCAACCGTCCGCATTTGCAACCCAAAACCGTCCCGTCCCCTTCGAGAATCCCCCTCCCCCCCTCCTGAAACGAATCATCGAATTTTCTGCTTTTTGTGGGTCTCCCTTTCTTTTGCTCTCTTTTTCTACTATATTTGCTTTGCTTTGTATTCAATCCATCTTTGTCACTCCCTCCTTCGAAGAAGGTACGGTCAACATTGTCTTTCTCTCTCTCTATTTGTTGTGTCTGGGTTTGTCTTTCTCTCTCTCTGTCTCTCTCTTTTGGTCGATTAGGTACTTTTCTTGGGTTTTTCACTAACTCTCCTATGCTGGGTTCTTCATTTTTTTCTCTGTTGACTCAAGATCTGGTTGGTTTTTGTGTTCTCTGTTTTGAATTTTGTGGATTTTGTACTCAAATTCTGTGATTGATGGCTTTGACATGAAGTTGATTGAATTGCGTCAGTTATGAAAACTTTCAGACAAGCAGTGAAATAAACAAACCGTCTAAGCCGCTTTTTTTTATTTTGTTGTTGTTGATGTTGTTCTTCTTATTAACAAATTCATAACTTTTTGAAATCTCAGGTGGGAATTTGAGAGGGCTCCGATACAAACCGATCAGATGCAGACCCACTGTTTGGTTTCGTGCCTCCTCCATTAGAAGAACAAGAACTAACGCATAATTCACATTTGGGCATGCATCGAATGGGGGAGAAGCCGTTCCCCGCTTGGTGTTGGTCCGTCGAGCAGTGCTTGAAGGAATACAATGTGAAGCTCGACAAGGGCCTCGCCACCTTCGAAGCCGAGAAGCGCAGGGAGCAGTTCGGGTGGAACGAACTCAACAGGGAGAAGGCCAAGCCCCTGTGGCGGCTCCTGCTTGCGCAATTCGATGACGCGCTCATCAAGATCCTCCTCATCGCTGCCTTCATCTCCTTTGTGCTCGCCTACCTCCATGACCGTGACTCGGAGGACCGCAGCGTGGGGTTCGAGGCGTACGTGGAGCCGTTCGTCATATTGTCAATTCTTGTGCTGAATGCGGTCGTGGGGCTGTGGCAGGAAAGCAATGCAGAGAGGGCACTCGAGGCGCTCAAAGAGATGCAGTGCGAGTGCGCGAAGGTTCTGCGGGATGGGTACTATATGCCAGACTTGCCTGCGCGGGAGCTTGTGCCGGGTGACATCGTTGAATTGAGGGTTGGTGATAAGGTTCCAGCGGATATGAGGATCGCAGTGTTGAAGACATCAACTTTACGCGTCGAACAGAGCTCGCTCACTGGGGAGAGCATGCCCGTGATGAAAAGCCCCGCGCCTGTGTTGTTCGAGGACTGCGAGTTGCAGGCGAAGGAGTGCATGGTGTTCTCGGCACGACCGTCGTGAATGGGAGCTGCACATGCATTGTAAACAGCACTGGCATGTGCACGGAGATCGGGAACATCCAGACGCAGATACACGAGGCTTCGTTGGAGGAACAGGACACCCCACTGAAGAAGAAGCTCGATGAATTCGGAGGAAAGCTGACCATCGTGATCGGGTTCGTCTGCCTTGTGGTGTGGGCGATCAATTACAAGTACTTCATATCTTGGGATTTTGTGGGCTCTTCTCCGACCAATTTCAGGTTTTCATTTGAGAAGTGCACGTATTATTTCAAGATCGCTGTGGCTCTCGCGGTGGCAGCCATCCCTGAGGGCCTACCGGCTGTGATCACTACGAGCCTTGCGTTGGGTACGCGAAAGATGGCTCAGAAAAACGCGATCGTGCGAAAGCTTCCAAGCGTGGAGACATTGGGGTGTACTACTGTGATATGCTCTGATAAGACGGGCACGCTCACTACCAACCAGATGTCTGTCAATGAATTTTTCACACTGGGCGGGAAGACCACGACTTCCCGGGTGTTTCATGTGGAGGGTACGACGTACAATCCCAAAGATGGAAGCATTGAGGACTGGACTTACTACAACATGGATGCAAATTTACAAGCTTTGGCAGAGATTTGCGCAGTCTGCAATGATGCGGGGATCTTTTGCAATGGACACCTCTTCCGTGCTACAGGCTTGCCTACTGAAGCAGCTCTTAAGGTCAGAATTTAACATCTATTTATCAAATGAGTATCAAGTTTGTCAAGCAGAAGTGATGAATTGAAATAACGAATGTGTTTGATCTATAAAGGTTTTGGTGGAAAAGATGGGAGTTCCTGATACAAAGGCGAGGAATAGAATTCGTTCTGCTCAACTTGCTGCCGGCTATTCAATTGATCTCAGCACAGTGAAATTAGGTAGTAGAAACAGTGATACACATACAATCAAATATGTATTATTTTTTATTGGGTTAGTGATTGTGCAAGTTGTAATGGGTGTGGTTATTTCACTCCATTTTGATGCAGGCTGTTGTGAGTGGTGGACAAAGAGATCGAGAAGGATTGCAACACTGGAGTTTGATCGAGTCCGTAAGTCAATGAGCGTTATTGTTCGGGAACCGAATGGGAATAATCGTCTACTTGTCAAGGTAATTATATATTGTGAGGCTGATATAATATACTGGCACACTTGTTTGAATATGTTAACATCAATTTCCTCCTTTGACAGGGTGCAGTTGAGAGTATACTCGAGAGGAGTGTACACGTGCAACTTGCTGATGGATCAATCATTCAAATAGATGAGCCATGTAGACAACTGATACTCTTGAGACTCCACGAGATGAGTTCGAAGGGGTTGCGATGCCTTGGTTTGGCCTATAAAGATGAACTGGGGGAGTTTGCAGACTATTATGAAGCAAGTCATCCCGCTCATAAGAAGTTGCTTGATCCTGCCAACTACTATGCCATAGAGAGCAATTTAGTTTTTGTGGGCGTCGTTGGTCTTAGAGTAATAATTCACTCTCTGACTTTAGAGAATTATTTAACATTTCAGTCATATCTTAGGATATTATGATTCTGTGATTCACATCTTTTTTATTTAAACAGGACCCACCTCGCGAGGAAGTTCATAAAGCGATTGAAGATTGTAGGGAAGCCGGAATCCGGGTTATGGTCATAACTGGTGATAACAAGTCCACTGCAGAAGCTATTTGTACAGAAATTGGTTTATTCTCTGGTGTGGGTGATCTTAAAGGCAAAAGTTTTACGGGAAAAGAATTCATGGCACTCTCATTGAGTGAACAGATGCAGATTTTGTCAAAACCTGGAGGTATTGTTTTTTCTAGAGCGGAGCCTAAGCACAAGCAAGAAATTGTGCGTTTGCTCAAGGAAGCTGGAGAGGTCGTTGCAATGACTGGTGATGGTGTAAATGATGCACCCGCACTGAAACTTGCTGACATAGGAATCGCCATGGGTATCACGGGAACTGAGGTATTTTTACTATGCTTTATTGCTATTGTTAGTTTGTGAATTGTAGATGCTTTTTTATCCAGTTTGGGATTTTCTAATTAATTCTGAATTTTCGGAGTACATTATAAATTCTTTGATTATTTGTCTGTTCCTTGCCATCATTCATAAAAAGGAAGGACTTTTTGTTCACCTGAAGACACAAGTTTTATGACTAATATTTTTCTTCTATTAGATGGAAGTGAACTATGTTTTTTTTATATTTTCAAGCACGAAAGGAAATGATTTCTCGTTCAACTTCAAGCCCCACAGTTCTTTAGGATTGTTGGAGTTCTTAGAAGTCTAGCTTGACAAGAGGATAAATTTTGAAGACAACTTATCATAATGCGGGGATAAAATGTCTATAGAATTTGTTCTTCTTTACATTTGTCAAAATCATGATAAGAAGAAAGGATAATTGTCATTCTAGCATTTACATGGAACAAAAAAAAGTCCCTATTTTCGAAATCATGACAATTATCCACACTATATATCCCAATCTTTTTGTATAACAAATATGACATCTTGTCTTTAACCACTTATTTCATCATTCTCCCATGATTACACCACTTGCCCCCTTACAATCTAGGCCCGAGTATTGGATCTCCAATTTCGCTTCATTTTCTTCATTCACCCTGTGTTCCAGGTTGCGAAAGAGGCATCAGACATGGTTCTAGCAGATGATAATTTCAGTACAATCGTTGCAGCAGTTGCAGAAGGTCGTTCTATATATAACAATATGAAAGCTTTTATCAGGTATGTCTTCGCAAACAAAATCACAATTCTTCCACTCCACATAACATACTGAACTGTTTTTGTTGTGCTCTTGAGTTGCAGATACATGATATCATCTAATGTGGGGGAGGTAATCTCCATCTTCCTGACCGCCGCACTTGGAATACCTGAATGTCTGATACCAGTTCAGCTCCTCTGGGTCAACTTAGTTACCGACGGACCCCCAGCAACCGCACTTGGTTTCAACCCTGCTGACGTTGATATCATGCGAAAACCTCCACGCAGGAGCAATGACGCCCTCATAAATTCTTGGGTTCTCTTCCGCTACCTGGTAAGTGATCAATGTTTTATACTGTTAAGGTCACTGAGAAAATCAGTTATGCTTTCAGACGCCACGTCACGTAACGCAATCTATGAAATATCTAATCGAATATTCACTCTATTATCACAGTGTATACTCTATTAGGAAAAACATAAATTGTATGCATTCAGTTTATTTGTGTATTTACTTCACTTTTCGTGAATGTATGATTGCAGGAATGAACGAGTGCAACATTTTCCTATTTTTAATACATGCTCATAAATTTGATAGATTGTGACATGCATTTGTAGGTGATCGGCTTATATGTGGGAATTGCGACCGTAGGTGTCTTTATTGTATGGTACACTCAAGCATCATTTCTAGGAATTGATCTCGCATGTGACGGGCACACACTGGTCACCCTGTCCCAGCTCCGCAACTGGGGGCAATGCTCCTCCTGGAAAGACTTCTCAGTCTCCCCATTCACCGTTGGTGGCCGCACGATCGCCTTCTTGGATCCTTGTGATTACTTCTTCGCCGGGAAAGTGAAGGCAATGACTCTCTCGCTGTCTGTTCTGGTCGCGATTGAGATGTTCAATTCGCTCAACGCACTATCCGAAGACAATAGCCTTGTAACAATGCCACCGTGGAGGAACCCGTGGCTTCTGGTGGCAATGTCGGTGTCATTCGGCCTCCATCTACTCATACTCTACGTGCCATTCCTCGCGATCGTCTTCGGGGTCGTCCCGCTAAGCTTGAACGAGTGGATGCTGGTGATTCTGGTTTCTTTGCCTGTCGTGCTCATCGACGAGGTGCTCAAGTTGTTTGCAAGGATGCAGAGGAGAAGCCACAAATACAAAACGGAATGACATGATACATTGTAGTTTGAATATGGTTTGCTATACAGAAGTTGTATAAAAAACATGCATCACTTGATGTAGGTGTAATTTGTACTCAAGGATTTAATAAAAGCTTTGGGCCGGTTTGGCTGGTTGTATTATAGAGTGGATTCTGATTCATCCTAATATTATCAGAAAAGTTTGAAAATTCGTTTTTTCATTGGTGGTATCGTTGAATAGGGATCTTGCCTTATTCAAAATTAAGGTAAAAGGGAAATTAGGTGGATGATTTTGAGAACTCTCATGATTTGCCTTTCTAATGATGATGCACTTGAAATCGAAACAAAATAAAAGTAATCACAATTCATCTCTCTTATGATTATAATATTTTCGTTCTTGTGTTCTAAACTTTAACAAAAATATTCCATTTTTATGCTATCATTGTGCATCTTTTATGTAGTGTTTAAAGTGCAACTTATTTGAAAAATTACTTGTATTTTTTAATTATATACAATTTTATTTTATTTCATTTGTTTTAGTTTAAATGTTATGTTTTGTTAATTGTGATACAGATAAATGATTAGTGTTTTTAAGTACATATATTTCAGGTTTTATTGTTCCTGTTTTTCCCCATAGAAGTTGTTTTGTAAACGGGATTGGAGTCTTCTATTCTTTAGATTCGACAAGAAACTCTAAGGTTGGAGAGGTCATCTCCTAAGTTTGAGAGGCCGCCTTGTGCTCCTCAAAGCAATACTCACGAGTCTTTTCTTTCATTTTTTCTCCATTTTCAAAGTTCAATGTGGCATTCTTGATAAAATGGAGAAAACTAGGAGATTCTTATGGACCGATAATAAAGAGAGCGGAAAGGGGCTCCATGTAATTAAACAATGTTTGGCTTGCCAAGCCAAGAAGGGGGGGGGGGGGGGGGACGTGCTTATTGTTTGCAACATGAATAAAGTCTTGTTGGGGCAATGACTTAGGTTAATTGCGGATCTGGAGATTCTTTTAATCATTTGCGAGAAATACTTACTATTTAGGATGTATTAGGCTTTCATGGACCTCATTCTAGAATTGCTTTATCTACGAGCTGAAAGAATATTCTCGAGGTGTTTAATGTTCTTGAAGAGGATTCAATTCCATCCCAACAAAAGGATTATCTGTTTTTCAAAATGATAAATGGCATCATGATGCTTTCCTAACTTAATTTTTTCCAAATCTTTTTAGGGTTGCTTTAGATGAGAACAACATCATTAGCAATTCCTCACATGTGATGATATTACATTATTTGGACCCCCTACTCCACAAGGATCTAAATTAATGACATTAAATTGTCAGAATTAACTTCTCTTCTCATGGCTATCCAAGGATGATTATAAATTTAGAAGAAGAGGATCAATGATATGGAAGTTGACACCACATTCCAGTTATTCTGTAAAATGTTTTCTACAAACTCAAAAATCAACCTTTATTATTATGATTTTCAATGAGAATAACAAAAAATACACGCAAATATAAAATCATTTATTCTACTAATATGAATATTTATTCTTGAATAGTTATAATTCTATAATAGCTTATATTTCTATCCAAACAAGACGTTTGTGATCATAATTGGGATTTGGTTGTTGTGTGTCCTTTGGGTCTAATTGGTCATTTAAAGACTTCAATGATATGTGGAGTTGGTTCCATAAGAAGTGTAAACGTAACAATCGAAGTATGTTGTGACATGATGGATGTCCACCGCTTTCTCAACACCCACTTCCAACACTCTTGTTTCCTCACTCCCCACATCCGACTCTCCAACATTTCACACTTAAATTAATTTTAGTTTCATTCATTAATTTCAAATGTATCTTAATGCAAAATCTTTGTAATCAGAGTCGGCTTCGCCTTCCATGGCCTTCAGCATCGGTTCCCTGATCTGTGGAGCATTTGGTCTCTTCACTGTCTTAAACCTTCACTTAATGAATGGTGTGTCTGATTTACTTCCCATATGCCACTGTTAAGAGAAATCAATATACATTTAAAAATTTAAGTTATATTTTAACAACCAGATACACAAATAAATCAAATTTCAATTGAAGATTTTAATTAAAATGTAAGAATGACATCAATCTCAGCTTGGAATCTTATCAAATTGATTAAGAATATTTTGTTTATGATCCTTAAACCTTTAAAACAGTGTGTGAATGATTCCTTACATTTTCAATAAAATAAAAAAACATTCAAGATACAATTTCAGATACATGCAGAGATTCAATATACAATTGCAGATAAATCAAAAAATTCAGGATACATTTAGAAATTAAAGAACAATTGCAGATAAATTAGAAAATTCAGGATACAATATCATATACATTCAAAATTCAAGATACAATTTTAGATTTATCTGCAATTCAAGATACAATAACAAATCAAATATAGTTTCTAAATATTCAAGAAATTCAAGAAGAGACATCAAGATATATTTCATGTTCAACAAATTCAAGAAATGCTCAAACATATAATTATCTGGATTTGAAAAAAATTTATATTCTCTTCTTCTCGCCAGATATACGAGATAAATATACATTCAATATTTTTCATTGTATTTAAACAAAAATCATCACATTACATTCTTATATGGTTTCATACTCTTCGTTCATCCAGTTACATTCCAATATTCTACATCATACGTACTAATATTCACTTACAAATCAACACATTCAGATACAATCCATCAACTTCAAGAAGAAACATTCCCCATTTTGGATTTAGATACATTTATATTCTAATTAGTTTTTATGTTGCAGCAGATACAATCGGATTCAGATACATTATGAAAAAAATATGCATTTGATGTTTCATTTTAAAAGTTTTAATATATATTTTTAGAAGGATATTTGAGCATTCGTTAAATAGAACAAAATATTGATCTCGAGATGTTTGTTTGATGTTCATAATAAAAATATAAAAAAACAAAAGAATTCCTACACGATTGCGGATGAAATCGGTCAACAAATTGGAGACGAAATCAGAACATAAACATTGAGTACCTGTTTTCACCATTATACAACGATTGGAGAAGGAAAAAATGATGAAATCACAAACCCTAGCTCATCGAATATATTTTTATTTAGAATTGGCGTTTCGTTTTTTCACGTCGAGAGTAGTGGGAGCCTGGGAGGTGGTTACACATGGTAATGAGGGATGTTAATTGTGGAGTGAAAATGCCAAAATCAAATAAAGGGTAGTATTGTCACTCCACTTTCTCCCCTTGTACTAATTTCAGACTTTTATATTTTCAGTTTCAATACAATCGAGATAGCAACGGTTTACCATTTCTATATAAAAAAAATTATCATTTTGTTCCACAACACTTTCGTAGATGAATCTATTTGAGCCCCTCTAAATTGTAAATAACCCTCATTAAAGATCCATTTAGATGTTCTTAATAAGTATACCCCGAATACATAAGTCCACCTAATTTTTTGATAAAATAATGAACATCATTTTAGTATGCATGCCCCCATCTCATATAAATTCTTTTTATTTATTTATAAATTCTTGAATATATATTCTTCCTTACACGAGAAAAAGACAAGGCGGAGAATATTGTTTTTACTTTGTGGTTGGGCATGGATTTTCCTTCACCAAATAATGAGGTATACAGTTTATCTAGGGTTTTTGTTAATATTGGTTTGTGTAGGATTTCAATTTTTATTTTTTTAAGGTTTTAGGGTTTTGAGAATTTGTGTGAATACCGTAAATTCATCTTTAGACAATGCTATGGAGCAAGATGACCAACAAAATTATAAAAATTACAAAGAAAATCATAGATCAAAATACTTGCCTTCTTCCATGACTTCTTACTACATTTCAATTTAAAATGGAAAAATTAATTAGGGGTCCTGACCCTATCTCCATAATAACAATAAGTCTATGGTCTGTTTTAAGTTTTCTTTAAGTTTTCAGTTAGTTAGAGCATCTCCAAAAGACTCCCTACACCACATTTTTCTCTATATAGGGAGTCAAAAACCCTAAAATCCATATCCAAAAGCCTCCCCACACCCCTCCCTACCATATTTTTTTTCTATGGAGCCTTGTAGGGAAAACTACAATGCAAAAAGACTTTTTTACCCCTTTCAACAAAACCCCATTTTTTTTCAACTAACTCTCTCTCTTCCCATTTTTTAAATCATCTCCCCCAAATGTATAAAAGATTATATTTTTAATGATTATATTTAATGCAAGTTCAGGTTTAATGATTATATTTAATGTTTTGAATCACCACTTTGTTTAATGATTATATTTTTCATGTTTTATTTAAAAAATTTAATTTACTTTTAATTAATTTTATTCATTAATAATAATTTTATTTAAATGATCTTTATTCCAAGTTTTGATAAATTTTAGAATGTGTTTTGATTAATTTGATATTTGAATATCTTGTAATTTATAGATATGAATTGGGGTAAATTGATTATTTGAAATGAATGTAGGATAAGAATGAGGAGGCTTTTGGAGTGATAAAAAAAAACTCTCTACATGTCACAGAGCCTTTTTTTTCCCACAATGTAAGAAAACATTGAGGAGGCTTTTGAGATGCTTCATCTTTTTTTTAATCCGATTTATTATTTTTATCCCTCTTTTACCCTCAACTCGACGTGTTGGACAGTTGGCAGGTGCACTGAACGAACGGCTGCTGTTTGGCACACGTAAAAGCGATCATCTCATAAATAAACCAACCCAGCAGAGATAGAGAGACGTAACGCATTTTTAGGGTTCTTACGGTCACTCTGAAATCTTTTGCTCGTTCTCGTGATTCGGCGATGGCGGACCCCTATTGGAGATATGCAGACGGGCGTCAGTCGGCGGTGGCCCCTCCGCCTACTCACTCAATGATGCCTCTCCCGCCGCAGGCCTCACTTCCCATGAAGCGCTCGCGCTCCGACTACCCCGGTGAGTTAGGGTTAGGGTTCCTCGGGGGTCTCCGAAGGGGGATCTGGAAAGGTTTGATTGGTTTCTATGTATCTTGGCTTCTTTCAGATGGATATGTTTACACGTGGTCTCGTTTGGATCTATTGTTTTCTTGGAAATCATGATCACTCTCTATGTCCATTTTTAGATCATAACAGATTGTGTTGAACTCGGTTTGGAAGAAATACATCCTTATTGATCCTCTTAGTTCATTCAATTTTTCGAGTGGTTGTTTAGGTTAAATCAAACAAGGGTTCTAATTGAGCTAAATAATGAAATTACAAAGAAAAAATGTGATTAGGGATATCTATTAATTCAATTGCTACCATGCTTGCGATTTTCCTTCTTTATAGAATTTTTTGGTCATGTTTCAGTTTTTGTCTTTTTTAGTTGATACCTTCCCTGATTAAAATGTTTGCAGATTGAGAATCTCTCCTTTTGTCTTTTATTAGTTAACTAATGCCTTCTTTTATAAGTAAGCCGTGGGATTTGAAGCCAGAACTTCTAGGTTGCAAATTTTGTTGTCAATCATTGATCTATGGGTCCAACCATGGTTAATTAACTCATTGTTACCTAATGCACTGCATTATTGATAATTCACACATTAAACACATTCTTTTTAACAAAAGAACAATTCTTGTATAATTGTGAATTAATCAATAATTCACTACTCATTCATTAAATAACAATCTATGATTAAGTCTTTTATTCATGTACCAAATACACAATAGACTCACAATCAATGATGTTAGGGAGACTGTAGATTTTGGATATTATAATTAGTTTTTCTTGTCATTTCTCTGGAATTGCACCCAAAATAAGTTAATAAAATTTGGTGGCAGAATCCCTATTGTTTCACTCAAAGAAATAAAATTTTGAACTTCACCCAAATTTTACGCAAGCCGTTCCCAAATTATTCCTGAATTCTGAAATTGTGACAAAGAACCAACAATCTTTTTTAGAAGCCAACTTTCCAGAATGGGTGGGAAGGATCATGTTTAGGATTGTTCAAAGATGGTATATATATGGATAATAAAAGGTTGTACTGGTGGTAATATGTGCACTACTGCACTCTAGGTAAGTTCATTGAATGTATTCTAGTGAAAGCTTGTTTCTTCTTGTTGGATGTTTAGGAAACAAATTGCAGTACTGAATTTGATCATGTCCTGATATTTGTTTTTTCTTAGCTTATCTTGATATATATCATCCTTTTTTTTTTTTTTGAAGATAATGGTAGGCATCCGGCCTTAATTAATATTAAAAAAGGAAATGCCCAAATTAGAGAAATACAAGAAAGAACGCCACTAGAAAACATGGCCTACTCTACATCCCTTCGAGAAGATATCAAATGGAAGAGATGTCTACTGAATCTCTAGAAACACAAAAACAAACCATACAAAGGACTACTCCCCACGAATAAGGCCCCCTTGGAAAGAAATTCTCCTCGCGCCCGCACAACATACATCCTTGAGTTGGTGCACGAGCATCTCTCGGATATTTCTTCTCGTATGCGGGGGGTGCCTCTAAAAAAGGAGGTGATTACGAGAAATCCATAGAGCTCAAATAACCACCAGAATAAGCATCTATGACACTTTGGCCTTCACGCTTTTATCCCCTAGAGATCTGAGCCACCTTCCCGCCCTCCATAACTCCTCAAGTGAGTTACTTCCATCTACAAGAGCTGAGCATCCTGATAGCCTCTGCCAGATATGCTTGCCCATCAGACACTCCAAAGAAATGTGAGACGTAGTTTCTGCACCTTCCCTACAAGTAAGACAAGTCGTGTCCTCTCTTGGAGCCCATCTAGCTCTGTAAACCTTCGTAAGAAGCTTCTCCTGAAACATCAACCACATTAGGAACTTCAACTTTAATGGGATTTTTGGTCTCCAAATTTCTGTGTACTTTCTAGCTGTGCTCTCCGTGTCTGGTCGATCACGTCTCCACCATTCATAGGAGATGTACCGAGAAGTCCTTTCTCGGATTAGGACTCCAGCACGCGCTGTCCTCCTCCATGGTCAGGCCACCCCTTTCATGAAGCTCCTGAAGAAGCCTCAGCAGTCCCCCCGCGTCTTGGTCATTGGGTATGTCCAGTAGGTCCACGCTCCAACCTCCTACTAGCTCGCCCCTCCTGTAGAACTGATCGACAATACCTGTTTTATTTGTTGCTAGCCGAAAAGCACGCGCTGTCCTCCTCCATGGTCAGGCCACCCCTTTCATGAAGCTCCTGAAGACGCCTCAGCAGTCCCCCCACGTCTTGGTCATTGGGTATGTCCAGTAGGTCCACTCTCCAACCTCCTACTAGCTCGCCCCTCCTGTAGAACTGATCGACAATACCTGTTTTATTTGTTGCTAGCCCGAAAAGAACAGGATACGTCTCCATAAGCGGGAGATCTCCTAGCCAATTGTCCTGCCAAAGCAGGGTAGTCTGTCCGTCCCCAACTTTCCATCAAATGGCTTCCATGAACCCCCGATGTGGAGTTCAAAATTCCAGCCCAGATCTGTGAAGGTCGAGGAGCACTTCTTGGAACACTGACTATCTGGTGAGCCGAGAACCGATATATTTAGAATTCAGCTTTGTTCTAATGACTTTGAAGAATATGAGTTATGATCGTGTACTTCTACCACTATAAAAATGGATATAGTTCAAGAGATAATGGAATCCACCACCTCGGCGTGAGTTATCTACTGAGAACCCAAATATTTAATCAAAATCTTGGCAATCTTTGTTGGCTTTATATGGGATTTTTATAGATTTTCATTTTACTCACTCAAACTATTAGTATATAGCTGGGAGGGTTATAAAAGGCTGGATAGCAGGGGGGATAACAGGAAAGCAGCAAAGATTAGACTCTCATTTATCCCAGCGGGGGCTTGGGCTATTTGGAGGCAACATAATTGCTTCTATCTTTAGTCTTTACTAGATCGAGGGTGTAAGTTGAGAATATTGGGATGAAATGAAACGCTGTATAAAGGAGTGGGGCCGGTTTATAGCGTGCGCGAAGGCTGTGGACTTCAGAGGAAGTCATCTTGCCACTGAGGAGTAGGACTGATGTATGTTGTTATGGTGAGTTAGGGAGGTCGGCTCCTATAGAAATCTCGTCTACGAGGAATGTATCCCTAATTCCCATTTCGTTTTGTTTTGGTCTTGTGCCATGCTTAGTGGTAGGCTGTATTCTCTCTTATCCATTTTCTTCCCTCTCCTCTCTTGAAAATTGGACTTTGTAATTCGATTCTATATTAATGAATTTGAGGTAGCGGGGTCTATCAATCCCCCCCCCCCCCCCCCCCCCCCAATAGAAAAAAGAAAAAAAAAAGAATTAGTATATAATAAGAAGTTTTTGAAAAAAAATTAAGTTGAAGATTCCTGTCTGGGATATGAATTGATCAATCTTTCTGGTTCATTTATGAGGATTTAAAAAGAAATCCAAAATTTCTCTTGAGTTGTAATTTATATTGTAAAGATTGATTGACTAATTTCGATTGTTATCTTAGATGAGGCAGATTTTACGTCGGTCTGCCAGATGGTTAATTGGATTAACTAGTATATTATATCAATGTCATATCAACATGTTCTGATTTCTGACTGTTGGGAGGGATTGGACTCATGAATGTTGTTATGCCACGAGTTCTATAAATGTTTATTCTCATTGTGAGGTTTATTATTTAAGAAATACCATTGGAAGTATTGAGATTTATCAGCATATATCAATCCTCTCCTTTCCTCGCTTTGTGAGCATGGTTTATATTTACTTTGTAGATATGGCTGGAGGTCCGGAAATGTCGGGATATTACCATCGTGATGAGCAGAGTGGTCCACCTCGTGTGATTAGAGAGAGCGATTCTATTGGAGCGTCATATGATCGTTACCTGCGCAGCGGGGTAGTGCTCATGATGAGTTTTGCATCCTGTTATGAATCAGTTTGCTGTGCCTGTTCTTTGTAATGCTGACATGCTGTGAGATTTTTTCCAGCAAATCTCTGTTGGTGGAGAAACTGGTAGGCCTGTTACTGGTGGAAGGAGTGCTCCTGTTGATGATCCCCGAATGATGGGTGTTGGAAGCATGGATGGCCGGAACATGGGGTTTGGTGGTGGGCGATCTGAGATGTCTCTTCCTCCAGATGCATCAAATACTCTATTTGTGGAGGGCCTTCCTTCTAACTGCACTCGCAGGGAAGTTTCCCGTATCCTTGGATGTTCATTGATTTTTTTTTCTTTTCTTTTTCAAAATTTTTGCTGAAGGAATTCATACAATGATAGTGCTTCATTCCTGCCTTTTTTGCCATCATTTCTTAACTTGCTTTGCAGATATTTTCCGTCCTTTTGTAGGTTTTCGGGAAGTGAGACTGGTTAGCAAAGAAAGTAGACATGTGAGTTTAATAATCTATCATATGTTGATTATCTATTATGTAATTGGTTGATTATGTTTTTATTGTACCTTGATCTCAATTCTTGCAGTCTGGAGGAGAACCTCTTATTTTGTGCTTTGTCGATTTTGGCACTCCTGGCCAGGCGACAGTCGCTTTGGATGCTTTGCAAGGTGAAAATGCCATGCTTGTCTCCTATTCTTTCAGTCAAAAAAATTGTTACCTCTTATGTACATGCATTGTTTATTGGCTGCTAAGTACTGTGATTTCTTCCCATAGCAGAAGTAGCAATAATTGTTCTTATGTTTTTATATTACTTGAAAATTGGATGACCATCTTCTTTGTCACTAGGTTATTTGTTCCACATCCATGCAGTAGCTCAAAATCAAAATTTTCGTGTAATAGTTTTTTCAACTATCTTAATTTGTTTCCTTCTTGTTTTTTAATGGTATGAAATTAGCTGGAGTATCTTTCTTGATAAACAGTATGTTAAACTCAGAGAGTTTTAGCATCATAATAGGGTGATTGATTGCATGCCATCATGTAGGTGTCTTTAAATATTGATCCCTGGAAATTCCAGTGTATCTGATGGAGGTTACAAAAATTTCTTCATCAGTGATAAATTAATGCAACTTTATATAAGATGTTACAAAAAATTCTCTGAGCTTAAGTGGCTCCTGGAAAAGTAATTTCCCCCCATTATAAATAAACATACATTCGTTTCCATTTCCTTCCATCGATGGTCATTTTATTGCCTTTTCGTCAAAGAACTTTGATTAACTGCATTCCGCCATTATCCTGAGAATGGATGAAGCAATTTTACAGGTATGGTCGAAAGTTAAAGAACTTGTTCATAAGAGGAGGGTTGTATCAGCATGGCATACTGGACCACTGGCTCAGTTTTTTTATTGATCTGTAGCGGAGCTATTTACTTTTCGCGTGTATTTTTGCCATTTGCATCCCCAAGCGACGTTGTAGCATTGCGTTTCATTCCTTGCATGTTGCGTAGATGCTGTTGTGCACCGTAGTTCGCGTGGTCTCGTACACGTAAAACGATACGATTCGATTTTGCAGGTTATAAGTTTGATGAACACGATCGAGACTCGGCCTCACTGAGGCTTCAATACGCTCGCTTTCCTGGTCCGAGGTCAGCCGGTGGACCTCGTGGTAGGCGTTGAAATTGAGGGTGTTTATCTGGCGATGGTGCGAATTCCGTTTGCGACCTAAATCTTTTTATTTGCTTTCCCCTTACGCATTACCTTCTGAACGGCGTGAGTGCGTTACGTATAATGATTTGTGCTGAAGTTATGGTCAAACACGTTTTTGTAGGGTTGATTTGAGAAGGGAGGTCGGGACGAATTCGTGCACTTTCCGTTGTCTTTTTTTTCTTCTCTGGCATATCACTGTGGACCGTTATTTATGGTGGTGGTTTGTTTGCCTACCATGTCATATGGGGAGCTTGTCTCTTTAGACTACTAATATTTAGTCGTCTACATCTTACACTTATTAAGACACGAGGGAATTTCTGTGGTTATGTTTGATTGCCTGAACATATTCTGCAATGTCAGTATTTGTGAGAAGATGGTTGTGTTAAATCTTTACACCTGCTTTCTGCTTTCAGACCCTAGTATTAGCAATTCAATGTGAACTCGCAGTGATTCATAATACACTACCCCCCTGACGGTTTGACTTACCTTAGTTTATGATTACATAAGAAATACACAACTGACTCCTCTGGAGGTGTCTGCTGCTGATACAGAACATTTTGCCAGAGAGGCAGTTCGATGTGTGCCTTCTGCTTTGGGATTTTGATGTGGGTTTTTTTCCCGTGAATGATTTGATAGCCAAGACGAGTTGATTGGGAACTAAGAACCAGATACATTTTTCTTAGAGACTGCATGTAAGATGGTGTAGGTTTATCACCTGGATTATATTTTCTGATTGCTTTTGAAGACTAGTAAGTTCATGACTATATATTATAGTTCAGAATGATACCTGTGTGGTGGTTTAGGTACAGGTTTTGGTTTGTGGTACCCTTTTTTTTTCTTCTTTAGATTTGAAATGAAATATTGTGTGTGGATTGTACTTTCTAAGTTGAGTTCTGTATTTTATAGTGGGGATGCCTATTTAACTTTTAAGTGAAGCTTGGTGTGTGTATGCAAATGCGCATTTGTCCATTTCATGCACGCTTGTGTTTAAACTGTTTTGTTATTGAAAAATGTTGGACTGCTGTCTGCCTATGCCAGATTTTCAAATTGTCAAATAAATGAGCGAGTTCTGTTAATTGGCCGTCGTAGCAAGACCATATTCAAAATGACTAAATGAGTAGTTTTGGCTCTTAATAGGTTTCATGCGAACCTCTGAATTTGGTGGCATCTTTGGATGGTACCTTTGCCTTGATTGCAGTTGTGGTTTTATTTTCCATTTAGGGTGCGTTTGGTTGCGCGATTGCGCTGCGATTGCGATTACAGGAAGCTGCGTTTGCAATCGCGCAACCAAACAGTTTTGTAATCGCAATTTTAAACCCAGCGATTGCAGACAAATAGTGCCTAAAAGCTGCGATTTCAAAAAGCTGAGAAAGTGAGCTTCCTGCAGAATCAGGTTTGCAATCGCAGATTCCTGCGGAATCAGTTTTGCAATCGCGCAACCAAACGCACCCTTACTCTGTTGGTGGGTTGTTCATGAGGTTTATTAAAATATCATATTATTTGGTGGGTTATCGGGATGTGGGAATTTTTGTTTATTTTATTTTATTATAAAAAAGAATTCATTGGGATTAAAGTGGTTTGATAATTGGATTATAATTATTATTTTTTTTTTGTTTGTGGTTTTTTTAGGGATTCATTAATATATCACATTATTTATTAATTTTATTTTCATACATAGGGTGTGGGTGAAGATAAGGATTGGCTAAGTAGACTATCCAAGATAGCATATTAGCATTTGGATTCATATCTTTTCAAAAGCACTGTTTTCGCATCTTTTCAAATACTGAAAAAATAACCATGCTAATGTACGAAAAAATGCTGCGTTTAAGAACAATCAAGAAAAATCATTTGGTTCTGCATTGGGCATTGGAACAGTAGAATTTGTAATGGTGCCTAAGACGGTTGTGATATTGGAAAAGATACACGTTGTCTCATTGCAGCCTCAATTATAGTTTTTTTTATAATAAAATTATACACTCACCTTTTGAAATGTATGTTATTATATGAAATAAAGTATATACTGAGATATATTAGTGTATTTTTTCATGGTGAAAAAATGAAAATAACGGAGTACAGTATATACTATGATAGTGTAGTATATTATGTTATTATAATGTATGATGTTGTAAAATAGGTTGTAAAACGGACTGCGTGTATCATTACTCTTGTGATATATAAGAATGTTAAATGGATTTGTTTCCAAGCAGATCTATGGAACCTCTGAAGTGCTCTCTACCTATGAAGTGCTTGTGTACCCTTCTGCAAGCCAATGCTACGAAACACGAGACTATTCCAGGCTATTCGGTAGCCAAACTAATGGTGGCCGTTCAAGAATAAGATAAGCAAATAGAAGTGTACATATGTACCGCACAAAGTTTCACTATATGGTGGAAGTGCTTGCATCCCTTCTTGCAGTACCAATGTCAATTAACAGGACACCCCTTAACGGCGATATCCTTCGCGGTCGGGCAGGTAGCCAAGCGACAGCCATCCAAGTTGTTCCCCCACCATTTGAGGCTCACATTCTCCAGCTCCAAGGACAGGTACAACAAAACTCCCATGAAGGCCAGACCGGTGTCCAATGCTGCTGAGAGCACGTAATTGTGTCTCTGCCACCAATCACGCCGATACCTATAAACCACAAATCCAGAGAGGAAGCCACAAATGATCCAACTGGTGTAGTTGACGGCCGAGGCTGGTGGAATGTATGTGGTGGCACCAAGCAATATAGGCATGTTAATAAGTGGTATCCAATGTTGGTTTGGAAAAACCTTGTGTGCGATCCATCCACACGAGGAGGGGCACGATAGCCCCGAAAAGGAAGAACCAGTTGATGGCCATGTAGGTGCCAAGGTCCCCGAAGATCCGGAGCGGGCTGATGAGTCCCCATACGACGGATGCGGTGTAGAAGACGTGATCAGTTGGACAGGTCCACGGGCTGTTCTCGGGGAGCAATGCCCTGTTGCAGATGTTGGGGATGGTTTCCATGAGCCACCATGCCGTTCCCAAGTCCACAATGACCGCGATGAGCGTCCCGAACACCTGAATGAATTGAATCTCCATCAATGTGAAGGCAAAGCATCTTTTATGGTAGGCTTGAAAAGTGCAAAACTCTTACCTGTGCCATAAACATCGTCTTGGGTGGAATTTTCATGTAGTGACCAAGCTTCATGTCTTGCAAAAATACCACCGCCCGTCTCATGCTGGTGTACCCATACATCCTGAAGCACGTATTCGCGACGGGGCGACCGGGATACAAGTACCCCATGATGTAACTCTGTTATGACGTTCAAGTTCGGTGTCTGGTTCGTGGTGGCGGTTATGATTCCGATTGGTAGAGTGAAGACGATGGCGAGTGCGCACGCCAACAAGACACCCCACCATGGAAGCTGAAGCTGGTGGTTGTAGTGCTCGCAAGCGAAGATGGTTAAAGAGAGGTTCACCAGGAGGACGCACAGGAACCACCACTGGGGCACTTGCTTGTAGACTCTCATCAGCCTGGTGTGCACATCCATCTTCTCCTTCCGGAAGGCGAACTTGCTCATCTCCCATATCTCCCTGTTAAATATCAACCACGGAAGCCTCAGCTTGTATGATAATTAATACTTGCAAAGTCGTTTAATTACCTTCCATGAAACAGGGCAACATGAGATATGGTTGCGGTAAGGGACGCGAAAATGAAGCCATAAGTGACTGCAAAGAATGTGCTTAGATAGAGGTCCCTCCCCCTCATACGCCTGCACATCAAGGTGGAAGTTCGAGTCGATGATGCTCGATATGTTGTACTTCCGTCCCGAAGACATGAAGAGCCCGTCGGAGAATATGGGGAAGTGCTTGGCCTTGTAGACATTGTGCAAGTACATGATGGGTGTTATGACATACATCATAATCATGAAACCAACTGCGACATTTGCGGTGGCGAACCACGGACTCGCAAGAGGGCTCTTGAGATAGGCAGATATGGTGGACCAGTCTAGGCCTATGGCGCCGATGCCCATGCCATGGAGGCCTGAGCCCAGTTGGTGGGCGAGGACGGAGTGAGGGAAGATCCAACAGATCCATGAGAGGGAGGTGAGCATCTGGAAGAGGTAGCCGGGGAATGCATAGTATTATCACTTTCCTTGTCTTGGCGACTTGGCCTACTTGACATGCATGGTAAAAACCAATTCCATTAACTGGTTGAAGATCTTGTGAATTAATATATGGTCTTATACTCTTATTGCTCGATTCTATGTATGGTATCCAGTCAGATGTAGTCAACTGACCTATGGCAACTTTACCTAGATAGGTTGTGCTAGTTATTTGTCACCCCACTTTAATCAAGCCACATTCATGGTCCCCAAATTCACGCCAACATCTATCTAAGGTCTGAATTATATATCTTCTAAATCAACGCAAATATCTTACTTTAAAAAAAAAATAAGACTAAAATAGAGTTAGGTAGAATACTAGATTATATCTTTTTTTTTAAAATTTTCATACGCATGCAACAAATGAAAAGTCTACACAAGTACACAACTATGAACAAAAAAGTTGGGTTACATACATTTACCGCCCTCAAAAATATCTGATATTCCTATAAACCCTTCTGAAATTGGTATATCTATACAACTTCCTCGAAGTAAAATTTATAATAGATTCCCGTTCATCGATAGAATTTGACTATTTCGGGAACCGATTAGGTGTGGCGAACGGCGGGTGCGGCAGTGATCACGGGCCGTCGATCACGGGTCCATCGCATCTGACGATCGATGTGAAGGACGGCCCACGTCGCGGCCGCACCTGCCGTTCGCCGCACCTAATCGCGAGCGTGACTATTTCATGCATATTCTATCTATTTATCATACTAAAAATTTATATCCAAATATTCCTTGACATTTGAATAAATGAAAATGATAACAAAGGAAAATAATATGTTCAGCCCAACATCTCTAATTAGAAAAAAAAGTCAAATTACCATGGTCCATGACTGCAAATATCTAATTAGAAAAAAACAAATCAATCACTGATCATATGTTCTTTTATAAAAGAAGCGGATAAACAAAATAACCATGGTCCATTAGTTGTAATCTATTTTTTAATATTTTTTAAAGACTTCTAATGGAAATATAAGATATTCATATCTATTTGGTATTTTTGCAACTCAAAATGCAAGAAGAATAATGTTTAAGTGATGCTTTGTTGTCTTTCATTATTTCTTTTTTGTATTATATCTTTAAATTATGTCTGTTCTTAAAAAAAATTAAATTATATGTATGCAATTGTAATTTTTCTGATATAATTGTTACAAGATAGATTTTTAAATAATCATATCTTAGTTGAGTTGTGAAATGAAACTGATAAGATCATGTATTTATCTTTTATATATATTCTTCCAATTGATCAATGAAAAATGATAATAATTTGAATTTTTTTTATAGGGCCCTATTTTAAAAGATCGTCTAAGGCCCTATCCAAACTTTTAAACCTAAGGGCCGACTCTGCCAACATGTAGCCGGGCCATATCATTTTTCTTTTTTAAAAAATTATAACCTTAATTCGGACAATGAAATGATTGAACAACCCTTTTTAATTTTTCTATTCCCTCTAGGATGAAGAGAAATATAACACAGTGATAATGGACAATTTGTTCTTTTGTAGTTATTAATGTTTTTAATACTGTTTATAGGGACTACAATGACTACATAAGTATATGAAGATGAACTATTCCGTTAGTTTAAAAAGGAATATTTAATCTAAAGATGGTATTTAAGGGGGTGTTTTGTTGCACTTATTTTCAGGGCTTATTCAGCTTAAAGTTGAATTTCAGCGTTAAGTCTGTTTGGTTGGACATCCCATAAACACTTATTACTACCTCTTTCAGCCCTTTTTTGCCCAAAATTTTTAGCCAAATACACCCCACTTATTCATTCGCGAAACGCATTCAGACGGTCGGACCAGATGGTAAAAAGACGCGAATACCCCTGGACTTTTTCGATAATTACCGGGGTATTTAAACCCGACTTCGCGTTAGTGGCCCTCTCTCTCCTCCATTTTATTCGCCGAAAATGCCTCTTTCAGTCGAACAGGGTGGACGAAAACCCTACAGAGTACGAGATCAAGAAGGTCCTCTCCGACCACCACAGCATCAGCTCCTCCATCCGCGTCGAGGAGGCGAAGATCGACACCCTCAACGCGTAGATCAAGCTCCTGGACGATCGGATCCACCTCCACGCATCGGATGCGGCCGATGCGGCGGCGTTGGAGGGGCAGCGGATGCGGAATCTGGTGGGGCACCAGTCGACGCTGGTGGCGAGGGCCACGTCGCGGACGGAGCTCCTCCGCGCCCTCCATGAGGACCTCCTCTTGTTGTTCCTCCACCAGAAACAGCTTCAACAAGCTGTGATTCCTAGATTTCGGGTTTTATGATGTCACTTTGTGAGGTTGAATGGGCTGAACTTTGACACACGGAAGAGAATGAAGTGACATCTAATGGAAGTGAGTGTTTAGTGAAATCATTGTTTTTATGACTGATTTGTTTAATAGAAAGATCATGAAGTGCAAATATATTCTCTTATAACATTCTTGAGTATATACATGATAATGCAGTATGTACTTCGTCATCATAGCGTACAGAGCTGCAAAAAATTCTTTAAAGATCAATTTTTTTTTATAAATATCCTTACATGATTGTGTCTCTTTAAATTAAAAATAAAAAATAAGAAAAGATTCAGTTTTCAACCAAATATTAAATAACATTCAGCACTTATTAAATGGACCAAAATATCCTTCTAATAAGCTCTACTATTCAGTGGTGAACCATTATAATTTCCGCTGAACCAAACGCTTTTTCTTCCAAACTGATTAAAACTTATCAGAATTTATACAATTTGCACTTACAAATCAGGACTTTAAAATCAGCTTTCCGCTGAACCAGACGGCCCCTTAAGTTTTTAAGGAATAAGACTTATATGTGATTATTTATATTTTTGAACCAAACTTTGATTAGTAGGCAGTGGCAAAACCATAATTTTTATAAAGGGGGCCTAATGTGATTTATATAAATATTTTTTAAAATTATATCATTATTTTTTTTCTTTCAATAGTATAGATTAAAAATATATATATAATGAAATAAAGATATTCATATAAAACATATCATTGAATAATTATAAAAAATAATTATCATATTTTAAAACGATATGTCATATTTCATATAGATAATTCGTAAAAAAAAATACATCAAAAGATAAATCTAATAAGTATACATACCTTTAAATTTGACTTCGACGAGGTTTCATATTGTGAAAATGTTGAATGATTTGATTATTTTAGATATTTATACAAATATTTTAAACATTAAATAAATTAGTAACAATGATAATAAGTTTAAAGGAAAAAATTATATACCTTCAAAGTATTGATGGAAGAGATGAGAGAATTACAGAATGTAAATTCTCAATTGTGAGACATTTAATGGAATAAAAAGTAAAAATTATTTAGAGATGTTTGGTTGGTTTGGTTGTGCGATTAATAAGCTGCGATTTGGGAAAAGCTGGGTTTTCAAAAGGGTTTTGAAATGGGTTTTTACTGTAGATGAGTTTTGTAAATCTTGTTTGGCAAATCATTTTAATATAGTAAATGAGTGTTGTAAATCACTGTTTTTGTTTGGATACCAGATCCGAGAATACATTACAACCAGGTGAAATACCCATACTACCCTTCCTCAATTAAAATACCCGACATTTCTAGCCCTCACTTTCACCTCCCATCGGGCCATTGTTTTGGAAACCCTAATCCCAAATGTGGCTCCCCTCGACGGAGAAGAAGGTGGTCGACCACACATTGGTGTCCGTAATCGACACCATGAGGAGAAAACAGGTTTGATTTTCTGCCCCTCCAACCTCACCAAACACCGGACCTTCATCATCACCCTCCCCTTCTTCCATCTCCCCTTCATTCACTCTACATTACCCTCTTTTCTCCATCCGGCTCCATCGATTCATCGAGCAGCGAACCCCTACCTCCTGAAGTTCTCCATCCCAGCGAAGATGTGAAGTTATATTTGTAAAACCACTGCAGTTAAAGGTATGTTGGAGATCTTATGAATAAATCGGGTGAATAAGTTCCCTAAAAAAAGTTAATCTTTTGTTTATTTTTATTGGGTTTTGCTGATCTTAGATTTTGGGTTTACATAGATTTTCTGATCGAAGTTCGAGTTTTGTTTGATGAGGAATCAATATTTCTGATTATTTGGGTTATCTTCCTATCTTTATTATTGATTGGATGAATTCAGTGAAGAACCCATTTGTTCTGATATATTTTCGTGTATCGGTATTGAATTTTTAGTTCTTCTTTGGATTTCTTGATCAAATTCATGTGGCATGTAGAAGATCTTTAGCACAAGTACACAAGTATGGTTTCTGATAATATATATTCTCATACTCCATAGGTTGATCGGACACGCAACATTTATTTCATATGTAAAAAAAATGAATATTTTCATGTGAGTAGAAGAGGTTGGAAAATGATGTGTGTGTGTGTAATAAAGGATTAAACATTATCATCACAGATGACCTATTTCATTTGTTTTTTCCATTGTAGATTGATTGTAGCACAAATTCCCTCATGTAGCCCGGAACAGACTTACCCAATTGAATTTTTCTGGATGACTTGTTGTCATTGATATGACTGACCAACCTCATGTCTCATAAATAGCTACATAGATGACCTACTTCATCCATACATTGTTTTTGCTTGCCAGAACCAACAGTTTTTGACATGAACATCTGTCCATCTCGTTTAGTCCAAATGACTGTAGGTCCTCATTGGACTATATTTAACTTTCACCTACAACTGACCACAACATTACAATGCATCCTATTTCATTAGTGTAGTATATGCACATGTGGATTCATATATTAGTATATTTGCTTTTAACGCATCTGTATATATGTATTCTCTTGTTCATTTAAGGATGACCTATTTGCTGCAACAACTTAAAATCCCATTGTCCATGAATATACTTTTAAATGGGACCTGTCGAACATCTTAAAGAAACAATCAGCACTGATACATACATGAAATATAGTCTACTTAATAAGCATTTGAGTATGGAGTTTTCACTGAATGACATGATTAATATGAGAGTAGTGTGAAATCATGAATTTATATCAAAAGTGAGTAGTGTGTTCTCATAGCATTAATGTGTGTGGTTTTGGGAAGTCTTTGTTCAGTAGTAAAATTTTTAGTTTTTTTTTATTTTTTCAACAAGGGTGTCGTTCATTGAGAGTTCTACTTGTAAGTGCTTCATACATCGCAGACCCCATTGCAATACTTTTGTTTGAAATTAGTTCCCCCGTCTCTAATTGGTCATTGTTGGAATTGAACAGGCCCTACCAAAATGGAACATTCAAATAGTATCTCTTCCCCAGGACCAACAACATTCATTCGGTGCCTTTGTGGTAAAAATACAATTATGAGGCAATCAAAAACTATAACTAACCCAGCGCGATGATTCTGGAGTTGCCCAGATAGAAAGGAACGACAAGAAATGGAAGAGGCACGTGATACGGACGAGACCCAACCATAGCATTAAAATTCATGGAATCTGTGGCATGTTAAACTCATTTTGTGTATGGATGTTTGTGGTGTATAAATATTTTGTATCTCAAATGAGTGACCCCATTTTATGGTGTAAGTTGGAACATATACTTATGTATGGAAGGGTGGTTTGTTTAAATGAGTTCTTGTGTGGAACAGTTTTTCATGCCTTTGTATCAACAATTTTACGCACGAGTGCTGCTTAGGAATTGAAACGGAACAATGCTCGACCTCATCACAATTCATTTTAGTTGCCCCGTTCGAACGGGTATTAAACCTCATTCGAACGTGGTCCTCAGAACGAACACAAGCATGAACGTCGTTCGAACGAAGTGCACACCCCAGGTTTACGAGATCTCTGGGAACAAAGCAGGGCACGAACGTCGTTCGAACGCGAAGCAAACCCCGTTGTTTCGTGCTATCTGGTATTGAACCCCGTCTGAAGACCGTTCGAACGGGTAGCAGTTCAGGTTTTAAGGATGCCCTATAATTGTTGAATCAGACTCACACCTGAATATTATCAATTGTATATTCCAGCACAATACTGAAAATGCTGCAGGATTGTGCAGTCCTGAATAAGGGTGCAAAAACATGATACATTGCAACATGATACATAATTGCAAATGGTTCAATTACACATTCATACGGTCCAATTTTGATACATAAATATTCAATCCTGAATATTAACTGAGGCATAATTGCAAACAAATACTGAGATCCTTGAATTACATAGCACATAAATTCATAGAGATATAATGTTAGAAAGCAGATCTTGTGAAGTAGTCTTCTGTTCCACATATGAGGCCCATGTGATCTTCAACAAATCACATACCTCTAGCTCGTCACTCCGTCAATCTGACCAATCACACCATCTCCCAACCTTGATGAATGACAAGGTAAACCTTGTTTCCAGCCTGCACTTCTTCCAAATAAAAAAATTCATGTTTATGACTATCCCACACTGCCTTCTTCTGATATACATCACTTATTCTCTTTCCTTTGGATCTAAAGACTAATTTTTGCACATTGGTTGTAAGGCTGGATTGACTGTTGTCACCTTGGCTATCCATCTGCACTTAAAAAAACACACTTATAAAGGTTTATAGTTGAACAGAGGATGGGCGTCCAACAATATCTTTAATTGAACCATGGATACACACAGAAGCCTTGTATAACATTTACTCCTGTGGTATGAAGCTATTGTTGGGGTTACATTATTCATGTGACATCCAGTTGGGTTCAATTCCATTTCATTTTAACAACAATTTGTACAAACTAATCCTAGACAAACTTTTCATGAATGTTGAATGAAATAGAAGCTAGCTCTCATAAGTACATACCTACTGAAGTACCAATAGGATAGCGGGTGGCATAAAGAGGAAGGAACAAACACCCGAATTTTTTATGTTACTACATTTGGTGAAACTCCTATGTGGATGAAGTACAAGTATTGTAATTTATCTTCCAGTTTGGGAATAATTACACACACACACACACCAAAAACTCAAATGTGGATGAAGTACAAGTATTGTCTGTATTATTCCGTTTTGGAATAATTAGAAGGACATTCTGAGGGCAGCCCTCAAGTGAAACCCATAAGGTATTCTTCAAGGTAACCCTTCTGGTATACAAGGGTAGAAAATCTACAAGAATTTAACATAAAAAGTTTGATGTTATATTAAAAATTTTAGATGGAGTTGAACTTTTTTTTTATTATACCAAACTTCACACTAGCAAATCAAACGTGAGTAATTTGCATATAGAAAAACAAACGACATGTGTTTCTGTGAACAACATATTGGTTCACATTAATACCTTGAATTCAGACCTATGTTACGTCAATACATGAAGATATGTAGAACTTCATGCCAAACTGAATATTATTCCTATGGCCCATTCAAACAACAAGTATGTCACGTTATGAGGAGTAGAAAGGTGAAACAAATGAGATGTGATTGTGTGGATTGTAAGAATTCACATTTTCGATAAGACCTAATTAAAAAACACAACCACAAATCATGTAGGACATGATCCCAAATAAAGTAGGTGACTGTGGACATAAAAGTTCACATTTTGGAGAATCAGGCTTGATCTGTTTAACATTCAGATTCGTTCTTGATATTAAACATGATCCCAAATCGAGTATATAAAAAAAAAGTATAGCATCCGAACAAACAGAATCTTGGATGTGAGGAACAAAATATGTTCAAGCCTACCAAAAGTGGGTTGGAAGAGTTCACAACAATTTTGACCCAATGAATAAGTTCTTAATAATAGTAAATCAAGGACATTGAAAGACCTAATCGAGGCTAAAGGAACATATTAACCCTATACGAATATTGTTTTTGTCAATAATTCTTTTTTCCTGGAAGTGTGTGTGTGGTGTGAAATTAGGAATACTCACTTCAAGGATCTATGCTGACAATAAAGGGATGCTCTTGACCAATGTTGGATTGGTGTTCGAAGTCAAACCGATCTGTATAAGAACATGAAATGAGTGAAAGATGGACCGTGAAACTTGGGGAAGCCACACTGATTGTTAAGAAATATTTTAACTCCAATCGATGAAACCTAAGAAATTAGTAAAACCACTCAAAGAAATACTTATTGTAAGGAGGTCTCCATGACAATGAAGGGATCTATCAACCCCAATGTTGCCTCCGATGCTCGAAATCTGACCGAACTGTCGCTGTGACCTAGGGTTTTGGTCGGTAGGTACTGAGCGAGGAGAGAGGCAAAAGAGGCTGCAAACCCTAACAGCTCATTCAGGGGTCTTCAGTGCTAGGGTTTCATAGATCCAAATGCCACCCTGTACGAGAGTGACTTGATCAGTTGGGGTGAGACGAGAACGGCTGGAGAGTTTTTACGAGAAGGCGACAGTGGGTCTCAAATTGGGTGAAACGAAATGCTGATGAGAGAGAGGGCAGTGTTTAGTCAAAACCCTATATATACCTCTGTAGTTTTGTTGAAATCGAATGGGTATAATAGACATTTCACATATCCTTTTGAATGGTTTCCAATCCCGCTTTTACAGAAAGCTCCCTGGACGAGCTTTCCACATCACTCGGTTTTCGACCAAAAATACACACAAACGCAACCACCCGATTTTGAAATCGAGGGGTCAAAATAGATGTTTGGTTTACATTCTACCCCAAAAGAAATTTGAAATCGCAAACGCACCCCTAAACGGGCAACCAAACACACCCGTAGATTGATATTAGGAACAGTTGAGATATAAAAAAGAAAAGAAAAAAAGAGATTCAAAAATTTATTTTTTTCAAGATGGGCACCTAGGTGAAAACACTGAGAAGTGGAATCCATGCCTCTATAGTTGTTTGTGGGATATAGATGGAAGGAGGCTTGGGGTAAACGAAAAAAGAGAGTTAAAAATGACTTTTGTGTTATGTGGAGGGATTAATTAAAAGAAGGGGTGAGTGCACACTATATACATGGATGGTCCAAATGGATAATAGGTGGTTATTTTAATTTTATTTTATTTATTTGTGAGTGGTTGCTGTTTAGGGAATTTCAATATGTAGGTGGGGTATATGATCTATGAACCCTAATTAAAATTAACTTACTACAAAAAATTAAAAGGACTTAGAAAAAAAATAAAAGAATATGAAAATAAATTAAAAAAATCAAAGGCCCCCTGATCCTATGGTGGCTCCGCCACTGTTAGTAGGGTAGCACGGTAGCACCTTCGCTTTATGTAAAGGAGATCATGATATCACCCATTTTCAAATAAAATGTTTTTAAGAAGAACTAGATGTCATTCAACCCTAATTAAATATAATCGGCTATGTATAAAATATTTTTGATGAGATTAATACATTTAACACAAAGCATATATATGTAAAGGAGACATGAACGAGGTTGTGTGGCCACCACATCGCCGCTGGCTCTACCAAGTATTTCCTGAGCATCCCAGCCCATCCTAATCCCATAATCTGCAACAAAACAAAACTACTAACTATACTAAAAAACAAAAGAAAAAAGAGTAATAATAAAAAAAAAATCAACCTGGATAGTCAACACCAAAATGAGCGAAACCTAAAAGGATAAATCCTTCCCATAGAAGACCTTAACAGAGTTCACTATCTGAATGGCATAAACACTCCCCCCCACCAGAATTAGCAAATATGGTGATCAAAACGTGCTCCTTGACGTTGAAGGGCCTGGGATTGAGTGTGAACTCGTACGGCCTCCCCTTGAAGAAGACCCGTTCGGTGAGGGTCCTCGCCATTAAGTGTCCGAGAGGGACGACTGCGATCTGTGCAGAGACAGAGGTGACCGAGAGAGGCTCCTTTCGGTACCAGAAGAACTGGTTAAGGAAAGACAGGAGCGCGCACGAGGCCGTGCCGAGGACCCACATGCCGAAGGTCATGACGGGAAGCGTTGGGTCGTCGCTTATTGGGACCGTCAGCGCGATCTGCTCAACCGGTGAGTTCTCCTCCAACGTATCTCCATCAATGGACGCTGTTGCTGCGCTTCCTTGGTTGGCAGAGACTGAGCGAATGGCGGAGGTGCCTTCGTCTTCGTGTTGGTACAGGCAATTCATGGATGGGAGATCAGCCTTTGACGAAACCGGTTGACCGAGGAGGAGATCACCCAGCTAGCACTGCTTTCAGAGCGCCTACCTACGTGGGAGGACCAGTCAGGGGAGGCAGAGGACACCGCATGTTGGGCCCTTAATACGGTTAAGGGTTTCTCGGTCAAGACATGCTACAATTGATGGCTCGCGGATTGTCCACATGCAAATGTCGCAATCAAATTTGGACAAATTTGATGGCCGAAGATCCCACTAAAGATAAAAATCTTCATGTGGCTGTTGTATCAGGAACGCCTCCAAACGAAGGTATATCGCGCAAAATGGAGACCTTTTGAACCGGTGAGTTGTGCCCTTTGTGGAGAGGAACCAGAGATGATTGCACACCTCTTCTGCTAGTGCAAGGTCTCGAGAGCCCTATGGAACATTGTGGGGGAGGCCGCATCTTGGCGCCCTTCGTTCGTTGATACCGAGTCCATGTGGGAGACAGGGAAGTCTCTCCGTAGACTTGAGAACTCGAGACTTGTCAACATCATTCTTTGATCAGTGATACCGGCGGTCACATGGGCGATTTGGAGAACAAGGAACGAGGCGATCTTCAGGGACTCGCGGGTCTACGTGGAGAACATGTGGGAGATGGTGTCTCTCTCAATCACAGAGTGGGGACGAGGGATTGCAGGGGTTTGGGGATTTTTCTCGACAGAGGCTGTTTGAACATCACATTATAGTGGCATAGAGTTGTGTGGGTGGAGGCTCTTGGAGTAATTTGTAGATACCATGCCTACTAATCATCCAAATCCCCCGCGCATTCTGTTTCTGTGCCATGATTGTCCTTTTTTTCTAATTGTTTTTTCTCTATATCCTCTCATCCCCAATTCGAACTTGTAACCCATTTTTAGTAATCAATACAAGTGTTGATAGCAAGATCTACCTTTTTTACAAAAAAGATATTCGGTGCTGGTGGTCCAAAAGACTTGTTGGGTCTTTTTCTGTTCAAAACGTTAGGTGGAGATAGTTTATGTTAGGACACGCGGGTTTTTAATTGTCACTGTACATATTAGAATTTTTTGTTCTGAATTTAATTCTTTAACATTGTAGGTACGTTTTTCATAATATATATATATATATATATATATATATATATATATATATACACTGTACGCATGTGTACGTATATTATAATAATAGGAAAAAATTCAATAACTTCAGTTAAATGACGTGTATGTCATACTACAATTTTGCAAGGACTTTTATGGGTTTATATATGTTTACATGGACTTAAATGTCTTTAACATTTTAATTAAATCAAAATGATCTAGTAACAAAAAAAAAACTTAGATCTATCATGAGTTTTAATTAAATCAAAATGATCAACTAACAAAACAAACTTAAACAAATTTGTGATCCAATATAATGATGACCAATCATAAAAATAATAATAATAAAAATAAGGATAATGTTATATCTAGTCTCATTTTCGACCTCAATTTTAGTTTACATGTGTTTTGAATTTTTAAAAAATAGTATACATCATCTAATGAGGTATATGCTTTTATAAAAAATGAAGCATATACTCCAATAAATTGCATGAATGCATTTATAAAAATGCAAAAAAATCATTTCGAAGCATATGCCTTATTAACGTGAGCATATGCATCGATAAAATCTATCGAGACATATAATACTAGAATTAGGATTGAAAATGATTCTGGGTGTAACAACACCCTAAAAATAATGACATGACTTCCTTATACCAAATCCACTCACCAAACAACTCTGTCTTTTAAATGCATAGAAGACACTTGGACTATTCATTCATGGGTATGCTCCATGAAAAACAAGACGAACACATGGACTTCACACTCCACTAAAATAAAAAGGGTAATTTGCATAAATAGCATCATTGGAATGAATATTTATAAAATTAGCACCCCATGTGAATATTAGTAAAAAGTACCACTCGACTCGGTCAACTATTTTTTAACATTGTTTGTTTTAAATTGGGATCATTTTTTCTTCTTTGGTTAAATATTAATGGTTGAGATTTTTTATATTAAATTTTAATATCTAAGATTTTATTTTTAAGTTAAGAAAAGAGAAAATCATAGAAGATTTGTTGATAAGGCACATCCTTAAAAATCTTCATTGATTTTCTCTTAATATATTTTAAACCAAAAAACTCAAAATCCATGATTTTCTTAGATCTTTCATGATTTTCTCTTTTCTTAATTAAAAAAAATGAAATTTAACCATTAAAATTTTAATAATTTTTTTTTTGTTGATAGGCACATCCTTCAAAATCTTCTTCGAATGTATTTTAAACAAAAAAACTCAATCCATGAGTTTCTCAAATCTTCTATGATTTTCTTTTTTCTCAATTAAAAAATGAAATCATAGAAATTAAAATTTTAATAAAAAAAATATTGAATGAAAGAAGAAATGATCACAACTGAAAACAAAGGAGACGCCATATATATACGGCGCCTGAGTGTTAAAAAAAATGGTCAACATTGACTTTTGCAAATATTGAATTTTCAATGCTATTTTTGTTAAGGTGCTATTTTTGCAAATTACCCAAATAAAAATAAAAGAAATCATTCTTTATTTCTAGGGAATAAAGTAAAAAAAAGTGACATTTAAAAGACACATCAATACCATTAATTTAATGTATCTTTAAAATTATTATTTTATTTTAAAAATTTTCATATTTTTAATTAATTTATTAGAAAATTTGATTATGTATAATATTTATAAAATCTAATTATCAATTTAAAATATTAAAATATGATTTGGAGAAAAAAAATATTAATTTAAAATAATAATATTCTTTAATAAATTTGTTAGAAAAAAATAAAATAAAATTAGGTTACGTACATTTAGAAATTATTTTTACCATAGTAATGGAATACAACGTTAAAATGAAATTTTTGCAGTGTTATACATAAAAAAAAAAAAACCGTCATTCATTCAACCCTTGTTCCTTTTCATTGTTCAACGTGGATTAGTGTCATGGGATCAAATTTAGACTAGAAATATTTCCCGTGCGGCATCGATGCCCACACCGATCAGCCGACACAATTCTTAGACACCCACAGATTTACAGAAACTCTCTTCCCAACCATTTTATTCAACTTCCGGAATACAAAGGAAATGCCTTAAGGACTTGTGTGTCCCGATGGATCACACTTACACCCTTATATAAACTGCCTCAGTCTACAATTACAAAATTCATCCCACGCAAGAGCTCACTTGCCAACAACTACCTATGTTCCCCATCATGGGTTAGTTACAGCAGTTACATAACTGACACACACTCTGTCCACAGTTGTGACAGTTACATAACAGACCACACATTGCCCACTTTGCGCGCATCGCGTGCCACCTCACCCTACAAGTTGTCCACGATCCTACTTCACGCGCCCGAGACTCCGCTCGTTCTCACTCGCGTGCTAGTGGTCTGGCCAGTGTGGATGGTGTATGCCACGCCGTTGCCCACGCGCGCATCTCCCCCACTTCCACGCCCAGTGCAACTGTCTGCCCTCGTGGCGCATTAGACCGCGTAACCGGCGCATCTAACTGCATACCCTCACATCTCTTGCAACTGCCCGTGTTCGTGGTGAGTCCGCGTGTGCTACGTCGCGCCCTGCACCACGTCACCCACGTTACTGCAAGTTTCGTGCAACCGCTCGCCCACTTTCAATTGCGTCTCCACGTGCCCCACATTGTGTCATGCACCACGCATCACCCAGGCTTTCGCACATTCTGGTTGTGCCCATGAGCCATCGTGCACTCGTGCACACCTCGAGTGCATCCGATCACCCTGCCAGGATGCCCACTGGTTCTCCGAATGGTCCACCACGTACTGTGTGGATTCCCTTTAGATGGAGTGATCGTTGCGCATCACTCCTGCACGTCCCCCATGTGCCCATGTCTGGCTTATGCAGTCAGTCCTTGCCATGCCTGGTTCACGCGCCCTCGTGTTTGCCCATGTTTGTTTCCCATGCCTGTGTCAACCACCATGCATCTCCCCCACGTTCCTTGCAAAGTCAGATCCTTCGAGTGTCCATGTATCCCCCGAGTCATTGCGTACTCGGTGCACATCTTAGAACACGACTGACCATGATGCATTAGTTCTCCCGAGTCCGTCCGACAGATCCCTTGAGCGTGCCCGGACAAGATGTCCGACACTCCAAACATGTTACCCGACACTCCCGGTCGAGGTTCCCAACGCTCCTGGTTGAATTATCCGATGTTCCCGGATGAATTGCTGACACTCCCGGTCAGAGCTTCCAAAGCTCCTGGTCTAGTTGTCCAGCAATCCCACGTCATTGCGCCCGTGGTGTCGGCTCATTTGGATCACGCTTCTCCGTCATGCCTCCGTGCATGACTGGGGTCCGTTCAACCATCCCCCATGTCTCTGAGCTACATACGCGTCCCGTTCATCCGGGCATGTCCGAAAGCCATGCACACTTGCACACAAATATGCGTGGTATGTCTCCCCTCCACATGGCATGAGTTTTTGGGTGTGACAATTAGGGTGTACGAGCACCATGTTTTAAACCTAAAAACTGGGCTAAAAATTAGGGGTGAACGCAACTTTGCCACTTCTAACTCTCAGCGCTGAAGTACATCGATCAACCGTGAAACTCACTCGAAAAAGCCTTTTCGGTATATCCCCTCTCTCTCTCTCTCTCTCTCTCTCTTTGCCCTATGGAATCCCAATCGGACGGCGCGGAAGACATCGCCGCCTTGGTCGAGACGCGGCAGCAGCTCCTGGACCGCATCGAGGGCCGTCGGATTGCCCAGCAGGACCTCATATCCACCCTCCAAACCCTGGTCCCCGACCTCGTCTCCTCCCTCGACCTCTCCCTCCAGCTCATCTCCGCCTTCAACCGCCGCCCCTTCACCCCCACCCCAAACCCTAACCCGAACTCCAACCCCAACCCCAACCCCAAACGCAAACGCTCCCCCTCCCGCCTCCCCAAACAACAAACCCTCGCCAACAGCAAACCCTACAACCCTCTCGAACCCTCCCGCCAATTGGGCGGCGCCGGGGACAAGCCGCCCCAGTCCGACGGAGACAGGCTCTCCGTCGTCCGCACGTTGGTCGCCGTCGCCCTCCTCGAGCGGGTCCCGTTCTCGGTCGTCGATGCGGCATGGATAGCAAGAAAGCTCGATGCGGACTCATCCGTGACCGATGCCGAGAGGTCCGCGCTGGTTAAGCTCGGCCGGGACTCCGGACCCGCCGTGGCTGTCGAGGCGGCCCTACGCGCGATCGCGGCCGACACCGCTGCGATTGAGCTGGAGGAGCTTGTTCTTGGTGGGAAGAGTCGTTTGACGGTCGTCAGGATCGACCGCCACCGCCTCCTCAAGGAGCTGCCGGAGACCCCCCAGAACCCTCTGTTGGCCGGGCCAGATGCGAAGCCCGCGAATGAGGGTCCGACGCCCGGGACAGAGACTCCGAGGCGCCCGGACATGTGGCCGGGGGATCCCCACCACATGATGTTCCCGAGGGTGGTGGGCCCGAGGGGGATGATGAGGCCCGTGGGGGTGGTGCCGCGGGCCACGGCGCCTTCGAAGCTGGGGACAGAGGAGGATGACATAAAGGAACTGGAGTCTCTGCTGAACAAGAAGACTTTCAAGGAGTTGCAGAAGTCGAAGACGGGGGAAGAATTGCTGGATCTCATCCACCGCCCCACTGCCAAAGAAACCGCCGTTGCTGCGAAGGTATAATTTTTTTTTTTTTTGTATTTTTTATTCGATGCTGTTGTTGTTTGATGTTTGAGATTTCTCTTTGTTGTCCTTCTAAATTTTACAGTTCAAGACGAAAGGTGGTTCTCAGCTGAAGGAGTACTGCACAGCACTTACTAAAGAGGATTGTCGGCATCAGTTGAGTTCTTACATTGCATGTGAGAAGGTCAGTTTGAAATTTATGAAACCTTTTTTTTCTATGTTTTAATGTTTTTTAATTGAAAAATATGGCAGTATGTCATTAAAAAATGAACATATGTCCCTTGAACAAAGGAAACAAGGGATCTCCATTTAAAAGAGGCAAAATCAATAAAACCAAGCACTTCCAATGCAATGCTTCCTGGAAGGACCTTAAATCTCACTGTAATATTCCCTTTTTAGCTCATCCTTGCGATGTTGCTGGTTGTAGTAGTTGCAGCTGTAATATTCATAAATTGTCATTGATTGTCACACAGTGCAATTATATGTTGACCTTTCTTGCCCTTTTCTTTGCATCTGACCTTTATCAACATTGATTATTTGGAAGTAATTGTCATTTTTTAATGAAAATGTTGGAGCGATCATATTGATCAGAATGCATTGAACAAAAGGAGAAGATGGATCTCCATACAAAGTTACATAAAAGGAAGAGAAGGAAACAAAAGAAGGCTCTCCAAGGCTTAAAATCAGTTCTTAAGATAACTTATGCGAACAACTCATTAGGCATGTGTCCACGTCCAAGATTGAATGAAGGCATGAACTAAGATTAGAGGAAATGGCCGCCTAAGTGTTCACGTAGATCCTCTTGTATTGGAAAATACATTCATTGCGCGTTAGCCAAATGTTCTAACAAACTGCATGAGGAACGAGTCATTGGAATTTCGCAAGATTCCTTCGATCACTATGCTTGCGCCTCTTATGAAACCATATCCATGTCATTAAGGTCACTAAATGAGCAATTATACCCCAAGGCCACACCAATCTTTTTCAAATTCGACCACTAAGTGGCACCCAAAGATGAGATGCTCCCTTGCTTCATCCTCCCACCGCATGGCTCACAAGTATTATTGTCTTTTGTGCCCATTTCAACCGACTTTGATTAGAGCCTTATCAAGGGTAAGACACATGAAGCAACAGATCTTTAAGGGACAAGCACTCCCTAAATAAGGCTCTCATATAAAATGGATGAGTGGATGGAATGTCAAGGGGATGCTTATTGAGCTTGCGGTAAAACGTTTTTACAGGTAATCCGGAATGTGGTTCCAACTTCCAAACCACCGAATTCTCTTCTTCAAATTTAAGTTCCACCTCTTGAAGAACCACAAAGAGAGAAGTCAACTCCTTTAATACAATGCCATTTAAATCCCTTTGAAGTCGGGGGACCAAATGATGGTATTATCACATGTGAAAAGAGTTGCTAATGAGATCGTTCTCATCTAAAGCACCCTAAAATGATTTGGTAAGAAGAATCGTAGAATCATGATGAAGCCATCTATCCTTCCAAAACCTGTTTCCGGAACGAAATTGAATATCCTCTTGAAGAACATTTGCCATCTCAAGAATATTCTTGCACCCCATAGAGAGAGCAACTCTAGATTGAGGATTCACTGAAAATCTAGTGCATCCCAAATGGTATTTCACATGAATATCTCTAGTCCAAAGAGTTTCTGGTTCGGCAATTAGCCTCCATAAATATTTTCCCAATAAGGCTTTGTTCATGTTGCAAAGTATTAGCACTCCCATCCACCCTTCCTTCTTGGGTTGACAAACAATAGCCCATTTAACTAAATGGGGCCCCTTCCCACTCTCCTTATCACTGGCCCATAAGAATTTCCTCCTAATTTTCTCCATTTTATCGAGAATGCCACATAAAACTTTGAAGATGGAGAAAAACAAGTAAAGGGGAAGACTTATGAGAACTCTTTTAGAAGGATATTGAACATTGGTATCATCGACATATTGAATATGAGAAATCCGGAAAGCACCTCTGGTAACTTCTAAGCCATGAATCCAGCCGCATTCCACCCCCTTCTTGTGAATCATTCTACTAAGCACATTAGCCATAAGAATGAAGATGAGAAGAGATAGATCATCCCGTAGTTGAAGCCCTTCTCCGTGTAGCCCACCGCATTTCCATTAGCAAGAACAGAGATTTGAACCACACTGATGCATTACTTCAACCACCAAAGCCACTTAGGCAAAAAGCCATGGTCTTCCAACAATTTCCAAAGGATGGGGATGAAATTGTTAAGTCTCATAGTTGGTGCACATACAAACCTTGGTTGTCTGGGAGGGTTATATCAAAGAAAGATGAGAAAAAGTAGGCCGAGAGGAACTCGAGACTCATTTTATCCCTTAGAACACAATGATCTTTCCTTCCTATTGCACTGTCATAAGAGGAGATGTAAAAGCAATGCAAGTATGTCAACCCACCAACAACATAGACCCTGAAGTCCACAACATGATAGGTTGATGCCTTGTCCATTTAATGGGATCCAGTTCATTGGTGGAGCTACTCACTTGAAATTTTGCTCACTATGTGGAGTGACCCTCATCCTTGTTAGCTTGTGGATGGAGTTAGAAATCAGTGCAGGGTGATGATGTAGACACTGATCTCTTCACATCCTTTGCCATCCCCCCACTGCAACAGACCGAAAGTTTCACATGACAGTTTCCACATTCACATGTGCCACCAGAGCTGTTGCTTCTCACACCCAGCATCTGCTCCTCAAAATTAAATTTGAGTATATGATTGATGATTTCCAGCTAGCGATGCACCTTATCAAGGAGACCATAGGAGTCCATGGGGAGGCAGTGTGAGGAAGGGAATGTATTCTTATATATGACTTCTTCAATCAATATTAGAGCCATGTACTGATGCATCCATGGCATTGTTTTCTAGAATATTTTCAAGTTATAGTGGCCACCTCAAATACTGATATGGATAATATGTTTTTGCCCAGTCTTTGGACAAGGGGGTATGTGTATCAATTGGCCCAAGTCAATCCATTTTATTTTAACCTTAAAACGAAATCTTCTCATCTCTAACCTACCTAATAAGAAAGTTCAAAGTTTTCCCCATGGCTCACCCAACCCATTAACTTGAACACAAAAGAAACATGAAGGCACCACCACAACCACCACCAACCCTTTAGATGTTCACCTACATTTTTCCACTGCACAACAACACCCACACCTGATTCAAAGGATGATGATGATTCTTAGTGCATGTGTGTATTTTTTAATTGATAATATTTCATTATCATGTAAAAATTTTTGGAGAATAAAACTATATGGAATTATGTATTTTGGATTTCTTTCTTTACAAGTTCACTTATGAAAACCGTTCAATTGTTGCCGCGCGCTTTATGATTTGTTTGTGTTTTATTGTCAATTTCACGAATTACATGTTATTTTATAATTTATATATGATTTATTTATCTTTAAATGACGATGTATCTTACTTAAAAAAATAAAATAAATTTATAATGCATCTAATAAACATTTGAGTATCTCTAAGCATCAGAAAAATTTCATTTGGAAAAGCAACTATATTATGTAAAGGTGTTGTTACACGCGGTCCATAGCATGCAGCCTTGTGTGTAATCCCATTTCATTGATAAGATATATGCTTTGTTAGATATAATGTACAATTCTTTTATTATTTATTTTGCATAAGGGGTTATTTACATTTTATTCAATATACTTTATTTTTTTATCAAGGTACTTGTTTCGTTACATGAAGTGTATGCTTTAAAAGAAATCAAAGCATATGGGGACTGCATACTGGGTGCACACAGGACTGCCTAATATTATTCATTTTGTAAAAATGCAAAAATTTAAGAATCTTTGTGAATCATACTGGATATGTCTCGAACAGTTTATTGATCTATACTGACACAGATTCTTTGAATTCTGTTTATAGGAATTGTATTCTCAGTGACCATTATAAATATGTTTTTGAACATTTTGTCAGGTTCATTTCCGACGAATAATTGCACCACACACTGATACAAATTTAGGTGACTGCTCTTTTCTTGACACATGTCGGCACATGAAGGTAATTATTTCCTTTGTCCTTAATGCGATATATCTATATGTATAATATTATTTCCCTAATTATTTTTCCTTTGAACAGACATGCAAATATGTGCACTATGAGCTTGACCCAACCCCGGATGTGCCCATGATGATGGGAGGCATGACTCCTCCAAAGCCAATCAAAACTCAGCGCGCGGAATACTGCTCAGAGGTGGAACTTGGTGAACCACAGTGGATTAATTGTGATATCCGTTCATTTAGAATGGACATTTTGGGTCAATTTGGAGTTATAATGGCCGATCCACCTTGGGACATTCACATGGAGCTGCCATATGGAACAATGGCTGATGATGAGATGCGAACCCTTAATGTCCCTGCTTTGCAAACCGATGGCTTGATTTTTCTTTGGGTCACTGGACGGGCAATGGAACTTGGGCGTGAGTGGTATGTGTCTTGTTCTGACCATTTTGTTATTAAACGTATAGTACAAAATTAGTTTTAATTTTTAATTTGAGAGAATAATAGTACATATTATTAGATTTCAGCTATTCAATAGTGCCCCAACACTGCTCATACGAAGTGAGACCTAAAATCCACAATGTCAAATCCTTCTGAAATCCACAATGTCAAATCCTTCTGGAACCTCCACGGCAGAAGATGCCCACCAATCAGTTGGTTTCACTTGATCATGTTGTCGCCTTGTAATGTCTCTCTGGAACATTCCAATTGTAATTTTGTATCCGTTGAGTTGGTCATGTATGATGTCATGCTCCTATGTCTATTTGACCATCCTCTTCGGTATGTCCATGAATCTTGTTTCCCTTTTGTTTTTGTTAATCATAAAGTAACAATTTCTTATGAAACTCTCTTGGTCTTTTATGCATCTTTCTAATAATCTTTGTTCTAATTATCGGATAATTTTGCTCATTGATCATATTATACAACATTTCTAACCTGTTCAAACTGATTATTGATTCTTTTATATTTGCTGATTTACAATATTCACTGGTTCTGATATATATCATCTTGTATTAGCTTGGTTGTTTCTTTTTTTCTACTGTACAGATGTGTACTCGTGTGAATTTTTTGAGTTTTCCATGTTCTTGGTTAACAGACCACTGTGTCCCTTGTCAAGGTAGCCATGGTTTAAAAAGTGAGTAAACATTATTTTCTTTGGTATATGCATTCAGTTTAGAGCTTTGGGGATACAAGCGCATTGAAGAGATCATCTGGGTGAAGACTAATCAACTCCAACGAATTATTAGAACTGGACGAACTGGGCATTGGCTCAACCACAGTAAAGAACACTGCCTTGTTGGGATTAAAGGGAATCCAGAGGTCAATAGGAACATTGATACAGATGTCATTGTTGCTGAAGTTCGAGAGACAAGCCGTAAGCCTGATGAAGTAAGTAGATGAGTAATCACCTTCTCTAGTAGCACATACCACTGATTTCCTTGAGTATTTGTGTTGTGCATATGTGCTCGTTTATTCATGCTGCGATATTACACTTTTTTGTTAATCATCTTATCATCATAAGTTCTGCAATATGAAAATCTTCTCTATATCCCAAAAAAGTCATCTTAAATTTTGTAGCTTATAGTATTTCATTCTTGTCATTCTATTGTTGAATGCTTGGATGGCTCAGAACAACTGGAGCACATATACTCTTTTTTCATTTTGAAACTTGGTAGATTATATGGCATATGCTTTACAAAGGTTGCAAAATACAACTGTTGAGGCACAATTTAAATGTCCGCTTCTCAGTATCCTCCTCAGCAAATTGATGCACTTCTGTTTTCAGATGTACCCAATGCTGGAGAGAATAAGTCCAAGGACAAGGAAACTGGAATTGTTTGCACGGATGCATAATACACATGCAGGGTATGCCTTTTATTTCCCGTTACTAGTATTTGAGTAACATAAATAAGGTTGACAGCATCAAATGTGCAACTTTTGATCACCATTCGAGTTTCAGTTTTGACTTGCCATCGTTTAACTTGTCCTTATTAGCGGGTATCCTAAATTTTGATTGCGTGCTCAATCATCTGATCAGGTGGATGTCACTTGGTAATCAATTGAGTGGGGTGAGACTAGTCGATGAAGGACTTCGTGCAAGATTCAAAGCTGCTTATCCAGACGTCGAGGTACAACCATCATCCCCTCCCAGGTCTACTATTCCCATGGACGTGGATTCCCACCCTACACAGGCAAGGAGTCCATTGGTAGGACGAGAATCCGCACCACCAGAAAATTATCCATCTGAAGAAAAGCCCATGGCCGCAGATGCTGAAATGGTGGGCTAGTTTTTAAGTATCTAGTTTTATCTTCCCCATCATTATTGCTGTTATGTAATGCTTTGATTATAATTATTGTCTGATAAATTATATAAGCGTACACAATTCCTTGCTGCTTCAGTTTTCCATTTCTATGTTGTATTTGATATTTAATCTGGAAGAGTCATTTTTGTAGTTTTAAATATCTTTCTCTGCTGCTCCATCACTGCTTTGTAAGGTCCTTTCTATTATGGCTACATATGGTGCTGAGCCAGGATTACTGGAGGGCTTCTTATTATGGTTGGTCTAGGAAAGAACTACAATGCCAAAAAAAAGTCTCATTATGGAACTTGCATAAAAAAAAAATGTTTATGCGCTTAGCTGAAACACAGAATCTTGACAGACATTTTTCCTGTCAGCACCGCAGTGACCAAATGAGTAAAACAGTGAGATCCTGGAGAAGGGGTCGGGGTTATTGTGTGATGTTGCAGGTAGTGTTGTCTGATTGTTTCCATATTAGCACCACATATTGGCTTGTGAGAGAGCTGGAACTTGAAGTAAGCAAGAGGAGCTGATACTATGGTGTCTGAATATCAAGAGCCATCACTGCCCTACTGTTTTTTCAGGTTCATTTATGCAGACTATAATGCCTGCAGTGCTATTTTACTGATGATGTTAAAGTGAAGAGAACTGTGTGCACATGCATTAACCATTGTGCTCTCAAATTAGGTTTCTCATAGGTTTGTAACAACACAGCAGTCGTATAAAGCAAAGCAAACATTATACAGCGTTACATGCCTGCCCTACTTTAAAATCATGCACATCAAATGAAGCAAAGTAAACAATGAATGTTAAAAACTAAAATACGTTCATGGTTCAGTCTTGGATCTTAAGAAGGAAGGACATATAAGTGATATTGATTCAGCTCATCCTGGTTTCCTTGATTCATGTCCTCATCTTTTCTTCTTACAGAAGCAATGTCTTTCAAGACGAAGGGGGCATTTGAAAATCCGTTTGACCGGATTTTTGTTTTTGCAAAAATTGAAAAAATCAAGTTTTTAAACAATTCTGAAAAAACATGTTTAATTAAACTACTTTATACAAAATCATACTTTTCAAATGGGTTTTCAAACCCCAAGCCAATCACATGATTTATATATAGCAATAAAGAAGATAGTAGAAGCCTGTACAAAAATTGACGTCTTTCAAATAGAGCACTTGATCTAAATAAAGTTTATATACCATTACCAGCAAAACCAAAGGGGAACAAAAATGCATCATCAAAGAGTCTTCGGATTTGTTGAATCAATTGTGTTCAATTGTATAAAAATAATCCGTATTTCCATATATATACATAGTTCATAAATCTATTGTTTAAATTCATGTCAACTTTTACATCACCATGAACTATTTGTGAGCATCGGATCAACAACTTAAAAAATCTGAATGATCAAATAATAGGCTGCGCCACAGAATTGTGATATCGTATTGATCTGGATATTGAAGAGGTTATCTGTTCTCTCTCAGGAACTACTAATATTTATTGATATATCATTTGGTCAACATATGTAGAAATCATTAATTAGTATAACAGAGAAAAAAAGAAAAAACATGAATTCAACTGATCCAAAATAACACCTTCCAGGTGAAGTATATATCATTGACAGACATGTTTCATGAAAATTTACAAGGTAAAAGAACTAGACTTAACAAAGAACCTAACAAAAATTACTACTAATGAATTGAAAATCATCTCAGCAAACAAACAATCAATGAAACAATAACTTCGCCACTGCCCGCTTCTTCAGCATCTGAACCTTCTTCTCCGACGCCCGCTGCTCCAATGCTTTCGAAACATCTCCATCCATGATCCACCGCAACATTTATCGGGTCATGGAGATACCTCCTCGTGAGCTTCTCTAGGGATGTCGGCATGGTCTCCGTATACACGTGGATCGTCCTCCGGCGAGGCATGGCTTTCAACATTGCCTCTAATTCCTTGTCGAACCCCATCCTCATCATGAGATCCGCCTCGTCCAAGATGAGATAACCACAGCTCTGTCTCATCACTAGCGTACCCCTCTCAACACATTTCCCAAGCTGATCGACTGTCCCAACAATCACATGGGATCCCCGTCCGAGCTTATTAAGCGCGTCCCCCTCGTCGACGATCAACGACACCTTCACGTCGACCATATAACGCGAGAGTCTCTTCATCACGCGCATGACCTTCTCCGCGAGCTGTCGATTCGGGACCACGATGACCGCGAGGGGGTGCGAACAAGCTTCTCTATCGAGGTGGTTACAGTGACACATATGTTGAAGCATGGGGAGGAGATACGCGGCGATCTTTCCTGGCATTGGCGCGCACAACGCGACGAGGTCCCTCCCTTGCACGCCGAGCGGAACCGCGACCATCTGTATCGGCAATGGATCGCGGTCCCCGAATGGATCGACGGCGTTGATGAGCTTCGGTCGTAGGCCGCTCTCGGACCATCTGCGCATAGGGTGAGGCCGGGGTCGGTCGGCGCGCAAGCTGGTGTATTTGATGCCGTGGTCTTTGCAGAGAATTCCCCATTCAAGGAGGGACATCCCCTTGGCCACCATGCGCTTCTTCGGAGGGCTTTGGACGACGCTGTCTTCCTCTGTTGCCGCGGTGAACCAAAGGCGCTTTTGAGCAGCGTTGGTGGTGGTGGTGGTGATGGTGGTTTCAAGGGTGGGAGCCATTGAAAGACAGAGAGTTTGAGGGTTTTGAAGAGGTTTATTGAATCGTGTTAAATTACATGTGTGTAATATTATTATTATGTTACACGTGTAATACTGTATTACACGTGTATTAGGTCTTGTATCATTATATAAAGGGCTTTATCTCTCTCTTAATGAATTATGTCATATTATTCTTTTCTCCTAAAAGTCTAACATGGTATCAGAGCCTTTTAAGACCTCAAATAATTTTTTTTTTTTTACCATAATTTAATAGCTTTTCAAATGATCAAAGAAAGCAACGTTTTACATGAACTATTATTTAATAAACGACCATACTATAGACCCAAAAAAACAAGGAGACGGCTTCAAAACCCCCTCCTCATCTATCCAACCACCCCTCAACAATTTCTAGAACAATAATGATTCATAGGCCTCAACTTCATAAGCCCCAAATCAGGCCCTATGATGTGGCAAGTGTACATTGTCTATTTTGTCCTTTACTTGATAACCACCTCAACATGTATCCCTATTATTGTGGAATATCATTTAATTCTGAAAATAATGTATTTGTTCACCATTAATGGATTCTTATAATCGTGCAACAATTTTAATTGGAATATATTGGAACAAATATGCTCAAATGGAGGAGGAGTGATTGTGGAAGTTGGAGAGAGACGCATCAGGGATCATGGTGGAGTGTAGAGAGAGAATTGAAAGGCATGAAAGAGAGCCGAAGTTGAGGCGGACCGGTGGATCGAATGGCGGTTTTGTATGCGAATAGCGGTGGATTGATGTTGAAACAATTGAAAATCTGTCTTGTACGCGAAATGATGAGCTTTTGCATTATGGAACTGATTTTGTTTATGAAGAATACGTGAGAGCATATCGGAAATTTTATTTTTGAGGTTTTGGAAGATACAAAATTATTTTTTTTTATCTCACCTCAATACCTCTTGGATCAGGTTTGACATTATTTGATTCGTAATCGAATTGTGTTTTATCTTTTGTTTTAAATATTTAAATACGAATTTTTTCGTGTATTGAATGTCATTTTTCACAATTTAATTTATTTTTATGTTAATATCTAAATGTAACACTCGATACTGTTACATTTTATATATGGGTAGTTTGTTTGATGTTAGTCATTTTTTAAATCTGTATTATTTTTGTTACATTCATAAATGTAACAGTCAACCACATACATGCATTAATTTATATTTGTTAACTTTGTGTTAGGTTGAACTAAAATTGAACCAAAATAGGTGACCTTGTGCCTACTAGAAATTGAAATAGTGGATTTCGAAGAGTAAATGTAACTGTTTGACATTTAGGTAAATGTAATTGTTTGTTCCATTTATGTAAATGTAACAATTTTTATGTAAATGTAACAAATCGTTGTGAGAGATGTAAACATTTAATAAATATATTTGCAACTACCAATATAAAATTATAAAATGTAACTGTTTCATATGATAACTATATGTGTTTTTATTTAAATTTGAATGTAATAAATACTTAACTTTTTTAATATTTAGTTATAACATTCTTAAAAAAAATTAATGTGTATAATAAGAATGTAAGTTTGAAAAAAAAATCTAGGCGGTTTGAAAGATTTTCATGAAAACAATTTAGGTAATTTTTGGTATAATTTAGGTTCAATTATAATTTAGGTAATGATTTCAAAATTCAAAATTTGAAATAGATAAATAGATTTTAAGATTTACATGGAAAGTCATAATCGAATAGAGAAAATGGGGGGATTTGGATTAATGAGATATATTTTTAATGAAGGACAAATTTGTATTTTATCATTTTTCCTTTTTTTGAAAAGTCAACAAGTCAATCAATAACAACCAATGAGATGATAACACCTCATGGGGCTTGTGAGTGGGGCTTATATTTTGGGGCCTGAGTATCATGACTCTTTCTAGAAGAACCATAAAATCAACAATAATGATTCCTAGGTCCCAATTTTACAAGCCCCAAATAAGCCCCATGAGGTGGCATGTGTCTAATACCTGTTATACCCTTTGTTTATTATTTTATTTTTTGGGTAACTAATCCCCACAAAATAAGGAGACAATTATGATTGATTAAATAAAAAAATAAAAATCAATCTTTAAATTAAAAAAAAAAAAGTGAAGGCGAGTCGCTTGCAAATGAGAGGAAGGTGGTTGAGTCTCTCTCTTCTCGGGTTTCAGATGCCGTGAACCGGATGCAATGTCAGATAGTAGTTGAGGCGAGTCTTGAAAAACTAATAGAGAAGCAAAAATGTGTTGTGGAGGATCTGAAGTTGAAAGCTTTAATCAGGGAGGATATCTATCAGTTTGTTTTAAGGGATGCAATCAATAGCCAAAGATGTGAGTTGGATGATTTGGTCATTGAAACTCTCATGCAAGATATTTACAATGTCTTAAACACTGTAATAGATGCCGAAGAAACCATCAATTTGTTGGTGATGGAGCATGACAGGGAAAAGAATCACCATGAAGCAATACTTTTGAAAAATTAGCAAGCTTTAGCTTCTGAGATCAAAGAAAAGAGGCGTTAAGGCAAGAATTAGCAATTCTCTGTTTTTTTCAACTCTTTCTAATATTAGTTACATTTAATTTATATATGATTTGTATGATGTTAATATTACATTTCTAACATCGAACATACTCATATTCTAATTTTTGTTAATTCATAAATGTAACAGTTTGAAATGTAACATTCATTCGTGTATTACATTTGTTTCATTGTAAATAATAATTTATATTTGTTACATTTATTAATGTAACAGTCAAAGATGTGACGTCGATTCCAACCTTGAAGCGTTGAGACTGACAGAGAAGATGGTCGGAGAGCTTCCTATTTTTAAATGACGGACTGTCCGGAATAACCACAAAAGCGAGGTCGTCATTGAAGACAGAGAAGGTGAAGTAAATTGAAAGCGAGGTCATGTATTGTTTTATTATATTTACATTGTGAAAACTGTGTATTGATTTATACTGTTACATTTATAAATGTAACAGTTAATGAATATTGCGGTTTAATGCAAAAGAGATACATTTAAGCAATACACAGTTTTTTGTTATTTTTTATATTTGAAATGTAACAATCTTGTAAATGTGTGTTATTTTTTTTTATTTATATTTTGAAATGTAACAGTCTTGTAACGACATATTGTTATTTAATATGTGAATTCATGGATATTTTAAGATTCAATCAATTTATTATTCATAACTATTTGGTTTGCAGGGGAGTCTACTACATTTCTTCTCCTCTTTTTTTGTTTCTACGACATTTTTTAACATGAATGTTATAAACTATTACATTTACATATTTATGTTATATTTATGCATCACTGTTACATTCTTAAATAGTTATAATCATAAAAAAAATTAGAACACTTTTTTTTGTGTTATTTATGTAATTTTTGTGTAATTTTGGTAAGTTTTAGTGTAATTTTGATGCAAAACAATTTAGGTGATTTTTGTGTAAGTTAGGTAAGTTTTGGTGTTAAATTCATAGAAATTTCAAAATTTAAATTTTGAAATATGAAAATTTTAAAGTAGGATATATTTTTCAATATTCAAATTAATGTGAAAGATTAATAAGAGAAAAAAGAGGGATTTTGGTTAATGAGATCTATTTTTAATGATGGGTATATCTGTATTTTACCATTTTATCCATTTTGAAAAGTCAACAAGCCAACCACTAAGGTGATGACACCTCATGGGGCCTATGAGTGGGGCCTATGAATTGGGGCCTGGGTATCATCACTGTAAAATCAATATGTAAGTTGCCCAAACATAAATAACACCAAAAGAGAGAGCGAATACAATAAGTCATTAATCAAGAGAACCAAACCATCCGTAAAGACGACCAATCTCCCTCAGATCGGCACATATCGCTTCAACACCTGCTTTGCTCCAACAGCCACCCCAACAGCGAGCCCTCCAATAGCCCCGGCCAAGGCAGTCGCCCTCGGCCCCGACGCCGCCTTGTACATCAGGCCAGTCCCCAGCCCGGCGAGCATACTATTAATCATGTCGTCCTCATCACGCACATAGACAACCGCGCCCTCGAAACCGGCATAGAGGAGCCCGATGATGCCGAGACGGTTACCCACGCGGCGGCCAGTGGAGCCGCTGGCGTTGAGGAGGCGGGTGACCCGAAGCTTGGTGGTGTCGTCGTGCTCGAAGGACCGGACGCCGTCCACGACGCCCTTGGCGCCGCCGGCGATGCTGCCGACGAGATAGCCGCATCCGGTGTAGTAGGTGATGTTCTCGCCGACGGAGCGGTGATGTTTGAGGGACTCCTCCTGGAAGAGGAACTCCGGGGAGGTGGGGAGCCTGTAGAGGTTGTGGATCGGAAAGTCCGGGTTGAGATGCTCATACGGGTTGCAGAAGCGGCCCCCCTCGTCATGTCGGTCCCTCGGGTCCTCCATTAGGGTTTCGATTTCTAGGGTTTTGGTTTCACGGAAAGAAAAGGAGGGGGTGTCGATTAGGGTTTGGGATTTTATTATGCGAGAGAGATGGAGAGAGGGGGGGGGAGGTTTTACGTGGATTATTATATTAGCTTCATTGATGATTATTCTCGCTTTACGTGGATTTATTTACTACGTAATCGCTCTGAGGTTGCTCACATTTATGATGTTTTTACCACCATGATTCACACCCAATTTCAGACTCGCATTAAAACCTTTCGTTCTGATTGTGCCAAGGAATATATTTCTTCTACAATGCGCTCTCTGATTCAATCACATGACACAATTTTTCAGCAGTCTTGTCCCTACACTCATGAACAGAACGGTGTTGTCGAACGTAAACATCGTCACATTCTTGATACCACTCGCTCTCTTCTACTGTCATCGTCTGTTCCACAACATTTTTGGGCTGAGGCTGCCCTTCTTTCTGTTCATCTCATAAATATCACTCCCTCTACCATTCTCTCCGGCATGTCCCCTCATGAACACCTCTATTCTTCACGTCCCAACTACAGTCGTCTTCGAATTTTCGGTTGTACGTGTTATGTTCTTCTTCCTCCTCATGCTCATGACAAGCTCTCTGCTCGGTCTGTTCGATGTGTTTTCTTAGGGATCAGTTTCGAGCATAAGGGGTATCGTTGTTATGATCCAGTGGGTCATCGTTTCTGGTTTGCTCGTCATGTTTCATTTGTTGAGGATGTTCCCTATTTTTCGTCTACGTCCCATGCGTCCATTTCTCCTACGTCTCCTTTTGTTCAGCCTTGTCCTGTTATTAAGTCTTTTCCTATTCCTGGATCACCTCCTAGTCCTCCCCTGGTTGAGCCTTCTCCGATAGAGTGTGACTCTTTGCCTTCCTCTTCCAGTCCTACTGCAGATACTTCTACTGGTGCCTCGCCTACTGCGTCGACGCCCCTCTCCCGGTCGTGGATCCAAGTAGGGTTGCTCGCTATCCTCAGCGCGAGCGTCGTCCGCCTGTCCGTTTCAGTTTTGATAGTGGACCTCCTAATCAGTTTGGCTTTGCCACAGTCAGCTCTTATTCTCCACAACTTCAGGCTTTTCTTGCAGCTATTCATACACATCGGGAGCCTAAATCTTATCAAAAGGCAGTTCAGCACCCTGAGTGGCGACAGACCATGGATGAGGAGTTTCAGGCGTTTCAGGAGACTCACACGTGGGATATTGTTCCTCTTCCCACCGATGTTGAGCCTATCAGTTGTAAATGGATTTTTAAGATCAAACATCGACCTGATGGATCCATTGAACGACACAAGGCTCGTTTAGTTGCTCGCGGTTTCACACAGGAATATGGGATTGATTATGAGGAGACTTTCGCCCCTGTTGCATAGATGACCACCGTTCGCACTCTTCTTGCAGTTGCTGCGACTCGTCATTGGCCGCTCTTTCAGATGGATGTGAAGAATGCCTTTCTTCATGGGGATTTATCAGAGGTGGTCTACATGCAACCACCTCCTGGTCTTTGTACTCCTCCTAAGCATGTCTGTCGTCTCCGGCGTGCTATATATGGTCTCAAGCAGGCTCCTCGTGCATGGTTTGAACGTTTTTCACAGTGTTATTCTATCAGCTGGGTTTGTTGAGAGCTCTCAAGATCACTCTTTGTTTGTGCGATCATCATCGCAGGGTCGGGTGATTCTAATTCTATATGTGGATGATATGATCATCACTGGTGACGACTCAGCTGGTATTACTCTTGTTCAGCGCCACCTCAGTAGTCAGTTTCAGATGAAGGATCTCGGTACTCTTCGCTACTTTCTAGGGCTAGAGATTGCTCAGAGTAAGCGGGGGATTCTTCTCTCTCAGCAGAAGTACACAGCAGATATCATTGATCGTGCCGCTATATCTGACACTCGCCGTGCTGCCACACCACTTGAGCTTCATGTGAAGCTACGTCCTACTGATGGTGAGCTCCTTCCAGATCCTACACGATACAGACAAATCGTGGGTCAGCTAGTGTATCTATGCATTACCAGACCTGATATTGCTCATGCAGTCAGCATAGTTAGTCAGTTCGTCTCTGCTCCTCGTTCGATTCACTACAGTGCTCTCATGAGGATCCTTAGATACTTACGTGGGACTATTACCAGATCACTATATCTGTCATCATCTTCATCTCTGGTTCTTCGAGCTTACACTGACGCTGATTGGGCAGGAGATCCGACTACTCGTCGATCCACCACTGGTTTTTGCATATTTCTTGGAGACTCTCTTATTTCCTGGCGCAGCAAGAAAAAAGATGTTGTTTCTCTTTCCAGCACAGAAGCCGAGTATCGAGCTATGACCATTACGACCAAAGAGATCATTCATTTCAGACGTCTCTTGGTCGATCTTGGAGTAGATGTTACAGGTCCTACTCCACTTTACTGTGATAATCGGAGTGCTATTCAAATTGCTAGTAATCCAGTTTTTCATGAGATGAGTAAGCATATTGAGATTGATTGTCATTTTGTTCGTCAGCACTTCCTTGACGCTTCCGCACATTTCCTCTGCTGAGCAGATCGCAGACTTCTTTACGAAGTCTCATCCAGTTCCCAGATTCTTGTCTCTCATTCGCAAACTCACGTTGTATGATCCACCTTGAGTTTGAGCGGGGGTGTTAAATTACATGTGTGTAATATTATTATTGTGTTACACGTGTAATACTGTATTACACGTGTATTAGGTCTTGTATCATTATATAAAGGGTTTTATCACTCTCTTAATGAATTAGGTCATATTATTCTTTTCTCCTAAAAGTCTACCAAATCGAATTGAAGAGGGTTGATGAAAGAGTGAAGGTTATGTGAAGGGGTATTTAAGGTGTTGTGAAGTTTGTTAGGTTGCTTGGGCTCCAATCAAAATCGTGATCGTAATCTTCAATAAATTGTCTTCAATCAATTAATCTTTCCAAACTCTCTATAACGGACTCCGCATTTATTACTGACAGTTGTAATGTTGACTATGGTCCTATCTATTAAGAAACTGATTGGACTTAACGGACAACACATCGTTGATTGAATCTAATTGGGGTGATCGTTAGAAGTTTGTTAAGATGATTGATATTTAAGATTCGGTGAGATTTGATTTTTAAGAAGATATAATATATGGAAACCGAATTTTAAGAGTATATACATGGAAATAAAAACTAGATATTTAATTGTTTCTCAAAATTAGTGGATAGTGGTTAGTTTAAATTTTGTCTCAATCTTAACAAATAATATTGAAATTTTAAATTTTTAGTTATAGAGATTTTGAAATCACATGGAATCTTCATAGCTTTTAATTTGAATTATATTTTATTAATAGATAAGAATGACATAAAATTTAAATTTTAAAATGGAACTTAGTAGATAAAATCAGGTTAAATTTAAAATATAAATTGAGATAAAATTCAAACTATTATTGTTTGAAGCTTACCTGATTTTTTGATCTCCCCCTACATTACCCGAGACCCAAAATTTACATTGGGACACAAAACTCCCAATGTCTTCCATTTCATATTGAAAATTATTATACCTAATATATACTAGCACACATCCTTAAACATATCATATTTGTTACATATCAAACACACATTTTGCCAAACACAAACATCCTTAGTGTCATTTAAAAAGTTATAAACCTTTATCTACTTTCAATATAGGTGAAACAAACTTTAAAAGATGATTTTACATTTTTCAATAAGAAGAGCCAAAAAAAAAAAACAGAGAGAGAGAACCAAACAAAAAAAAATCCTGCAGCACCCATATTGTTATATATCCTTCAAACGATTTCTATGACGAGTAACATTACAACAGGTTCCTAAAAGGGAACTAAAAAGTTAGTTTTATCAACTCAGTTGAATGAAGCAAGTTCAATTAACCTAAGGCTTCATTTAGCTAAGTGTTGCCGGGGCGTTCGCGTTCGCAGACGCTGGCCGATGCGAGCTCCCAACCAACCAAACAAAAAAAAGGCGTCCGCGTAATATGTCAACGTTGGCAGTGCATGTGTTTTTTTCACCGATATCACCGACGCGTTGAAATAACTCTTCTTCGTTGCTAGGTCGGTTCGGCCGTAGCGGTGGTGGTGCTGATAGCACACCCAAACAATCTGAACTGCTGTAGAAACATAAAAACAAAGGGAACCATTTTTAGACTCACATATATGGCATTTCATCAATCATATCCATCTGATTATAGTTGAAAAACATTACTGCGGCATGGGCAACTACAATCAAAATTCTCTATCTTATAAAGCAGGGATATCCAGTTCTAAGAAGCATAACACTGTACATGATTGGTCATGCAATGGGTCCAAAAGAAAAGAGCTAAAATGCACCAAACTAATAAAGAAAAATTCTATAAGAAAACACTTGCAATTTAATTGAATTCTAATCAAAAGATATAACATAGATATGACCATTTGTGTGATACTGACAAAATAGTTCAATATAAAAAATCAGAAATATATAATAGAAGTATAGTAAAAAAAAAAAAAAAAACAGAAGATAATATGAGAACCAGAACTACAACTAGAAAAGCCAGAACCCTCCGCCACAATAGAACAGTATAGAATCATTTGCTTTGATAAATGAATGGGTGAAATGTCCACTGCATTCAAAATGCATGAAATCAGAATGGTGAGATATTTAAAGCAAAAGGCATTATTAAAAAATAGGCAAGAACATCATTTCTGGAGATATAGAGACCATACTATGCTGTGTCTTTCTAACATCCGAATTTCTCAGTACTTTATGAAAAAAATCCCACAGAACACAGATCAAATATGAATATATATAGTAAAATGCATTAAATTAACCTTGATAACAGAAAAGACCTAGTCATATCCACAGCATATCATGGTATTTTGGCATTTGAAGCCCTCATGAATTCTCAATGGACAGCAACAAGTGCTTTGTTTCCCTTGTTAAACAATATTATTTTACATGTTAAATCTATAATAGATATCCCTTGTTAAATCTATATTATTCTACACTGAGAAGCCCACATGACTTCTCAATGGACAGCAACTAGTGCCTCTGTTTCCCTTGTTTACCCAAGAACAATGAGACACATATCCCTGCTTCCAATTTCTTGAACATATAATAAAAACGTAAAATATTGTTAGATTAGGGGAAATTTTAATAGACATTATATAAGTTCAGTTTAGTCTTTTTCTTATTTAGGATTTCACCATTTCTATCTATAAATAGTCTTTTTAACTCTCATAATAGGCAAAAGATCTTTTTCCCTAATCTAACATGGCTTCAGAGCTTCCACATCACAATGACTAACATAAGATAGGGGTATGATGCAGCCTTATTGAATGAGTATACAAAAGACTAACATACTCTTATGTAATTAAACCCTTAACATATTCTGTACCTTTTAATTTTGTTTAAATATTTTATCTTCTTAATTTGTTTATTGTGTTTCACACATTCTCATGGAGAACTTTTTTTTTACTATAAATTCTTTGTGATTAAGTAGATTTTATTAGATATGTAATAATATAATTTACGTTTTTTATGATAAACTCCAATAAATGTTTATGCTTTTTTGGCCGCTTAGCTGACGAAGTGAGATAGTTCAAGAAGTTGGACAGCAAGCACATTGTGTCATGGAACACCATATTTTTGGGGTACACCTAAGCGCGCTTTGCGGTCCCTATGGATGAGACTCATAACATGTTCGACTTGATGCCTGACAGAGATGGTGTGTCGTGGAACACGATGATCTCCCGCATACTCGCCGAACAAGCGAATGGGGGAAACTGGTAGCCTTCATTTCTACAATGCATGCGTGTGGACATGCGGATTCGGTTGGTGAGGGAAGAACGCAATTTGATTCAATGGTTTTCGTATTCGGGTGTGTGGACCACTATGCATCGCTCGTGAACATTATAGGACAATATGGGAGGCATGGTCCCCAGTGACCATAGCACAACGGTTCAGGGCTTGCTTGGTTAAAGGGGAGGAGGTCTTGGGTTCGAGTCTTGGCGATGACTTACCCACATGTTTGTTGGCGATTATTTAAAAGAATTTTCCGTGGGACTGGGGCAAACAGGCGAAGGTAGTTTTTTCAGCTCGACCGTAAGGTCAGCCACGGGGAGTCCCTCTGATGTCAAAAAAAAAAAAAAAAATGGGAGGCATGAAGACACATTGGATATGATATAAAGCATGCCACGCCAAGACTGTGTCTTCAATATATTTGTTGAAATGGTTCAGTGAATCATGGAGGACGACAGAGAGACTAGCGAAGGTGGCGATGATGTGGAAGTGTGGGAGGGGTGCAGGAAGTGGTGTCATGGTGGTGGAGGCTTTGGAGTTAAGGCGATAAAATCCAACGCCTCATTTGATTACTTCACAAACCAGCCACACGCGAATAAGTAACATACAAAGGAATATAAAATGGCAAAAATGAATATTGATGATCAAATTGGTCATCATCTTTTTTTGCTGGCGAGATTCTTCAAATCAAGCCATCGAGCTAGATATGTTGTAGCATCTACTTTGTTGGACAGAGTTCAAGTCCAAATGAAAGAAATTTCAAGTATGACATTTAGATAATGGATGGCTAGCATATATGAAGGCAAAGAAAGTGAAAGCTTATTTAAGAAGCCTTTGTGCCAATTTCAAAATCCTCAAATGATCTTGCACATGACTTGAAGTCATATATGTAAAGCCAAGTCCTGATGGTTCCCTGCCATTCTCACTAAAGATCACAGTCACCAATCTAAACCAAAACCAACCACATGCCTCAATTAATCAGGGTGAGCTTCACTCTGTCTGCGGCAAAAGCAGGAAAAACATGGAAACTAGTGGCTATTAAGAAATCTCTTCTTCGAATCCAAGATAATATCACTCTTACCTGCAGCAAATGCAGGAAAAACATGTAGACATGAACATGTAATACAATGGCTTGTCTTGGAAACATACAGTTGAATCTAGCATTTCTGAATCGGAATCTTATGCTCTTAAAGCTTGATCACAACAATACAACATATACAAATGCCATCATCTGCAACTATAACTAGAGAAGGAAAAAAAAAGTGTGAAGCGTGTGCAGTCTATCAAGATGATGTTTCTAGCATTGAAAGCTGCCAAACTTAAAGCATCACTGGGTTCTGATTTGCGTTATTGTGCTGGAATTTAAAATCACTGTCCTTGCACTTCCTGTGACTGGGCCCGGTGGAGGATGAGATGAAGTTCTGAAAGGTGTTGTTATCTTATCTTAGGTAAGTGCTCATATTGATGTGGAACATTAAATTTTTCATCATGGGCACATATAGAGAACTGTGAATTGTGTGTGTATCTCAGCTTCCATTCCAAAATAAAGCTGACAAAAACCATGATAGATATTTTTTTTTTCAACTCTGCTCAATGAACTTCGCAAAATCAAATTTTAAAAGGAACCCTCAACCATGGATTCAACAGCAATGTATAAGCCACGTCAACAAGAAATGAAATGGAAGCATATTTTATTTCCCACAATATGAAGCAATCTTTACCTGAGGAATATGGCATGTCATCTGTCAAAGCTTGCAATAATGCATGATAAATTGAGAATGATTATTTTCTGTGATCTCACCTGCAGGGACCAAACCATCCTAAATAATCTTAAAGCACAAAAAAATACACCCTTATTATATATGCCTACTTAACTCCTCTCTTCTTCCTATGCTCTCTAATTTCTATATTTTTAGATTAAAAATTCTTATTTATGACAGCTTCAATTGAAACAAGCTTGTATTGAACTGAATCATGTACTTAAAGCTCCATTTGTTTTCTTGTGGAAGTTTACAGCTTTATACCCTGGTTACACCACCATAATACATGCATGATACATTCATCCAATATGCAGCAACATATCACTCCGATCTCCCCACAATGCAAAAGCCATATACAAAAACGTAAAATAATATTTAAGATTTAAAAGTTTCCATTGAATGTTCTTCCCACTTATCATGCATTCTGAAACCTACTGCAGCATTGCACTCTCACTTCAACAAATATCGATTTCTAGTGCAAAAAAAAGCTCAACATTTCAATTTGTTGAGGCTGTTTAGTGAACCTTCAATACTTTTCATTCTAAGCGATCCCCGTATTTTCCCTCTTCCATTAATAAACACCAATTGGAAACACAAGAGTGAAAATACATCCATTAAAATTCAGAGGAGGTGGCAAACTGAGACCTCTTTTTTTAACAGAGTTAACTACCAGACACTGATGCTAACACTGCATTAAAAACATATCTTTCTTTTGACAGAGTTAACTACCAGACACTGATGCTAACAATGCATTAAAAACATATCTTTCATTGAAATTCCTCTGTAGAAGGTAAAAATAATAAAAACAAAGATCGATATTCTTATTGTTGTTTGGAAATATATAATATTGAGATTGCCGTTGGGCACTAGTTATTTTGGTTGCCTGAGGGTAGAGCCAATCATGCTTCACAGATAACCCCACCCGTGTAGAGTGAAATATTGCATCCCTCATCTGGGGTAGTATAGGTTAGCTCATTCAGCTGAATCCTTCATCTCCATGTACATTGTGAGCCGTTGTTACCCGGATCCAAGATTTGAACAGCAACTGCCACTCAGTACACTGGTTGTTTATCATGCCTCCTGCAACCATTCTTGATTGTGGAAAACAGAGCGATTGGCACAAATACTTCTGCGGATACTTCTTGGGTTTGTTGAGTGTTCAAGGTCACAATTATTCAACACCAATATCACCTTACTTTTGGTCGATTTTGATCTATTACTACATCACAAATGATTCAAGATGAAACCATGAATTCTCTGCACTGGTCCTTTTCATCTCTCCACATCCTAATCAAGGGTTGAATGATACATCCCAAACATGTGAAGCATAACGTAAAAGAACTTGATTGCATCGAACTGCATAAATAGAACTTCATTGCATCGAACTGCATAAATATAAGTCCACTTATTTGATTGTCCATTCAATGATGATATGACGATCAAGTGAGAAAATCTTCACTTAAATCAGTCCAACATTTCTCTATTTCAATTCTAGATCCGTCAGTATCATGAATAGCCTTTGACACAAACACTCCCCAGCAAGCCTCACTCAGCAAAACAGCCTTACTAGACGATATCGCCATCTTAACAACCCGATCAACTTCATCTTCTTTTCCCGACCCATAGATCCCATCAACTAAGGTTGCAAATGTAGACCGATCATGCATGCACCCCTTCTCCAACATCTCCTCAAAAAGCCTAATCACATCCCCTACACTGCCCGACTTTACAAACGCCTTCATGAGCGCGTTATAAGTGAAAGTGCTCGGTGCCCATCCCTTCTCAACCATTTCGTCCCACATACTACCCGCCTCCTGAAGCTCCCCACACTCGCACAACCCCGAAACCAATGCGCTATAAGTCAAAGAGCTCGGGACGAAGCCCTTCTCAAACTCCTTAAAAATCTTCCTCGCCTCCCAAACCTTCCCCACCTTACAGAGCCAGTACACGAGCGTGCTCGTGATGGCGTTATCGGGCACACAATTCTTCTTCAACAGCTTCCCCCACAGCTCGCATGCCTCATCAACCCTCCCCACCCAGCAAAGCAAGTCAATGACTTTGAAACACAGGGGCGCGTCCGGCATGTATTTCCCACTTAGCATCAACTCCATCAAACTAAGAGCCTCCCCGGGCTTCCCCTCCCTACAATACGCCTCGATTACAACCCCATACGTCACCTCATTCGGAAGTATTCCGTCGTCGGACTCCATCCGATCCATGAATCTCACAGCATCCAACACCCTCCCGTGCCTACAATACCCATCAATCATTACTGTGCACGCCGTCTCATCAGGGACCCACCCCTGCCTCACCATCTCCTCAAACACCTCCCTCGCCTTCTCAAGGTCTCCCCGCCCGCAGTACCCACACACGAGCGTCGTGTATGTAACAACATCCGGCGCCAAACCCCACTCCGGCATCTTGTCGATCACCTTCTCCGCGGAACCCAACTCGCCATTCTCGCACAACGCGCTGATCAACACATTACACGTGATCACGTTGGGGGCGACACCGAACTTCTCCTTGGAATCGAAGAACAGGTCCCGCGTCAGACGGAACCGGCGGTTCTGGACCATGACGTGGAGGAGCGCGTTGAAGGACCGGACGGTCGGGCCGAGGCCGAACCCGTCCTTCATGTCGGAGAAGACCTCCAGAGCGGAGTCGGGCCGGCCGGCGAGGCCGTAGGCGCGGATGAAGTCGACGAAGGAGGCCTCGGAGAGGGGGGCGGCGGCGCGGGAGAGCTTGAGGCGGGCGAGGAGGGGTTCGAGGAGGTGGAAGGCGCGGGCGCGGGAGAGCTTGGAGAGGATGGAGTGGGTGGTGAGGGGGGTGTGGGGATAGGGGGAGAGGGAGTGGAAGCAGTGGAGTCAGGATTTTTATAAAGGGGCACTTATATAAATATTTTTTAAAATTATATTATTATGTATTTTTTTATTTCAATAGCATAGATTAAAAATATGTTTAAAATAAAATAAAGACATTCATAAAAACATATCACTAAATAATTATAAAAATAAATATCATATTTTAAAACGATATGTCATATTTCATATTGATAATTCATAAATAAAAAATAACAAAACATAAATCTAATAAGCAATACATACATTTAAATTTGACTTCGATGAGGTTTCATATTCTAAAAATGTTGAATGATTTGATTATTTTAGATATTTATATAAATATTTTAAACTTTAAATAAATTAATAACAATTGTGAAACATTTAATGGAACAAAAAGTAAAAATTATTTATAGATGAAGATTGATATTAGGGAACAGTTGAGATATAAAAAGAAAAAAAATATTCAAAAATTTATTTTTTTCAAGATGAGAACCTAGTTGAAGACGCTGAGAAATGGAATTCATGCCTCTATAGCTGTTTGTGGGATATGGATAAAAGGAGGCTTGGGAGTAAATAAAAAAGGAGAGTTAAAAATGACTTTTGTGCTATATGGAGGGGGGAAGGGTTAATTAAAAGAAGGGGTGAGTGCACACCATATATGGATGGTCTAGATGGATTATAGATGGTTGTTTTTATTTTATTTTATTTTTATTTTATTTAGTTGTAAGTGGTTACTGTTTAAGGAATTTCATATATAGGTGAGACCTATGATATATGGACCCTAATTAAAATTAATTTATCACAAAAAATTAAAAAGACTTGGAAACAAATTAAAAGAATACAAAAATGAATTAAAAAAAATCCAGGGGGGGCATGGCACATGCCCCCCAGGTCTTATAGTGGCTCCGCCACTGAGTGGAAGTTAGAGGCGTGGAGGAAGACGCGGAGGGCGAGGGAGGGGTCGCGCTGGCAGCGGATGAGGGAGGTGAGAGGCGGGAGGGGGGGAGTGAAGAGGGCCAAGGGTCGAGGGGAGGGGTGACGGTGAAGGAGGAGAGGAGGTCGAAGCGGGAGGAGATGGAGGAGAGGTCGGAGAGGGAGATGGGAGGGGTGGAGAGGGAGGGGAGGACGCGGACCGTGTTGCGGGAGCGGGAGAGGGAGGAGCGGGGGAGGTGGTTTAGGAGGCTGCGGAGCATTATTGTTGTGGGGTGGTGGTAGCGGGTGGTGGTGGTTTGGGATCATTTGGGTGTGAGCTTTGAAGGGAAGAATAAAAGGAAAATGTAGCACCCTCAAGTTTTTTTTTACAAGTCAACGAGATATATGCTTTTGATAAAAACTGAGTATTACTTTTGAGTTAAATAAATTTATTTTAATAAATATAAAAAAAATTTAATATATATATATGGTTTAATTATGTATATATTTCATTATATTTTTAACGAGATATATAGAATTGTATTTTAGATGGTAAAAAAAACGAGTGTAATAGCACCCGAAAAAAAGAAAAATGTCACACTCAATCCATTTTAGGGGGTCAGTCTACTAGGATTTTCATGGACCTTAACCATGGATTTCTAAATTCTCATATATTCAATTAGCACATTATTTTAACAAAAGTTCAGTGTTATTCAATTGAAAGATCAATTTGTAGACAAAAAGTCAAACATTATCTGATTAGAACTCTTTGTTGTGGATAAAATATCATATGTTATTCAATTTTAATAAGGATTTGTAAAAATTCATAGGTCATACAATTTTGTGGAATTAGAGAAAGAAAAATAAAGGAAAAAGTCATTTCAAAATCATACTAAAAAAGATGAGATTCTCATAGGCTTTAACTTTAGTACGGTAAACATCTTCTTTTTAAAATTACAAAATTCCCTTCTTTTTTTTCTTTTTTGCAATCCAAAACGTAGACGTCACATGCTTTTATTTTATTTTTCTAAAATCATATATCTCATCTACCAAGACTATACCTGGTGCGATGTCATCAACATGGATGTGTGCCACCTCCTCCCGATCAATTGTGACAGTATGATCACAAGGTGATTTATGATGGTTAAAGCAATACTTACTATTTCCTCCTCACAAGGTGAAATTAAAGTTTATCATCTCCCTACATGGCCTCTTATGGCTATTAATCAAAATCCTGAAGCAGGCCTGTCACAATTTTGTTGACAAAGTCTTCCTTCCTCGATGAGGCCAAAGAATTCGATGTGATCTATGCACTGGTATAGACTGGATGTGTGAAAGCATTGAATGCCCCAATGGAGGTACAGTTCCTTCTAGACAAGAACATGGACATCATGCCCAAATTAAGAGTTGTAGGCCAAGCCCTCCCCCCCCCCCCCCCCCCACCCTCCCAATGCGGGTCCATCCAACATCATCTACACCTGCAACTAGGAAACATTCTGCCCAATCGACTTGCATATCAACTAAATTCATAGGAGAGAAGTGAGCTTTAATGATGTGTGAAAACTCCTCTCAATGTTTGATTCAGGAGAACCTATCTCCTTGCATAGTTGCATTGTACTACCCCTCCTTACCCCCAAAGAAAAATGGTTCATGGAGAATGTGCATGCCATAAACAAGATAACAAAGAAATTTATCATTTTATTTTTCTTGCCTTAATGATATGTTGGATCAATTGGCAGGATCACAAATCATTCAAAAATTGATTTGAGGAACGGTTACCATCAAATCTAGATCCGCCTCGAGATGAATAGATGTCAACATTCAAGGCACTTGTTGGACTATTTGACTAGCTAGTGATGCCTCTTGGCATGTGCAATGACCCAACTGCATTCAAGCGCTTCATGATGTATATCTTACCATCATTACTTGGCTGATGTATGACGGTGTATTTCGATGACATTTTCATCTACAACGTGAATGACATGAGTGATTTATTCCAAATGCTTGACATATGTGTACACCAAAAGGTAAAAATTTCTCACGGACCATGTAGCCTTCTTGGTATAAGTTATCTCAGCACAAGGTGTGGAGATAGATCGCAAAATTACTAGCAATGGTGGATTGACTATCTCCTCAAACACTCGTGATGCGAGAAGCTCCCATAGAATTTTTTTTCTATCGACTTTTTTCAAAGTTTTAGCAATTTGATGACCCCTATCATAGACTGCATGAGGGGACATTTTTTATTGGGTTGCGGCAACAGAGAAGGCCTTCAACATATCTCAAATTCAACGTTCTCAACAAGGTAGTTGATTCACTTAGTTGAATAAAGCTGCTACTATCTACTTTGCAGGCCTCAATTCTCAAATTTGATGGCCGGCCTATAGATACTTTATACCATTGATCCTTATTTCAAGTCTTTTATGGGGTGAAGTGGTGTAGGGTTAACATTTTAATTTCTCTATCCAGGATGAATACCTCTTCCATGGTCTTCAACTCTGTATTCCTGAATGCTACCTCTGCCAGAAGATCATCTAGGAGACCCATAGCAAAGGACATCTCAAGCATGATAAGGGGTGGACCCATCTCTGTTGCGACATATTGCATGATATGTGGATCGATGCGGTGTGTGCTAAGTTTTCAAGGCTTCCAATTTCTATCTCCCCATGGCAAGACATGAGCATGGGTTTTGTGCTTGATCTTCCCTGCACACATAGGGGATTTAATTTGGTGTTCGTGGTGGTTAATCATTTCTCAAAGATGACACATTTTCATCTCTTTCAAGAAGGTCGTGGATGCTTTCCACGTTGGTGTCTTTATTTCGAGGAGATTGTTCACCTTCATGGATTGCCACATTATATTAATTTAGATCGAGACACTAAGTTCATGAGCCACTTCTAGTACACCCTATGAAGATTTTTATCAATCACACTATGCTTTAGCAACACATATCATCCTCAAATTGATGAACATAAGTCTTGGCAAGCCGTTGTGTTTAATCACTCTACCAATCGTTTCGTGGATTGTGCTCTTGAGGTTGTGTACGGTTCCAATCTGAATGGGCTCCTTTATCTCGCTTAGCTACCAAAGCATTTCAAGGCACATCCTATCACAGAAGGGTTGGCTCGACATTAATTCATAAAGAAGTTCATCAACATATTCAGGCTTGTAATGCACACTATCAAGCGGCCACCAAAAAACCCATCAAAATGCTTCTTTTGAGGTTGGCAATTTCATATGGGCCTCCTCATTAAGTATTGATATTATACAAGCAAGGAAGATTGATCCTTGTGATCCTCTACAATATTAACAACAACGCATATCAACTAAGCTTTCAAGGCATCACAACTTCAAATGTTTTCAACATTCAATATCTTATTCCCTACCATGGTTATTCCTTTGACAAGGAAAGTTTGAACTCGAGAGCGAGTTCTCTTCACCCTAAGAGGATAGTGTAGAGCAAGTCTAACCTTCATAGAGACTTGGGACAAGTGCCTTTGATTAGGGTGTCAATAGCCATCCTTACCTAGTCCTTAGGTGAACATAAGTTTGCTCAAATTAGATAGTAGCATCGCTACCCAATTCAATGATTTTGATAATAAGAACATTGAATTACATACATGATATCATTTAAAATTTAATTTTCAAATTCATAAATGTCATTAATAATTCAGTCAAATAATGGTTAATAATTCATCCAATTATTAGCTAATATTTCAACCATTAAGTTTGAAATTTATGGTTGTAATAAATAAAACCTAATAGTAGATTTTTTGTGTGGTGATTGGAATGGTTAACAGGATGGTGGGGTTATCCGTGCCCCCATGATTTTACCCAATTTTCCATCTAAACCCTCACCCTCACATAAGGGTCTTCAACAGTCCCGAGGCCCGAAAGTCAGGCCCATAGGCCCGCTTGAACCCAGCCCGTTCGGACTGGCCCGTAGGCCCATCCGCGGGCCCGGCCCGTAGCCCATGGGGGGCAATTCAATAAATTAGTAATGTGTAATTTTTATTTGAATTGTGATTGAGTTTTATAAATTATTAACATTTTTGTAGGTGTCAACTTAGTTAGGTACATGTAGTTATTCATTTTTTAAGTAATTAATTAATTTAATATTTTTATTTTAAAAATCAATATATATAAATATTTTTTTCAACATTACACTTTAAATTCGTGTTATTTTAATATTATATACAAATAAACAACATAAAATAAAAAAATAAAATGCTTTGAATTTGACCTGCAGGCCCGCCCGTGGGCCTGAACCCAGGCCCGGCCCGGGCCCGCTGGCCAAGCAGGCCCGCGGGCTTGGGCCTTGTTTCAACGGGCCGGGCCGGGCCGTGGCCGATCCTTCTCACAACACTATCACTGAGTAACTCGATCATTATTAAAGAACCCTATAATTCTACTACCATCCTCCATCGGAGCCATGGAAGATCCCCAACCATCGGTCGCCCCCATTGTCGAAGATCAATCGAAGCAAGAATCAGAGGTGGAATACGTGGAAGAAGAGATAGAAGTCGAGGAGGAAGTCGAGGTGGAGGTGGAGGTGGAAGTAGAAGAAGAAGAAGAAGACGACGACGACGAAGGGGTCGTCGATGGGGAGGAGCGATTGAAGGGAGTGGAGAAGGAGAAGTGGAGGCCGAGGGACTACGAGGTGTTCGTGGGGGGTCTGGACAGGGAGTCGACGGAGGATGATCTGATGGAGGCGCTGGGGAAGGTCGGGGAGGTGCTCGAAGTGAGGCTCGTGAGGGAGAGGTCGGGACGGAGCAGGGGATTTGCATTTGTGAGGTTCGCGACCGTCGAACAGGCGAGGCGGGCGATCAAGGAACTGAGGACTGTTAAGGTGAGAGTTGCTTTTGATGAGTGAAATTGGTTTTCTTTTATTCCTTTATCCGTGATTCCTACGTTTTGAATATTGAGTGAAACTACAGGTACTGTTTTCAGTGATGGTTTTATTGATTGACGATGCAAAACTAGAGAAAGTTTGATGTTTTTGAAGTTGTTGTAGTTGGATTTGAACTGTAGTTGCAATCACTAGTTTTTTGGGACAAATTGGAGGGACATTATATATTAGGAGTTGTTGGAAGCTGAGAGTGTGTTGGGGCGGCTGTGAGACGCGCAGATTAATTAAGATTTGGATGATCATATAGAGTAAGAGGAGGATCTGGAAATGATTTCTGTTAAATCGTTTTTCTCTGTCCTTTATATCTGTCCAGATGAGAATGACCTTGAAAGTTTGGAACCACCAATAAGTTCATTGATATTTTGGAAAGTCAGGTCCCCTCAGAAGATGTGGCTTGTGAATCAGACAAGATCCTTGTGAAGGTGAACGGGGGGGGGGGGGGGGGGGGGGGTTGTTATTGGGCATGTATTGGTGTAAACCTGTTGAATTTCATATGGTGCAACAGGTTTGGAGCACTTCTACAGCCTGAACTAGAATGGGGACAAAAGTGGAAAACTTATGGGCATGGAGAAGATGTAGCACAAAAAGTTAAATTACGCTTCTTTATAGGGATTACACTTTCTTTGTTTTTGTGTTTTTTTTAAGCAACATATGTTTGAGATTTGATTAAGTTTTTCAAATCACCTATCAACACCTCTTATACATCAAAGGGCCCACATGTCAAATCAACTTTTTTACACTTTATTTATACTTTATTCTTTATCAACCAAACAACTCAACCTTTATTGTTACGTTTTCCAATGAGAATAAAAAAAAAACACAACCAAACAAAAAATCTTTTATTCTTGTAGATTTATTATCTATACTGACATAGTTATCCATCTAGAATAACTCAATTCCGCTATCCAAACAGGGACTAAGAGTGTGGTTTGACTCTCTTTCTTATATATATTACTATTATTGTTTTAGTTTATTATTTATACTATATTTGTGCTGGTTCATACATCACAGTGGATATTCTGCAATTTGATTAAGTTTTTGAAGAGGACTGGCCTCTCTTTATCTTTCCTTAAACCTATAGGAATTTCCATAGCTAAGTCATCTATCTTTTTTGTTCAAATTATCTTCTTTTTTCTTTAGGTTAATGGCAAGCTTTGTGGAGTAATGAAAAGCAATGACAATGTAACCCTCCATCTTGGAAACATATGCAAATCATGGACAAAGGAAATGGTGCGGCATAATTCATCCTCCTCGTTTCTCCTCCGTTTTTCTTTTCTGGTAGTGGACACGACAAGTTTTCCCTACTTTTCCTCACCCATATTCCTCTTGTATAGCTTGAAGAAAAGCTGAAATCTTTGAGGTTAGAGAAGATTGAGGAAGTCCATTTGATGAATGACCCTCACATGAAAGGAATGAACAGAGGCTATGCGTTTCTGGATTTTCGCACCCATATGGATGCTGTTGCTGGCTGTATCAAATTACAAAGACAAGATGCTTTTTTTGGTACAGATGCAAGGGCGGTGGTTTCATTTTCTATGTCTGCTTGTGAGCCAGATGAGGAGGTCATGGCCCAGGTTTAAGTTCTCCCCACTCCACTGGATCTGATTATCATCATCATCATCATCATCATCATCATTTTATTTTATATATATATATATATATATATATATATATATATATATATATATATATATTTGTGTGTGTGTGTGTGTGTGTAATCTCATTCTTTGGTTGTTTTTATAAACATGATAATTACTTTGATAGAGTTCTTCATCCTTCATTCCTTCATTATGTTTTTTTTTCTTTATCTGCCATAAATTACAGAGGTAACAAATTGTTTCTTATTGGTAAACTTTGTATATTAGTTCATATTGGCAGAGTACAGATATTAATACAATATTGCTTTTGTTTGGTGGTCATTGATTTAAAAAATCCCTGTGAAATGGCTCTTTGGAAGGTTGGACCTTATGTGGCCCTTATAATCGAGTATGCTTTCTCTAGAGAAATTATTGGCTCGCTTTCTACTGACAGGAATTTAGCCTAAAGTCATGGCTGACCTAAGGGCCTCCACTACAGGTCAAATCTGTTTTCTTGGATCGTTTACCTGGGACTTGGGATGAAGATAAAGTGCATGAGGAATGTAAGAAGTTCGGTGAAATTCGAAGCATTCAGCTTGCTTGCAATATGCCCACTGCCAAACGCAATGACTTTTGTTTTGTTTGCTTCGAAACTCGGGAAGCTGCACTTGAATGCATTGAGAAGGTCAACAAAGATGGCCTTGGTAATGGGTCGCAAAAGGTATTTATTTGTTAAGGCTGGAATTATTATATTCTTCATCTCAATATTTGGTTAACCAAATCTGACCTTTATTTTTATTTCCTAGCTAATGCTGCCATGTGCCTGATTCACAGATTTTAGTGAAGGCCTCTCTTAAAAAACCCTTACCAAAATGGTCATCGCAAATGATGAATAGTAGGAGAGGCTACACTGGTGACCATTCAGGCGGGAGACAACTGCGAGAATACGAGACTGAATCCTACCCTGTAAGGTCACACAGAAATCATGAATCATATGTTGAGGGCCGTGGCAGTAGATACATCGGTGGTCGTCAGTACTCAGTTAGAGGGGACAATTTCAGACCGTCGGTGGATTTCCCAAGAGACAGATTTACAGATCGATCTAGGAGGGAATCTGTAAGGGAAGTCTCTGGTGAGCTAATCTATCTCATGGAACAAATGCCTGGAGGTTTTATTTCTTTTATAACTTAAAACTGAACTGAAAGATCGCATTCCAGCTTCAACTATTGCTCGCAGCAGATCCAAGGACGTCTACTTGGAGAGATCTCCATCGAGTAGGCGTACATTGGGTGGGTACTATTACCAATCACAAGGGATATACCCCGAAGATATGTATTATCCATTGTCTGATCATTACGAGACCAGTAGACCAGATCTGCACGAATACTCTGTGAGCTCCAGATCAAAACGACCATATTCTTCTGTAGTAAGTGGCCCAGTCTACTGTGATCTTTGGGCACCATATTTTTGTTTTGCTTGGATATATTGTCACTGACATTCTATTTCTAGGATTATCCCTTTGTGACATCAAGCTCTCTCCCCAGGCGTGTTAGAAGTAGTAGGTCAATGTTAGAGGTGGAAAATGACTATCCTTTGGACAGTATGTCCAGATATGATGAGTACTCAAGGTCTGTTAATTCATATAATTTAACAATGCAACTCTGCTTTTACTCATAGATGTATGTGCTGACTTCATTATTTCACCAGGGTTCCACCAGATGACCATTATGATTATGAAATAGTGGAGTATCCAAGTCTGAAATATCGAAGATATATTTCTAGAAGTGGTCAACCAAGCTCTTATTATTAAAAGGTAAGGAGATAAGTGTATATATAACTAACAGTGTGTTTCAGTAATAGCATTTGCACCTGCATATAGGGTTGATAAACGAACCAAGCCGCTCGGGCTCAGCTCGGGCTCGGTTCGGTTTGAACTCGTTCACTCTCGTTTATTTAGACAAATGAGCGAGCTTGAACAAGTTTAAAAGCTCGGTTAGGCTCGAGACCTGGATCGAGTTTCATTTTATGTTCAAATTCGACTCGTTTGCATTATTAAAACTTAGTTGAAGCTTGACTAAACTCCTTTATAAAATCAGAACATTAAATTAATACAAAGTTATGCTCGTTTAAGCTCATGAACTTGGCTCATTTAGGCTAAAATTTTGTTTTCAATCCCTAAAACCCCTAAAATGAAGAAGAACGCTAGACTCGTTGAGGCTCGTGAGTTTGGCTCGGCTCGGTTCGACTCGATTATAAACGAGCCAAGCTTGAACATGTTAAAGCTCGGCTCGTTCGGCTCGTTTACCACCCCTACCTGCATACATGTGAGATAAACATTGATGTCTGTGGTTACTTTTGTATTACCTGATATGTATAGCTTCTAAGGTAGCTCCCATTGTGAGTTAGGCATAATATCCACCTGACCTTGTTTCACATATGCTATCGAGCTCTTCTGGATTCTCCATCTTTAGGTCTCCATGCACCCTGATCTGCTCATTTTTGTTATATATATATGGATCATGTTCCTACTTTGTGCATAAACGAGGCACTCACAGTTGATTTTACATCAGTAATCCCCAAGTGAAGTTACTTTAGACTCACTTGACTGCCCCTCTCAAGAACCCAAACTGGCAAAACTGGTCATCTGAGAGTCGATATAATTATTATTAAAGGTGGGTGGGTATAGATATTGTCAAACCTATGAAATGAGGTTAGCAAGCTTGCGAATACTGAACTCGTTCCCGACGAGCTTTGTTTTGCGTTAGCGGATACAAAACGAGTTATGCGACTCCAAGCCACTTCGTTTCTTTTTGTCCAAGTCACTGCCTTTGTTCTTTGTGAGTATCGGGAATAGCCAATCTAGTGATAAAAATTTGAAGATTTCAATATCTTTTCTGATAAATTAATACATGTAATATTGTTTTTTGATCTCTCTAGGGTGTGACATGATTTGGTGAAATTGCAAATACTGAAGAAGCTAAAAGGATCATCTTAGACTTGCATCGTTGTTGTAAATGTAACTGAAGATATAAAGTTCTCATCTGTATTATTATGGGAAAAATAACACTTTGAAATCCATAGCATCTCTAGGCCCAGGATTCTTGTGCTTCCCCAAAAGAAAATGAGCAGAAGTGTCAGTCTGGTCCATTTGTGCCAACGTATGTACATGTTGATTTATTGAATTACATTGCACGTGCATTCATCCAATCCTATTCCAGTAATATACAAGTGGAAAATGTTATGCTCAGTCCTTTTTGAAGCAACGTTTGTAACCCTGCGTGCATTTTGATTATCTTTTGAATTATATACGTGGCTAATGAAGTACATAATTGCATGAAAGGAATGCATATTTTTATGTTTTTCATGATAAATTATATACTACCATGGTAGTGTATATGTTGCATTAAGCAATTTCATATACCACATTAGTTATGTGGCCACCGCAAATGAGACTGACTGCAAAATGGACCGAGTTTATTAGTGCCTTAGAAATATGTATCTAGTATTCCGGCATTGACATCTTCTGCTGATTGGACAGGGTAAGGGCTTGGAAGGAGCATCAAGCGCCATCTCTCACTGCAGTGCACACCCTGTAAAGGGGATGGATGGTGGTGTTTTTTATTTCTGTGTTAATACTGATCAACCAAGGGAAATGGTTACCTGTCCCCGTTCAATAATGATAACAGTGCAAACCTGGTACAGGCTTTAAAAAAAAAAGAAGTAATCTTGCTGCATATAAGTGCGCTTGTAGAGACCTCATCAATCAGGTTTCATTATATGATAAAGAAGCACAGGTCTCATATCAGTGACTTTGGTGATGCATTTTTGTGTCTTGTGCGCGCTTTTTTTGTGGTGATATATGGACTGTTATCATAATGGTATGAGGTTGCAATGTTTTCTAATAAATTTTTTGATAGGAAAGATGTTGGAAATGTTTTTGGCATTACTGTCATTTTTCTATCCTCAAGCATTGACTATGGGACGGGTGAAATCATCATTCAGTGGAGGTATTTAGAATTTTTCAATGTTTGCAAGTTGTCAGAATATTTGAGGAATATGCTGTTCTAGTATAGCTGGATGAATACGTCTAACTTCTTTTCTTGGTGTGAGGAGGGTTTGTTGGTTTGGCCAATGACCATAACCATTTGTGATTAAATGATCTTGTCTGGGTGATTTGGTTATAATCAGGTAGGATCAGTTGGATATGATCTGCCAAGCCGACTCGGTCATAATGCAGGATTTAATGAGCACCGGTAATTTGAATTGATCGGTATCCTCGTTTGGATGGAGGAGGGGATTGACGAGAACAGATGTTGGATTGTGGTGAAGATGCGTGACATGTTTTTTACTAGACTTGTGGGGACGCTGGACAGGTCATGATTGGGTCATGAAAATAGGCATTACTAATTTATTAAGTTTTGAAATGTAAAATTAGATTAAGTTAATGGAAATAAAGTATCTTATAGTGTGGTGGTGTTAACAAAAAATTTGTAAACCTCATTGCATTACTACAAGTGGACAGGTAATTTTATTGTGGGATGAAAATAGAGTTGATGTGGAGAGCTTGGATATTAGTATTTGTTTTTGTTTTTCATTTAGTAGATACTAAAATCAGTAACATGGATTGACAAGATTTAGGCTCCATTTGGGAGCTCGTTGGGGGTGTAATTTGGGACCACAGATATGATGAATTGGAAGCGGTGTAGATCAATAAGGGCTCACATTATGCATAAATTTCTGAATGATAAGCACTGTACATATACAGACGCAGATCACATGGTCATGTAGATGTACATGGAAGATTGACCAGCGAGACCAGCGAAATAATGGAGTTTATAAATGAACAACAATTTAGATCAAAACTTGATGAATTCTTTGTAAATGTTTGATTATGAAGTACTATATTCAATGTATTGTTGATGTTCGATAAACAATTGATCGGTAATGATTCTGTGTTTTAACAACATATATCGTATAGTTACGTTGTATCTAGATTTTGTGCTATGTATCTGAAACTCTTTTGGGAGATGTGTTTGTGAAATATACATGCTTTATATTTGACCACACATAATTTCAGTTCAGCTGTATCTGAAATTATATTCTGTATCTGAAATCTTTTTACACATCCATCATGATGAATTGTATCTTCTAATGTGATGAATATGTGAATTGTACCTGGTAATTGTGAGAATGCTTGTTTTCTATACTTATCAAAATCTGGTCCTTTTTTTTTCAAATGTAACTTAATTCAATTGAATCATATCAAATTGGCTATATCTTTCACATATTAAGTACAAGCTTATTACCTAAATATGTATTGTATTTGAATTTGAAGACTGTATCTAAAAACCTGTATGACTTGACAATGAAAGAATGATTTGAATATGAAACTGTGATATGTATATAAAATAAGATTAGTATATGAAAACATAAAATCAAACATTAAACACTTTGCAAAATAGTGAAAAACACTTTCACATAACACATTAACATCAAGTGTGCAGTACAATGAAGCAAATAAAAAGGCTCTATGCAACCTTCTAAGAATTAGAGCTTTGAGGTATTTTCGCCTTTTTGTTCCTTGGCTTATAGATGAGTGCCTTCTTTCTTGATGGTTGTCGTCCTTTACTTTGAATCTTAAAAAGTGAGTAAACAATTGAATCTAGCACCTCATCACCAACACTACAATCATTATGATCATAATTTGCTTTTGTCAAGTCATCATACAAAGAATCAAGCTGTTTTTTGCACAACTCAGTGATTGACAAAAGTCATCCTTCAATCCTTTATATACATACGACAAATAAGCAATTAAATATTAATCAAATAGGCATTAATCAAATCCATATAAATAATAAATCAAACTTCAAATTGAGTTGAAAACAACATCAAGATACATATGTATTTGGAATTGGAATTAACATCTACAAATTTGATACTACTTATTATTGAATCTAATGAGTTGAATACTGGTCATTCAAAGCTATAAAATATGATGAATGACATAATACGCATAAATGTACATATACACACCAATAAAAAACTGATTTTACAGATCATACATAAAACACAAGAACGCATCAGAATTAAGATACATTACACGTATCTTAATTTAAATTAAAACATGTATAAAAAAAAGTATATGATGATTCAAAGGAACAGTTAAAAAATCCGATCAATTTGAATTATTTAGATCAAAAACAGTCTAACCTGAATGGATCGCTATTGTTTACACCATAATCGTGTAATTCTTATATTCTCAACCGATCAAACTGAAAAAAAAAAAACGATTTCAATGTTTGTTTTCATTTTCACCAAATAAACTGGATCTAAAAATTATAAATCATCAATTTTTGAGGGTTCCGATTAGCCTAACTTGAATGTTTGCACCACAAACAGATTGCACCAAAAAAAAAAAGCGTTGACATCTTCTCTTCTCCGCCAATCAAATGCTAATGAAAAAAAAATTGATGTTTGTTTTCGTTGCAAGAGATCAATCGGAATAAGAAAAAATGAAACTCGTGATTTTCGATTTTCTTGAACATGCAATTGAATTCGTATATTCTAGAAAGGGAAGTGATTTCCGTAATTAACTCCGTAATTATTGGATCGGTTATGGAAGAAACAAATAGATTAGTTAGGGGGGGTAATGTGGAAAATTCACACTTGCTACCTCATATGGCTTAGGATAGGGTCTACCAATTGGGTCAAAAAAATCATTATCCTTTTATTATATAAAAATTAAAAAAAATGAAATCATATTGAAATAAAGGCCTAGAAACTATAAAAAACAAAATCCTTAGGAGAGGTAGAGAATTTATATTTTTGTTTTTGGAACCTTCTTTTCATCCTAAATAAATGGTAAATTTTTTATAGATATAACCATTTTTTTTTGTTTATTTTGATACATTTTATTTACATTTTGAATTGAATTTTAAAAAATCATATTACTGTCATTAAAATGATTTTTAATTATAAAAAATAATTTAAAATTCTAAAATAATTAAAAACGATTTTTTTATTTTTAAAAGTAAAAAGCCGACTATTATATCTATTATATATTTTTCATAAAATAAATGATCACTATTATTATATTTTATATAAAAAAAACCTTTTTTTCTTGTAATACATTTCTTTTAAATTTAAATTTAAATATAACAACAATTATTAATATCTTTGTGTATTTTATTTTGAATATTGAAAATTAAATATTTCAAATTTGACTTTCATTAAAACATTTTTTTAGTTTCATAATTCAGATCCATTTTTATCTATATTTATTTTGATCAATTATTATTATTAAAAAATTATAATTTTTTGAGTATAACTCGGATTGGAGTTATAAAGATTTTGTTGAAAAGATATTTTTGATTTATACTTATGTATATGAAATGAATTTTTTTTAAATGATTATTTTATGGTGAATAATAAGATCTTTATTACTTCATGAATAAGAAAAAAACCAATGTGATTTAGTCTGATATAAAATTAAATATTTGACTTGTTGTGGTGGTGAAATCTTTCAATTTTTTATTTGATATTTCCAACAGCATGAACAATTACTGTCGCTTTTTCATCCGTGGAATCTTTAAGCGCGTGCCGAACAAGCCTGCGAACACTACCCGGTCAAAGCTTTAAAACGCAGGGACAATTACGTAATTTAGACATCCGGTAAAAAAGATTCTGCGTAAAATAGAAAACACACGACGTTCACGAAACCCCTCTCTGTAACAAGTCTCTGAATCCCAGGTCTTCGTAGAGGCGGCGTTCGATACGCCGACCAAAACCTCCCCCCCCCCTCTCTCTCTCCATCTCTCTCGCATAATAAAATCCCAAACCCTAATCGACACCCCCTCCTTTTCTTTCCGTGAAACCAAAACCCTAGAAATCGAAACCCTAATGGAGGACCCGAGGGACCGACATGACGAGGGGGGCCGCTTCTACAACCCGTACGAGCATCTCAACCCGGACTTTCCGATCCACAACCTCTACAGGCTCCCCACCTCCCCGGAGTTCCTCTTCCAGGAGGAGTCCCTCAAACGTCACCGCTCCGTCGGCGAGAACATCACCTACTACACCGGATGCGGCTATCTCGCCGGCAGCATCGCCGGCGGCGCCAAGGGCGTCGTGGACGGCGTCCGGTCCTTCGAGCACGGCGACACCGCCAAGCTTCGGGTCACCCGCCTTCTCAACGCCAGCGGCTCCACTGGCCGCCGCGTGGGTAACCGTCTCGGCATCATCGGGCTCCTCTATGCCGGTTTCGAGGGCGCGGTTGTCTATGTGCGTGATGAGGACGACATGATTAATAGTATGCTCGCCGGGCTGGGGACTGGCCTGATGTACAAGGCGGCGTCGGGGCCGAGGGCGGCTGCCTTGGCCGGGGCTATTGGAGGGCTCGCTGTTGGGGTGGCTGTTGGAGCAAAGCAGGTGTTGAAGCGATATGTGCCGATCTGAGGGAGATTGGTCATCTTTACGGATGGTTTGGTTCTCTTGATTAATGACTTATTGTATTCGCTCTCTCTTTTGGTGTTATTTATGTTTGGGCAACTTACATATTGATTTTATGGTTCTTCTAGGAATTGTTGAGGGGAGGTTGGATAGATGAGGAGGGGGTTTTGAAGCCGTCTCCTTGTTTTTTTGGGTCTACAGTATGGTCGTTTATTAAATAATAGTTCATGTAAAACTTTGCTTTCTGTGGTCATTTGAAAAGCTATTAAATTATGGCATGATATCTGCTTGCCTTACATTGTGGGTTATGAGTGTTTTTTGAGGTTCTCATTGAGGAGGATCGATGTGTGTTTGTTTGTTGGGGGGTGTGTGCACGTTTGGGGCCGGGGGGGGGGGGGGGGTGTGTTCATCTGCTTAATCTGCTCACTTTTCTGATCAAGATAGCATTTCAACGTTGTTATTGAGAAGGGCTCCCTTGATATCATAAGAATCTCCTTTACTTTTTTTTGGTTTCTTAGTAAATGTGCCAGGGTGGTTTTAATTGGTTTTGATTTGAAATGGAGCATATTTATAAAGACGGAATGCCATTTGTTCTGTCTTGAAAAGATTCCGCATAAATTATTTCTTGTAGCGATAATAGTCTTTTGGTGTTTGTTTCTATATTTGTGTGGATGCAGAGATTCATCTTATTAACTGATTGTTTTAATTCCTAATTTTTTATGACAAACAACTGCATTCTTTTGATGGGATTTATGTTTCTGTCAGTGTATATATGCATGTACATATGATGATACAAACGGTGCACATCCTATGATATTAGTATTAAAATATGATTTTGTGACGGCCCCCTTTTTTTAAAAAAAAATTATGGTGCCCCTTGTGCATATTTGGCATAGTGGGATTTGATCCCCTGACCTTCTTTTCGGACGCAGGGAGTTTACCGGCTAATTAAAGCTCGGTTTGCTATATTGGTGCCCCCTGTGCACATTTGACATAAATGGGATTTGATCCCCTCACCTCTTTTTTGGAGGCGGGGGTGCTAACCGGCTAATCAAAGCTCGGTTTGGGGTGCCCCTGTTTCAAAGTAGATGCTTCATGCGTCTTGGTATCAAGTGCTATGGCAACTATTAGTGCTTTTTGAAGCTTGTTACTTGCCTATTATTGGCTAATTTGGCTGCGACACTTGGTTGGTGAGCTGCCAGTCATGCTAGCTCAATAAGTTTGTCTTTGTTTTGAGCTTACCTTTCACTTTTCACTATTTAAATAAATCTTGGTGGTGGATACCCCAAAATTAAAAGAAAAATAGTTTTGGCTGATCAGGGTACCCAATTTGGCAATCCATCTGCACTTTTTATGTATTCCTGAAGCATATTATTCTACAATGCATCATTAAGAAGTAAAATAAATGTTGTTTGTTCTGTATTGGGCTTCTGTTGTTTGTTATCTCAGACATTGGTGCATCTATATACCAAAGACTGATGCCATTTCTTGTTACTTGGGAGGAACCATTTCTGGTTGAGTGAGGAATATGTGATGGGGGGCCCCAAGGATGTCCTTACCTTGTTTTTTTAGTTTTCTTGCATATTTCTTGTTAATTGCTGCATCATTCTGCATCTGTAGCTCATCAGGTTTCGATAGAATTGGTGTCTCAAAGACAATGTATGGGTATCTCATTTGTATGTTTTCTCTTATACTAAACTTTGTTTGTAGTCCCTGTACCCTTAAACGTAGGTGCCTTAGTCTCTTGGATTCCTCTACTTGACCATGATCAATAATTTTTTTTCCAGATTTCTTCTTATTCTCTGGTTGTTTCTTCAACCATTTCTGATCTCTAGTGGACGGATTTGAACCCATATGAAGTTCTGACCATCTGTCAGAGAAAAAAGAACGAATTGATCTTGTAGGATTCCCAAGAAATTCGTCGATTTCTTCCGGAAGCCGATGAATAATCATCTGCTTCTCATGTTCGGGGAATAGCGGGGACATTGGGGAAGATCCAGAAAGACATTTCGGGAATCGATCTGATTCTATCTCTGTTCGTTCCGTTTGAAGAAAGGAAGGATCCCCAGGAAACGATCTTCCTTTTAGTTGCGGAATCTCTGTTTGATCGATCAATGTGTGATATTCTGAATCCTCCTTACTAATGGAATCGAAGTGATCTCTGGATTGATCAGAAGATCCTTTCGATTGGCTAAAATCCGTTACTTGAACGAAAATAGATCTTGTGGAATTATATTGAATATTTGACGATACATTCAGCCACACTGGGACTGAGACACGGCCCAGACTCCTACAGGAGGCAGCAGTGGGGAATTTTCCGCAATGGGTGAAAGCCTGACGGTTCCTTTGGTCTTCATGTTTTTATTCACACATGGAGTTTCTCGGTGTTGATTTTTTTTTTTTGAGGAAAATATAGGAGCAATCTTATTGTAGAAAGATGCCCCTGAACAAAGGAGATGAGGGATCTCCAAAAATAAAATTAAATGAAAAAAAAGAAATGAAATTAGATAAACATAGGAATGGGGCTCTTCCTATAATCGCCCTGTGATAATTGGTTCTTAAGTGTATGCTAGCAACATTGTAGTGTAACTTTTACAATATCCTAGGAGGATTAGTTTGAATGGGAATTGCTTGCAGAGTGGTTTGCTTGTCTATAATTGGTTCAAATTGACATTGACGATTGTTATCTTAATGAAAACAGGTAGATAATAACAATAATTGAGCTGGTAGCTTAATTGTTGGGGTTATGCGTGCCACTGAATGTTACTTTCTTGCAATGTAACTAGCACTTAAATCTTTATAAGATTGAATCTTCTAGATTGGAGATCCCCTTTTTTGCTAATTTACTCAGAGCAAGCTTCAGAAGGTTTTTTTTTTTTTGATATTCCATGAGTTTTAGTTTAGTCAGTTTAATATGGTTGTCCTTTTTGGATGAGGTTTGATCTTATTAGATGTTTGAGAATGTTTTAGGTAGTCACTTAAGTCATCAAGGTAATTCGCCAGGGTATTGTAGGATATCTAAGGGCTTGGGGCCATGGTATTTGTGAGCAAACCTTTTAGGTATGGACAGGAAGGGGATATTTCCCTTTGAGTGGATGGTGTAAGACAGTAAGAGTGATAATTGGGGAGACTTTGTAGGAATTGTTTTTTTTATTTCCTTTTTCATTTTCTGTGGGGAGATACCTTGCATCTCCTTTATTGTTAATATGTAGTAAAATAGGTGGACATCCCATAATAAAAATAAATTTGATGTTGTATGGGGTTGCCAGGGAACTGAACTGTCAAGGTGAAGTAACCTTTTGGTATCATTATTATTTTTTTCTTTCTGTAGTATTTTTAATCTGTTAGTCCTCCATTTTCACCTTGACAGTTCTTTCTGAACTGTCAAGGTGAAATTTGTATGTGCAAACAAATGCTGACACCGATCGCAACTGCCCAAGTGTTTTTGTCATTTCTGAAGGTAATTTCATTTATGAAACTATTTCTGGTGTCCTAAATGGTGGTGCTTAAGGTATTATAGACCTATATAAACTTCTTTCATTTACAAAGAATTTGAAGATTACTTCAAGAGCTCGAAGTAAAGTATTAGTCAAATGAATGACAGCTGAGTTTATACGATAGATTATGGGATCTGGGGAGAACTAGGGGATTACAAGTTTTGTTGTTGGCAAAGCATATTCCCCTTGTTCTTGGAAAATGTATGAGAGTTTTCTAAACAAGCAAATGGAGGACAACAAGCTTAAGGAAACTTTAGTTATTCGGTTATAGAAATGTGCTAGGGCAGTGAAATTGGGCTGTTAGGGAAGTTTTTTTCGAGAGCAAAATCTTGGTGCATGTTCTGAACTTTAAGAGACCTGATGGATCTTCCAGGATAATGGATATGTAGAGTAAACTAATTTCATGCCAGTTTTCCGATCCCTTATGCATAGCCCTACTAAATATTGTGTACATGTATAATTAATTCATTGAAAATATGCCCTTGATTTTGTGATCGTTCCATCTCTGTGGCATTTTTGATAGTTTAGATTAATGTGCTTAGAATCTCTGCTCCATCTCCATATCCTGCTCATCCCCCCCCCTCCCTCTCTTTATGCAACTGAGCTTGAGTGCTTGAAAGGGTTTTAGAATGATGTAAAGTCACTTGATCTGGGTCCACCTATAGCAAATGTGTTTTGGTACCCATGTTAGGATTTGTGGCTTGTTTGATTGTGTCGGTGTTTTCAACTCATTCTTTTGTCGATGTATTGCTGAATGCTAATCCCCTATGTTATGCTCAGTCGATACAATGTAGTGTTTTTTTCAATTTTTTTTGTTTGGCTACTTGTGATGAATATGAAAAATTATGGTGATTTATTGGTCGGTTCGAGCATAAAGCCCACAGCTCTTGCTCATTGATGATGTAAAATCGTGCATGTTTATCAATTTGAATACTGATAATCCCCTTCTTATCATGCTGCAATGCTTTCATACAAATATTAATCTGTCAATATCTCTACATGTTCTTGTGAACCCGAATCCCATTCGTCTGCCATTCTATCATTCTTCATTACTTGCTATTTCTGTGTGTGTTGTATTAAGAGGGATTGTAAAGTGCAGTGGCATGTGCTCCAATCAGATCATATTCTTTGACAGTGAAGGCCAGTGAATGAGACAAAAAGGAAGACAGGAATGTAGATTGGCCATATTAATTTGCTTGTCTTGCTCAGCTCAAAGTTGTCTGTGTGCTTTGGGGCCAACTTTTTGGTTGCCCAATCTCTCCTATCTTTGGGGGCAGCTGAGAATGTATGTATGTGCATAAATTGGGCAGAACCATATGAGATGTCCTATCTACTATAAACAATATGTGAAATCGATGTATACTATCGAATTATATATGTTTGTATAATGTACTATTAAAATTCAATTATCTTGTATAATTATCATAATCATCAGATTTTAAATAACTCATGCATTCTCTTTCTGATCTTAGAATGATGCAAGAGAAAACTTTAGTTTTTTAGATTGCACTGTGCACATCCTTATATGTCATATGATCACTAACACCTAATGTTCACACTTCAAACGTTTCCGCTATTGAATTTGAAAATGAAGATTAATATTTTTACCTGAAACATTTAGCCTCTGAATAGAAGAAAGAATATGAGATATGGAGGAACAAGCCCTAAAAATTGTTTGTTTGTTAGGAATAGGTGGGTATATGTACAACAGATTAAGCGCAAATAAATAGACTGATGTTTGGGTCTTACATGTTAAGTCATTTTGTCATTTTTTACAAATCATTATGTTCATCTTATTCATAATATATCATAGTCAACAAACAATAAAAATTTATTAATAGATTTTTCAACAGAATAATTAAAAACATAAACGTATTCCAATGTTATAATGTTATGTATAGTATAATAGTTATATTTCATTTAATAACTTATATCGCTATAGTATACAGATTTTAAAATATTCCATCCATTGACAGGTTTACAGTTCATTGCACTTCATCTGCGATCATCATCATCAAAAAAATAAAATAAAAAAGATCTTACACATGCACGTTAATCATCAGTTACCACAAGGTCCACAACCGAGGATGTTCTGTGGTACAATCTGTTCAAAGAGGTGGGGAGAAGAGAACGCGTCGTTTTACGCACCTGTCGACGGTGTCAAAACCTGGAAACAGGTCTACGAAGTGCAAGACCGATGCGATCGGATCGGAGTGTGAGTGCCCCGTTTAGAAGCAATTGTCAAACATATTATCAGTTTTTTTTTATAATTAGTTTGGAACTGTATTTTTTCAAATTTATCTTTTGAATTTGAATTGTGTTTTCATTTTTCAGAATCGTTTATTTTAACTAATTTAGAGTATAAGTTATTTTTATAAATTAGTTCCAAACAGACTGTGTGTTGGCTATCATCATAGTCACATAGTACTCTTAATTTAACATAATTTGGTTAGTTGAATAGTGTGTTTAGTATCTATGTATTTAATTTATTTGGATGATATATCACATTTTTTGTAATTAAAAAAATCAATCCTAATTGTCTTCACTGTCTTCACACTTCACTTAGAATTTCTTATATGCTGTAGAGGATTGAGGATTGAGAATTACAAGAGAAGGGGAAGACTACTACCTTGTTCACCAAGGTGAGATCCAGAGCTACTTGGGCCGGAGGAAATGCAGGGACGATGGATGTGGCGGTGGCAACGAAAGAGGAGCTCTGGCAGAGGAGGACGAAGAGCAGCCTCGTTCGGGTATTCTGGATAAGATCCTCTTCTTCATCGGGGACTTGGAGGTCGTGTCTAGAGTATGACAAACCGGGATTGGTTTTTATACACACATTTAAGTTGTATGTTTGTGATTTTATTGTCATTGCAATGTAATCATTTTAGTGTATAATTGAACACGGCATTCAGTTTAATATGAAGTTATGATGTTTGTTTCAGCATCACAAGTGCATCTTGACAATAACGAAGAAGTGTGAGAAGGGAAAAGTAAAAATGGAACCATTTTTCAGTGGCTCAGATGGAATGTCGACCTGTTTTTAAGAGAGCTGACCTTTTCTGTCTCCAGTAGTTGAGCAGGTGGAGTTTATGATATGTGACTAGTTCATGCTCACTTTGCCTCATTGGCTTTAGGATAAGTTGCTTATCACGTCTGCAGAGCGGACCAAACCATAATTCAAGTCCTCTCGCTTCCTTCTTGGACTCCGAATTCAGACCGAACCATAACTCGAGTACTGAGTCCTCTCGCTTCCTTCCTAGACTCTGAGTTCCAACCCTCCGATGGGATTCCTAATCTGATAAGACTTTGGATTGTAGCAAACCCTTACTATTGACTTTGCAGACCATCCCACCAACAAAAAAAAAAAAAAGGTATGAACACTTGCATGGTAATTAAACATGGATTAGTGAAAATAAATTTCCACTGACAGAATCCCCATAGCTTATTTGCTGATAACTGCTCGACTGGGGAACACCAGCACAGAAACTGGAAGAAGGTTCATGCAGGCATGTACACATTGAATGAGTAACATATAAAAAAAATGTTAACAGTGATAAAAAACAAGATATCAGGATCAATACACCCCAGTATACCAGTTTCAAGAGTGATATCAAAACATCTGGATCGGAAATTTAGAATGTAAACCAATTGCTAAAATTAATAGGATACAATATGGGAAATTCTACAAGATTTTATAGAGAAGCATTGATACATGAAAAAACAGATATATTATAATTGACAACCAATAAATTTTAAATCTGAGCTCAACTAGTGGACTGATTGCCTCGTCTCCAAAGAACAGACATGTTTCTTGTAAACAGGTGATAACTGTCTTCGAATCACCCTCAATCCGCAATGATAGTTATCTATCTCTCTTTTTTGTGAAAAGCATACCTCCCATACTATCGTAAATAGAATACATGATGAAATTGTGAAATATTTTGTGGCAGCAAAAGAATTAGTTTTGTTTTTTTTCCCAGAACTTGAGTTCACACTTAAACAGTCAAAGGCTCTGAGTCTGCATCTCTATCCTTCATGGCTGACCAATCTTGAGACTCTGTAAAAATTGCATTGCAGTAAGGAAGATTGTGATGAATCCATGAAATCAAGATGCATTATTCTGAAGGAGCTAAATAATACATAACCTATATATATAAACTCACTTGATTTGTGACTCTCAGAGACCACCATCAGCCGCCTCTGTAAGACTGCTGCCATGAAAAGGAAAATCGAGCACATCCCAAACATGATTGTGATAGGAAAAGCGTTCACCTACAAAATAGCAGAAGGATGAATTGTTAAAGAAAACAACATTTTAGTTTATTTTTTTATTGGTAAGTATTTTTCCTGATCACATCTTTCCCTCTGATGGCAAGATTCGAACCCAGGTCCCCTCACAAAGGAAGGGATCATCCTACCAAGAGGAGGTTTGTTAAAATAACATTTTATGGAGGTGAAATACTAATCAACTGACCAATTTGGAGCTGGATTTTTAGAATCTTTAGACAAAACACCAAAAGACGAATGAGACAGATTTAACAAACATAGACCAAAGTATGACATACCCTTCAGAATTATGGAGCAGAAATTCTCTCGGGTCAAACAAAAAACTCCAAGGAGCACCATTTCCTAAAAAATTTAGTGGTGTGTTTTGGCCCTGTTATTCTCCTGGACAACTAATTTTATGATCATGTATTGAACTTTGATTAGACTTGTGAGCTTAATGTGCAACCCTATGAACCTAAAGACTGGCCCAGCATATAGTATTCAAGAGTCTTGGGGCAGCCAAACTTGCCATCGCTCATGCAAATTTATTGCTTTTGTCTAACAAATTAATTATTTTAAGTTTTGTGCAGGCTAAAATGCTTATTGCCTGTGCAACAGTAAACTATGAAATTGACAGATTTCGTTACATAAAAATTAAGCACTGTATACTTACATTGTAAAGAACGATGCACACAAAAATATTCAGAGGTATACGGAAAAAGTTCATGATTGTGCTTCTAGCCTCCTCAGGAATGTACTGGGACCTCATCTTCATAATAGATGGCCAAAATATCCCCACACATGCTTCAAATGTACAGAACCCAAAGAGCTGAATGCTACCACTGAAAGATATGCTCCCACCTTTCACGTTTGAGGATGGCACGAGGAACTATTTATTGGTAGAAAACCTAGGTAAGTTCACTGGTAAAAGATTTCAATACAATGGAATGACAATAGTGAAAGTTGTGACAGCCCTACGTTGGTGATTATGGGAAGGAGCAGGGTAACAGCAGAGATGCTAAAGACAATCTGCATATACCCTTCAACCTTTAAGTGTGAGCGAGCCATCAATCGAGACGCAATGGAGCTTCCCAACATTGAGGAAAGCATAAAAGTTGCAAAGATAAAACCATGAGGGATCTCCTCTTCATTTGGGCTCAGAGCAGGGGTCCACAAGAACACAAAGGTGTACATAGATCCTTCAAAGAGGGACTGTATGGCACCAAGCAAAGCGATCTTCTCATCTGTCACAAAAATTTACAATAATATGATCATCATGTCTTCGAAAGGAGAGTAAGTGTAAATCCAAGTCATGCTGAAATGGAATTCGATAAACTACCGGATGCTATGGCGACTGCAGCGCCTCTGAACTGGGTCAGCAAATTCTTGCTCTCTGAAGCGTCTCCATAATTTTCACTCCATGATGATAATATGATTGCCATGCCAATAGCAAGGATGCAGGCAGCGGCATCAAAGGGGGCCACAGGGCCAAAACCCAGGTTATCCGCCAGCAGATTCGCAAACAGCCCAGCAACGATGGCAATAAGGCCATTACCAAGGAAGATGGCCTTTGAGAATGTTAATGAAAGCCACTGCGACTCAAACCCCCTCTGAAAACAACAATTAAAAATGATATCTGATATAAGGAGAAATCTTCACAATATAAAGGTGGATAAGTAGGAAATCATGTGCAATTTAAGTTACGACAACTAATGGCCTGTTATTTCACTTATATATTCATGATTGTTTGGTTAGAACAAAAAAGAAAAAATCTCTCAAATTGCTTTCAAGATTTACTCACAAATTTAGAGTATTAGGCTAACCATAGATTGCCCAAAAAAAAATATTCAAGGTCTATTCAGATTCTGCATAACGCGTTTATCATCACTAAATATCAAGCGGAATAAATTGTGACACGGATGGAAATGTACAATATAACAATGCCCACCACGCAATAGATACACGATTACAACATGAAACACATCAGTAAAAGCAATCCATGACCTTAATATTCAAACAAAACAAAGTATCTAAACATTGCAACCTATTTTATCATGCACAAACAAACAACTATGAAAGATCCATCATCAGATTGGCAGGTTCATCCTTTTCAATAACCAAGAGTAAATCAAAATTGGTGGGAAGTCAAGATCTCGAGCAAAAAGATAAGAGACCCAATCACCTTAAAGTGCTCCGCGACAAGCCACGACTCGAAAGCCGAGAAAAGGAGGGACGTGGCGATACCTCCAAGAATTCTTCCCAACATCAACACCTTGTACTGGGGAGAGTGTTTGGTGATGCAACTCAGTATGTAAGTTATGCAGTAAGTCACACATGCCCTCTTCCGCCCCCTGCATTAGTACATGCACACAGATGTCTTTCTCATGTATCTGTAATACATTGGCTATGAGAAACACCAAATTCATGGAAGAGCGTGAGTTATCTCACTGTTTATCAGCCAAAGACCCAACAATGGTCCCAAACAACATCGAAGATCCAAATCCGGCAATGAAGAGCCGTCCGATTTCTCCCTTGTCGAAACCATACTGGCTGTAAAGGAAGTACACATATGGACCCTGCAACCAGTCCCCAGCTGTTCCCACAACAAATGACTCAAATTAGAATAGAAACAATGGTAACCTTATCAAAAAATACTGAAGAACACAAGATCAGAACACATTATTGAAGATTTTATAAACAATTTCTATCAATCCATCAAAATTACAAACACGACATGATCACCAGATCTGCAAAACACGAGAGAACAACAAAAGGGGGGGGGGGGGGCAATTGAACAGATCTAATTCTAACATAAACAGATCAATTGAAAACCAGATCGGACCATAGAAGACAAATTGAAGAGAGAAAGAAGAGATGCTAACCCATCATGAGAGAGTAGACGACGAGGTAGTTGTTCTTGAAGGAGTTGAAGGTGGAGGACGTCGTGATCCGGTCCTTGCTCGTCTTGCTGAGCTCCAGTGCCGCAACGACGAGTGACAGAGCCCCAAAAACAAGGTAGTAAAAGATCTCCATTGTTGCCGGATCTACCTATCTCACTCACTCACTCTGCGAGGGAGACGAGAAGACGCTCTCGAGAGGGTTATATAGAGACGAAGCTTTATTTCTTTTTCAGTAGTTGTTAATGATATTTGGAGGTGGTGATGATAGAGTCACCAGGTGGTGATGTTAGCTTTTCTTCTTTTTTTCCCGATCCCAGCTTTAACCATGGCAATTCAATTTCTCAGTGGGTTTTTTATTTTTAAACCCCCATAAACCATATGATTTATAGGATATGTTTTATTTTAGTCTCTTTCAGAAACTAAAAAAAAAAAAATTAAAATATGTCCTTTCGAGAAATTAAATATGAAGAGTAAAATCAAAATAAGAAGAAGTGAGTAATAGAATACTAAATCCTATGGTTCAATAGTCGACATGTGTCCGCTTGTAGTTTCGTGACACATGTCACCTTATGTCCGCCTAATATTATTTGACTGACTAACAGAGGCGGATCCCTCTGTATCTTCTCTCACGCCGCCACACCTAATCAGATCCCGTCGTATCCTCTCCTCTCTTGTACCACTGTACTTGCTCAAATGCCACTATATCCTCTCTGAGTGATATCCCCCACAATGTGTGTGTGCCGCGAATTCGTAGGATGATCTAGTGGGGGAAGAGCATACGGTGCTATATAAAGATGATAATACCTGAGAAAGAGGTATGTGAAATTCATTTAGTAAAAACCCTAGACCGTACACTATATTGACTTGGCCATGAGAGGCCTTTTTTGTAGGTCACCTCGGCCCTTCTTCATACTCGGATCTTGGAGGACACTCTTGGAGGATTGTACACTCTTGGAGGATTGTACCCTATTCCACCTGGATGGATTTACTCCCTCCACTTCTTACATTTTTTGTGGAGTATATACTTAGTTGATTGGTTATAAATCTGGTTTTTGTATACAAATGTATTAGATTTATAATGAAAAAAATACTAGAACAATCATATATATATCGTCACTTTTGTGGTCTCTTATGTATGTAATTTTTTTTTTTTTGAAGATGTATACTTATTAATTTATTGTAGTAAGATATAAGCTCTTGAATGAATTGAATACATATTCTTTTGTATATTTCTATACTAACATATGGAATGGATGTAGGACCAATTTATAAAACCAGTTCACGCTATAAATTGATTATGTAAAATCTACTTTCAAATATATATTTTTTTACAAAATTGTTTTTGTTAACTTTTAAAACATAAAAATAAAAACCAAATTTGAAAATATATATTTGAGATCCATTGTCTACAATCTAATTCTAAATAAGCATTTTTTTGTGTGAACAAGTGCACAATTTTTTTGACAATTGGTTCCGGACATAGCCAAGCACCATACATAATTTGTTCCAACAAACATAGCCAAGCACCATAAATAGTTGGTTCCAAACAAACATAGCCAAGCACTATGAATAAGTTTAGAGCGTTGTCACATAGAATCCCGATTGTAGCCCTACCAGCAATCCCATATACCTATATAGCTAGCTATCTAATGAGATATATACCTTGTGGAAGAAAAATCTCTCTCAATCCCAGAGAGTGACACGTGTCGTCTATAAACAGGTTGCCAAACACCCCTGCTCACTTGATTAACCCGAGTAGACCAGACCATGCTGCGAGGAGAAGCACCCAGACCATCCTTCTAAGGAGAGGAGACAAACTAGGTTGATCGGAACCGGAGATGCCCATAGATTAGCCTCAGGCCTAATTCCTGAGGATAGCGCTATGAGGGACCACCTCCGACCAGCTTGAACCTGTCGGTAGACCAAGTACATGTGCGTACGACTTGGTCCAGCTTTATCCGAACTGATTGCCAAGGCAGGTGTATGACCCGATGTGAGGGATGTTAGGGATCCCGCATGGCCTGCCTCAAAAGGTGTCATGTGGCCACACAGTGTATTCCAAAAAATAATCCTTCACGCATAGGGTCTAGTAAAATATTCCTCCATGCGAAGGATCCCACATAATATTTTGCCACATCAACGAAAACGGTTATGCTCACTTTCATCTTCCATCATAAAAGGGAAAGTATCCCACACAAGGTAACATATTCATACTCACCGAAACCCTAAAAATTCTCCTATTGATTTGACCGTCAGAGCCCCCTTAGCAGACATCACACCGGTGTCAAGAGGTTTCCAATGCAGGTTCACCTATCAAATTGTCGGATCATCGTTCTCAAGAAGAGCTCTGCCTCATCATCATTAATTTGTTGTAGGGATTTGCACTCCTTCATTCCTTATTGATTTTTTTCCCACCTTTTCTAAAAATAGGTCCACACAATTCATTTGCCGATATGCTTCATCTTTTATAAAAGTATATGTATCATCAGATAAATGATGCAATTAAAAACAATCAAAAGAATTATAAACTGCAGGGGTGGCTGCAAACGAGGTTATGTCTTTCTATAATTTCAATTTGAGCGTTGTTAGACATTGTCCGCTTGACCAATCCAACAGATAGTCAATATTCCACGATAGCTATCCAACAATATCAAAAGTTTTTCACGTTTTCTACAAATGAGTCTATTCAATTAGTCATGAAGTTATATACATTTTTTTAGAAAACTAAATTTATACTTCATTAGATGACATTTGCTATTTTTATAAAGTAAAATGTTAAATTCAACTTCATTTTCAACACAACACCCTTTTTATTTTTTTTAAAAAAATCCTAAAAATTAAAATATACAATTCAATGAATTGTATGAACTCATTTGTATAACACGCAAAAAAAAATTTGACAAGATATATATATATATATCTTATTACATTGAATTGACTAGAAACATATAATAAGACTATAAATAAAATCATGAAAAAGACTAAATGTAACAATGATCATTTAAAAAAATTAAAACGTAAGCGGTAAGTGTAAAAAGGATTGTAACTGACATTTTCCTTTTAATGTTTGGAATAATTCCATGTGAGAAAGTGGACCCACGTAAAAAGGCGCTATTGCACTTAATTTTTTTATAGTTTAAAATGCAGTTTATATACCTTGTTAGAAATCTAGTTAAGCATATACATCATTAAATTTTTTTACAATTATTAAAAATGAGTTCATTCAACTCGAAGTAGAGTGATATACATTTTTTTTTATCAAAACATATATTTCATTAGATAATGTTTATTATTAAAAATAAATAAAAACACATATGATCTAGGTTTTCGGTTCTACCCAGATCCATTTCCATCCCCAATTCCAGTTCTATATGCGTCGATAAAAAATTAACGACACATATGCTCCCGTTAACAAAGCATATCCTTCAAAAGAATTTTTTTACATTTTCTATAAATGCATCCATGCAATTCATTGAAGTATATGCTTTATTTTTTATAAAAATATATATCTCATTAGATGAGGTGTACTATTTTAAAAAACTTAAAACACACGTAGATTGGAATTGATGCTGGAAATGAAACTGAACGTAACATTATTTAAAAATAAATGTGTGAAAACGCGTCGATGGATGTTAAGGGCCCACCATGGGGCACCTCTAAAAAGGTGACCACGCACGCGTATAATTGACCAATACCGTGAAGAATTGAATTACATTATGTCAAGATTTGATACTCACAAACCTATGGTAACGCAGGAGTGAATCAACTGCACAAGTGTTTCTACTGGGTGGTCCAACATTAAATAAAAGTTGAGTGTGTGAATCTCAAGGTCCGGATGAATAACCCAAATTGTGTCGGTGTTTGTAAATGGAGTAAAATATTAAACTATACCATATTAATTGAGATGTTAGTTTGTATCTGCCGAGTTGATCACAAACATTTGTTTTATTTATGTATTTTAGGGGTGTGGGGGAGGAGTGCTATCTGGCTGTATTTTTGTCTTTTGTTTGCAAAGGGCCATCAAATGTGTTTGGAATTTAAGCATGTTAACGGGTCGGGTTTAAACCGGATCATGATGGACCCGAACCCTAACTCGGACCGTGACAAGATTCGCTGGACCCAGGTTTAACCTAGGACCTGACAGGTCCTTGAGAATCCTGTCCTGAACCCGGAATTGATGAACCCGGGTCAGACATGGACCCGAGAATGTCTAATGAAAGAAGAACCTCATATTTGCAAAACAATTTATAAATTAAAATTTCAGCACAATTTTCAAAACATGTAACATATAACATAAAAATATATTAACCTAAACATTAAAAAGATTTAAAATAAATTAACACAAACACAAAAAAAAAATCAAATTTACTTTTTAAAAGTTTACAAGTTACAATAACATTCAAAATAAATCATACAATAAATCAACCAAATTATAAAAATTCAAAAGTTAATTATCCAAAACACTAAAATAAGTTAATTAAAGTTATACAAGCACATTGCATTACTAAGTTAATTACATATTATCTGGGCTTATATATATAATAGTTGGGTCTCGAGTCCACAGGATCGGGTCATGGTGAACCTAGATCCGATCCGATTATGTTCGGGTCCACTGAGTCAGGTCCAAATCGATTCAGGTAAATTGCATGTGTAATCAGGTCCGGATCTAGATGCGATCCATTGGAAAGCCTAGTTGGGGTCCTCTATATAAATGCCACATGATTTCTATGGCACTTAATGAAAAATGTCACAAAAGTGATAAAAAAATCACCTAAGAATTTTTTTTTTACTTTGTTCGATATTTGCAAAAGAGCCGTACATGCATAATTTAACAATTCCCCCCCATTGTGGCAGACCCCTTAGTCGGGTGGTCGAGACACACCCTCCCCCAAGGGGAGGTCGGGAGTTCGACTCTCAGTTTACCCACCAAAAAAAATAAAAAATAAAAACAATTCCCCCCCATCTATGTGGCATGATCTCATTGCGTATCATAAGAGTTTTCTATGACTTTTACACATAGGATCTTGTCTCACAACAATAAAACAATGTATTAAAATCCGCATAAAAAAAATTGAACTAACACACCTAAACATGTAGTTCCAAAAGATTTTTTAGTAGAATATAAGCATATCTATTTCAGGAAATAGACCATGTATGAAAATGAGGTTACAGAGAAAAAATGAAAATAAAAGAGAATAAAAGATATGGGGAAGGGTGGATGACCCTCATCAACACCCCAAAGAAAAATACATATACGAAGTTCGGTAAATAAGAAATCTAGCCAACTTCGCAACCGATCCTCTAAATATATGATACTCAAAATAGTTTCACTCACTTGAGTAGTTCCAAAAGGTTGACCAATTAATCCTGACATGTAACAACTTGGCAGTAAGTCTGTCAATCGGACCGATACAGATTGGATATGTTAATATCCATATCCTAACTTTCGGATTCAGATACGTATATTAATTTTCAGATTCAGATATCTTTGGATACGGATCGGATACATATATTTTTTGGATAATTAACATGTTTAATTATTAACTTTAAATTGGAAAAACAAGTAATATATTAGAGAGAGATGAAAATTAAAATTGATTTTTAAGGTTTAGTATCTCTTTTAAATGTCATATATTGAAAATTTAATAGTAATATAATATATCATGATTGTGATTAATCATACAAAATAACAAATATGAACAATATATAATACAAATATATATATATATATATATATATATATATATATATATATATATATATATATGTCGGGTCAATAATAATTTTTTGCCCCCAACTGATAGGCCCCATCCCGAGCCCATGAGGTGATAAGGTTGAAATCCCTCATTTACCCTTAATTGTCAAATCTGCATTAAATTAGTAACCGATCCCTTATTTATAGGAGATGGTTACGATTTCATCATATTTTATTGTTCTTTTTATTTTTTTTAAAATAATCAATTCAATTGAAAGCAATTGTTTATACGAAATACATTAATCGATTCGTCATATGTTGAGGAACAGAAAATAAAAATTCGAGTCCAGTTTTTGTGAGGAATCCATTTAGTTTTTATTTGCAATATGTTTGTGGTGCAATCAATGGCGATCGTTTCATATTAGACTAATTCGATCAAAATATAACATTTTGATATGATTTGAGAATGTTTAATATTTTACATTCATTTTTTAATCCTCATTTACATTCGTCCTGTTGGAGTTTCTATTTTGAATTTAGTTACATGCCAGGTGTATCTGAATTATACATGCACTTTGCTTACGATTTGTGTAATCGTTTGTGATATTGTTTATGTGTATAATTATGTATATTGAATCTTTTGAGCATATTTTCTATGATGAATCTCATTTTTCAACTCATTTACATCCGTGCGAACAGAATTTTTATTTTGAATCTAGATACATGTAAGGTGTATCTGAATAATACATGCATATTGTGTTTTTTTTGTGTAATCGTTTACGATGTTTTCGATGTACATAATTATATATATTGAAATTATGTGCATGTGTAATTTTTTACATTTATTTTTCAACTCATTTACATTCATGCAAAAAGTTTTATTTTGAATCTAAATACATGTAAGGTGTATTTGAATAATACATGCATACTTGTGTGAATAAGGACTGTATCTAAATCTATATCTATATTTATTTTTGTGTATGAAAAACTAGTATAGGACTGTATCTAAATCTGTATATGTATTTGTATCTGAAAAAACTAATATACCCATCTATATTTGTATCTCAAAAAATTAATGCACTTATCTGTATCTATATCTGAAAAAGCTAATATACTCATCTGTATTTGTATATATTCATATATATGTTTGTAGTTATATCTAAGAAATGATGATAGTAGAAGTCGGAGGAGGTGGAGACCGGAGAAGGGCTCGAAAGGTAGTTGATCCACCTTTCATATGATAGAAGGCGACGAGAGGAATCCAAGAGTAGTAATACCGGTCATCGGAGATGAGGAGGCCAGTGGGAATGGATTTTTGAAGTAGCGAATGACATATGATGGTAAAAAAAGAATTTTTGAAAAGATGGAGTATTGTATTGGAAGGTGGTTATACATCACAAATCAATGAGGGATTTTTTTTTTGGAAATAAAAAATTCAAATTTAAAGAAAGGGTAGTACTGTTTTGCAGTTTTTACCTTTTTAAAAAGTCAAACAGAGAACCAAGCCAATGAGATAATGAACATATTGGGACTTCTCAATGGAACTTAAACTTTGGGGCCCATGTAGCAGAACTGATGTCGGATACAGATATTTTTTTATTCGGATACACTGATATTCATATCCGCATTCTGGATATTCAAATATCGGATTTTTCTTCTCTTTTTTTTATACGGTTTCAAATCGGATTCAGATTTTTTTTGAATAATTGATAGGCTTACTTGGCAGCAGATAAATGTAGCGAAACTCATTGTATCCATCCCCACTTCATTAACCCATAAATGCATAAGAGCATACTCTAAACTCCCGTTTAGATACCAACATTGCCAAAATAGTAAGTTGACATTTCAGGATGGGTAGCTACCATTGCAGTTTATGATTGTTTTTTTTCTTACCAGATTATCATTATATTTTATTTTATCTATTAAAATGCGAATGGATAGACATGAATAGGCTATTCTAATCCTCTGGAACCAAAACCCAGTTGTAGATGAGTTTTCTAAAATATTTTTTGATGATATTATGGCATGTCACTAAATCATGATATATGAGTTATGATCGATTTGTCGTGTGGTACCCATATGATCTCGAATGCTCTTTTTTTTACACACAAAGTAAGTTTCCAAATATATGCATATTGTTACACCTAGTCGTCCTTATTTGCAGGCCTGCATAAACGAATTATGTAACTTTTTATGTTTTTTATAAGATCTCACACCATTTGTATATACTTTATTTTCATGAAGATGTATTTTTTTATACTAGAGAGTATACGTACACTTTAAAACTCAAAATACATATGAAAACTACACGTAAGACTACATGTGATTATCCCTAATATTCTTTTATGTATTATTACTTAGGTATGAAACAAGTGACAATAGAACCGAGTGATTTGGTCCTTTTGCACCACTGGATTGGGGTAGGTGGCAATGAATGAGACACTGGATCCATTGTTTTACATATTAAGGACAGAATATACATATCAACATGGACCCCCTGCCAGTGTCAAATTCAACCCAACTTTGACCATAAATTGCATGTGATGAGCTCACTGATTTGCAATTTGTGATTTTAGATCTCAGTCTGAAGCAGCTAGCAGCAACTGTCGGTGAACATGTAAGAAAAACTAATATCAACCAGTTTTCTTTCTTATGGTGAGCTATTGTCAACCAGTTTTTATTACTTTTAGTAATGGAAGTGACGATAGTGATGTCTATTTTTTTTTTTTAAATTACTTTGAAATACAAAAAGTAAAATTTGAAAGTAAAAAATTAAAGTTCAAAAATGCATGTTTAGAATTGGATTATCTGAAATCGATTTTGTAAAGGTCCGGGTCCGGGTCCGGGTCTTAAAGGCACAATTAGATATAGTTTGCACTATTCTGGTTATCCATCTGTTTTAGAAGGATACACTGATGCGAACTGCATCTCTGATTCTGATCAGACCAAGTCCACCAGTGGATATGTTTTTATTCTAGGAGGTGCTGCTGTATCATAGAAGTCTGCTAAACAAACTGTTAGAGCAAAGTCCACCATGGAAGCTGAGTTCATTGCCTTAGATCTTGCTGGTGAGCAAGCTGAATGGCTTAGAAACCTGCTTTTAGATATACCTATTGTTAGAAGACCTCTTCCACCTATATCTATTCATTGCGATAATAAGGCAACCATAGATAAAGCCAAACAGTCTAAGGACAAACCTGGAAAGAGATTCATGAGGCTTAGGTATCAGAATGTAAGGGACTATGTCTTACATGGAGTGATCTCACTTGAATTTGTTAGATCAGTAAGTAACATTGCAGATCCCCTTACTAAAGGATTAGCGAGGAGGCTAGTCTTATCAGCATCGAGAGGGATGGGACTAAAGCCCTTAGAGTAGCACCACAGTAGATACCCTACCTTATCAATTGGAGATTCCATGAGATAGGTTCAAAGGGACAAACAAGCTGTTGAGTGACTATGTAAAAGCACTAAAATCTAAAATCATCCCTATGGTGCTAGTGCTTTAACTGTGATGGTTTAGGAAGAGCTGAAAAAAATCTGAATGAATTCAAGGTCTTTAAGACAGGGTATAGGACCACGCAGTATACCCTTGGAGAATTCTACTATAAGAGTGTGATCGTGGGGCCGCGATCTATGAGAACACGGGCTGATCTCTAGAGCACTCTCGAAACCAGAACACGGGCTTGTGGATTGCATTTGCATTTGCATTTTGTATTTTGTATTTTGTATTTGGTCTTTGGTCTTTGGCCTTTGGTCTTCGGTCTTCGGTCTTCGGGTTTCGGGTTTCGGGCTTCGGTCTTCGGGCTTCGGGCTTTGGGCTTGGGTTCGGGTCCGGGTCTGGGTCCGGGTCTGGGTCTGGGTCGTCTGGAAGAGATAACAGAGATAGAGAGTTTTCGTTTTCGTCTCAGTCGTAACAGTCGCCGCGGCGCGATCTGTAACCGCCGTGATTAGGGCGACGCGATTCGTAACCGCCTTGATTAAGGCGCCGCGTGATTGAGGGCGAACGTTCGTCCGTTCGAGTTTTGTCTCAAACGGCTCTCTTCCTCCCACGCCTATATAAACAGGCTATGGGAGGACTGTAAAGGTATGCAATCTCAGCGTTCTCTCTTCTTCATCCAGAAAAGTTTTTTGTTCTTCTTTTGGCGATTGTTCGAGTCAGCGACCGGTTCACGAATTCTTCTTCCTGCTGCACCAGAGGAGAAGATCAGCGAGGCTGGGTGGTTGTATCCGGGGAGCAGATCGTCGAGTACCCTGTGCGATTGAGGGGGCGATTCTGTTCTTAAGATAGCGTTCTACGTGCCTCCATCCAGGCCATCTCTGAACCCTTTCTGATTTTGATCTGCTGTTTGGTCATCCGTTTATTGTTTAATCCGATTTCGACAAAAGATTTTTCCAACAATTTAAGAACATAGTCCTTTTGTTTTCAGATTAAACACTGTTTTATTCCATTCACACACCACCATGGCCTTTAATGATGATAGAGAGTCTGCCAAACCCGATACCAAGTTCAATGGAGAGAACTTCAAGAGATGGCAGCAGCAGGTGAAATATTGGCTGACCACACTGGGCCTTATTTCTGCCATCTCTGTTCCCTCTGTTGACTCCGGAAATGGTTCTGATTCCACCACAAAAGTCACAGACCAGTCTACAAGCAAAACCCCTGATGCCCCTTCTGTGAGTCCTCAGGATCTTGACTATTTATGTCACGGTCGGATCCTATCTACCCTTTCTCCAGATCTATATGATGCATACTGCTCCACCAAAACATCCTTAGAACTTTGGAATGCCTTAGAGGACAAATACGGTTTAGAGGATGCAGGTTTAGAAAGGTACCATTTCGTAGATTGGCTAGAGTATAGGATGGTAGAAAACAAAACTGTTACTACCCAGATCCTAGAGTACACCAAACTGATTCAGAATGCCAAAGCCAAGGGTTTCAACTTGGAAGAGAATATCCAAGTTGCTGCACTTGTTGAAAAACTGCCCCTTTCTTGGGACAACTTTGCAAAAACCCTTAGGCACCGTCAAGGCCAAATGTCTATGTCTGATTTGATCAAATCTTTGAAAACTGAAGACATACACAGGGTCAAAGACAAAAAAGTTAGTCATTCTGAGTCCAACCTAGTAGAGGGAAATAAATTCAAACCGAAAGGAAAGAATTTCAAACCCAAAAAGAGTCTCTTCAAGAACCCAAATGCCAAAAGTGACCCCAAGTCAAAACCAAACTCCACCAAAAAGACCTACCATATGTCTGTGGGAAGCCTGGGCACTTTGCAAAGGACTGTCGTCACCGCAAAGACCCAAAACCTGGAAACTCTTCCTACACTGATCCTCCTCCCCAAGTCCACATGCACTACAAGAAAACAGGACATTAGCTGCGAAATATTTCGTAGCAAAAACCTATACTTTCGCAGCAATAGGTCTTTGTCGACGAAATCATTTCGTAGCTATTTTCGTTGTAACTATCTTGTCTGGAAAAACATTTTGCTGCGAAATATTATATTCGTAGCAAAAGGTTATATTTTGCTACGAATTTATTATCGTAGCAAAAGGTAATCTTTCGTTGCAAATGATATCCTTTTGCTACGAAATGGATTTCGCAGGTAAAGGTCCCCTTTTGCGACGAAATTCCTGTCACAGCAAAAGACCACCCTTACCACGATGGACACCATTTCCTACGAAAATAATATCGCAGCAAAAGGCTACCTTTTGCTGCGAGATTATTATTTCATAGCCAAAGGTAACATTTTACTGCGACATTAATTCGCAGCTAAAAGTACATAAATTTAATAAAAATTTTTTTTTGATCTTTCCCTGCGAAATACTTTGCAGGGTAAGATCACATTTTCGTAGAAAAAAACTTTTTTTATTTATTTAGAAAATTTTATATTATAGTTAAATAAATATAAAATGATGACAATAATAATAAAAACAATCCAAGTTTTTAATAAAAACTAATTCTATACATTACAAATTGTTATAATATCTTTTACAGGAAGAAAATTTCAACAACACATAATTTGAAAATTCTGAAATAGAATATTACAGCATAACAATTTGTAAGGGAGGTCAAGTGACATTCCCTTCAGTTTGCATTTCAGCACACGAGGAAGTGAACCAGGACCTGACTCAGGTTTAAAAATCTCAATCGAGGAATGACCATAAGTTTTGCATGTCAGATCTTCTGAGCTGCTTAAAAAGACTATCAAGTATCCACTCTTTAACCTCACAGGACTAATTTGTTCCCCAGCACAATCTAATACTTATCGAGGCTGAGTCATAAAGATGCAGTTCAGAAGTACTGCATGACTACTTGACATCTCTCCTACATGTACAAACTCAAATATTTATTGAATGTTTGAAATACTTATAGTTATTCCCTCCTATCGAAAAATAAAAATAGAACTACTAGGTACATAAGTCAATTCTGCTGTCTTTCTGTAAACAAAGCCAATGCAGAAGGAAAACCTTCAATTCATTTCTTTTTCATTTATTTTCTTTTTTTTTAAACTCCCAATTCCTCAAGGCATATCACTTATTGATTTCACTTCCTTTTGTTTTCCTTAACTTACTACTTTTCCATCTCAAACTTAGGCATTTTCAAAAAAAAAACATTACTCCCAGAATAGATCTAGATCCATTTTTCTATGATTTGCTTTGAAATGAGATGAATGCAAATTTTAAATTTCTCATAGATAATAGAAGCTTTGAAAGAACTTCTATAATTTGCTTTGAAAAAACATCCCAGAAAAAATAGAAGCTTTTATTGTAACTAAGTGACGTAACACTCAGTGCCT